>CAWUFW010013619.1:117500-464368 GCA_963921515.1 Calotriton arnoldi | reverse complement strand
GTAAGGTATCCATGGTCACTGCATCTTTCCCTCCCATGGTGAAAACTAGTTGAGTGTTGTCAGCATAATTAACCAGGTCGATCCCAAAAGATTTTATTAGGGAAATCAGTGGGCACAGATATATATTTAAGAGGATGGGACTAATTGCCGAACCCTGTGGCACTCCATGGCGAACCTGGGATTTGGGAGAGGCATACGGCGTCATGGTTATCATCTGCTGTCTCTCAGTGAGGTATGATTGTAGCCACTTCAGTGCTCAGCCTTTCACCCCTGCCCTCTCCAATCTTCCCAGCAACACTGCATGGCTTACTGTGTCGAAGGCGGCCGACATATCTAACAGTATTAGTACCGAGGCGTTCCCATTGTCGGCTCGCATTCGAAGATTATCCATTACAGTTGCCAGGGCTGTTTCTGTCCCATGACCTGGTCGGAATCCAAATTGATCCCTATCTAGAAGGTTGTTCTCCTCCAGATAGCATGACAGAGACTTACTAACTATTTTCTCCAAGATTTTTATAGGGTATGGCAGTAGTGATATAGGCCTAAAATTAGCCGGGTCCGTGGGATCCGATGATGGTTTCTTTAGCTGTGTCTGGGGTCAGCGAAAATGGCGGTGGCGGTGGCATGGAAAAGCAAAGAGGCCCCCTCTATGACCCAATGGCATGCACGGCTCCGGAGAGCAGTCACTATGGAGCGCATGATGGATGTACTTACAGATACTAACAAGAATTTTGAATACATATGGGGTGGCCAAATTCAGTTTCTCTCGAAGGGTCTACCACTTTGTGCTTGTCCCACTATGATGAGGGCCCTGCATCTGTTTCAGTTCTGAAGGAGGAGGGGACTGTCAGGAAGAGGTTTTATCAAGAGGTCTGCTATGGGGGCATTACTGATCTATTCCCGGCTAGGAGCCCTTTTTCCCTAAGGTATCGAAATAGGAGCCTCACCGTATCACAGTGACTATGGGTAGTTGGGGGGAGGGGAGGGAGGGGTAAGGGTGGGATAGGAGGGTATGTTTTTCACTGTAGCGACACCAGCAGTAGACTTTTTGCATACTGGTAGAACTAGCTGATCCATGTTGTTGCTTGCACTCTCAGGCCCTTCTGCCCTCTCCTTGCCCCCTCCCACTCTGCTCCGTCCTGTTGCTTGCTTCCTCCCACCCGTCTTGCATTGTTGCTTGCCCCTCTCACCCTGTCCCAGATAGCTTGTCCAATAACACCCTCCCACTCCATCCTACATTGTTGCTTGACCCCTCCTACCCTGCCAGGAAAAAATTATTGGCAAAAACAATAGTTTGCACTTACATGACTTATTTGTTTTGTCAAAGTTTTTAGCCATGTTACACGTCAGAGCGGCTGATGTGCATCATGGCTGAAAGTTTTCTTTTTAAAAGCGCTATAATGCAGCTATCCCAGGCTGCTTGATAGCGCTTTTTTTATTGCTGGTGGAAGGCATCAAACCCTCCGTGTAGCATGCCCTTCCACCTCCCTCTGAGATGACTCCCGCCAGCAATTAAAAAAGAGCGCTATGACACGCCCAGCAAGGTACATGTCATAGCATTTTTTTCCCCTTAACTTTCAGGCATGCTGCACAGCAGCCACGCTGCTGTGCAACATGGCTATAAACTTTGACAAAGCCAATAGCTTGCATAGGAAAGACCTACTGGCTTTGCCAATGCTCATTTATTTGCTCTGCTTTAACAGCCCAGAGAAATGCTGCACCAGGAACTGCTTGCAGCATATGTGCAGGGATTGTTTTCTTTGACTACTGCGGCAGCCTGACCTAACTGAAACAAATACACACAAAGGTGGGTTACATGAAAGGCACTGAGGGGCCCATATCCTGGCCGTCAGGCAGTATGTTGGACAAGCCTGTTCTAAAGGATTACAAGGGGCTAGTAAATACAGCAATTGTGTTGTTTGGAACAGTACTTAAAAAGGAAATAAAAAAGAGCAGGTACTCGATATCTATAGTACGTGCTCAATACTGAGAAGAGGCGGTAGTCTCAAATTACCAGCATTGCGCCCCTCCTGAGAAGTTCTATCTAATAAGCAATCTGTCCTGAACTTGAGGTGGAAGTTCGAATATGAGGGAGGAGTCCAGTTGTGTCTCATTGTTCTCCCAGAGTGTCACCCGGAGTGTGGGTAATGGCGCCAGTTCATTCTCTGAAAGAAATATTGAAAGAAACATTTTATATGCTGTACAGTCTGCCTAAAGGAGGATCAAGGTAGAGTCAGACATCAACAGAAGAGAGAGGTGGAAATGGAGTCTGCTTGGGGGAGTATCATGATAGAGCCAGACATCAGTGGAAAAAGGAGGTTATTGGAGGAGGATCATGACAGAGTCATACGTAAGGAGGTGGAAATGTAGTCTGCCTGAGGAGGGTCATAATACAGATGAACATCAGTGAAAAAAGGAACTGGACATGGAGTCTGCCTAAGAGAGTATCAAGATAGAGCCAGAGGTCAATGGAAGAAGGAGGTGACTGGAGGAGGATCATAATAGAGCCAGACGTCAATGAAAGACAGAGGTCTCTTGGGGAGGATCATGAAAAAGACAGATGCCAGTGGAAGGAGGAGGAGACTGGGGGAGGATAATGATAGAGCCAGACGTCAATGAAGGAAGGAGATGGACATGGAGTCTGCCCGGGGGAATATCATAATAAAGACAGATGTCAGTGGAAGAAGGAGTGACTGGAGGAGAATCCTTATAGAGCCAGACGTCAGTGGAAGTCAGAGGTGACTTGGGGAGGACAATGATACAGATATCAGTGGAAGGAGGGGGGTGACATCTGGTGATGATAGAGCCAGATGTCAGTTGAAGACAGAGGTGACTTGGGGAGGACAATGATAGAGCCAGACGTCAGTGGAAGAAGGATATGACTCGGTAGGATAATGATAGAGCCAGATGTCAGTACAAGAAAGAGATGCCCGGGGAGGATCATGATAGAACCGGATGCCTGTGAAAGGAGGAGGTGAGTGGGGGAGGATCATGAAAGAGCCAGATGTCTTTGGAAGAAGTAGGTGGACGTGGAGCCTGCCTGTGGGAGGATCATGAAACAGTCAAATGCCAGTAGAAGTAGCATGTGACCGTAGAGTACAGTCAAACATCAGCAGAAGAAAAAGGTGACTGGGGAGGATTATGATAGAGTCAGATGTCATTGGAAGTAGGAGATGGCTACTGAGTGAGTCATTCTGGAGGAGGATCATGGTAGAGTCAGACGTCAATGAAAGGAGGTGGTGACTGGGAGAAGATCATGATCTTCACCCAGTGGAAGAAGGACGTGATCCTGGAGTGTGTCTTGGGGGAAAATCATAGTAGTGATAGTAATGGGGACTATAGCGGTAACAGAGGCATATTGTAGTGTAGTGTTGCATACAGAGACGATTGTAAGCTTAAACTCCAGAAGTTAAGATCATAGAATAAAACTATGTTAACTATGAAAGGGAACTTCACAAGGAAGAAAACAGATACCACACTTACCAGCAACAAATGGAGAACACAGAAGAGCCCAGAGTTAGGTAAGATTGTCCTAAGCCACCTACCTGGATTCCAGGTGATTCCAATGGGGCAGCAACACTAGTTCCCGAATCCTCTCGAGACTTGCCCTCAGTTTACAGAAGGAGACACTGCTCCGTTGGCAAATCCCAGGGGGATTGTGGTTGGAATGGAGAGAGCGTGTAGAGTCAAAAAGATGCTGTGGCTAGTCTAGTATTAGCTATATCTTTTAAGGTATCACCTTACGAAAGCTTTATATCTCAACCAACCTTTAATTTTGATGTCAGATGTTTTTAGATAGTCCATAGAGGTTCCTTCATCAAGGTTTTGAAACTGTAGTGAGTATGATTCCAGCATCAAACCCACAAGCTAATTTGGACAGGGTTAGCTGCACCCAAGTCCTTTCTGGCAGAGCCCTGCCAACAGAATGTACATGCTGAACAAAAACACTGGTTACCTTGTCTGCAAGCATGATGTTGCGCCTGAGCTCAGCGCGTAGCAAAATCAAGTCTGTTAATGCGTCTCTCCTTTTCTTCTTGTTTTTCCATCCAGGTGCGAGACTGATGCCGGACGTCCTTTGTGGTGAGGTCAAAGTGGAAGGAGCAAGGGAGCTGGCAAGACAGATGCCTGGAAGCCGGGAAACAGGTAGGTGGCAGGCGAAGAGGCTAAGCGAAGGGGAGGAGTGTGGACGGTCTTTAAATAAGACAGGTTTAGAACGTTCATAAAGGTCACATTCTAATTGTTTGTAACAAGGGACAGGTGCAGATAATTAACTTGATGAGGCTGCCTTCCATAAGGTGCTTTAGAATGGTCACAAAGGTCGCATTCTAATTGCTTATAGCAAGGAACCGGTGCAGGGGATTAATTTGATGAGGGCTGTCTTTCGGATGGGCCCCGTTGAGGTAATCTATGCTGATTGCTTGATGCTTAACCTGGTGGATTTTCTGGATGTTTCTGTGGCGCCTGAAACCTGACCTTGCATATGCATGGTAGAACATTTGTAAAAGCTATTAAAGCCTTTTCAAACAAACTGGGGAACACCAGCTGCAGCTAGCTATTACCAACAGCATGTAATATGGCCAAAAGTCAGGGGACAAGACGTTTGTTCATTCTTAAGTGTTGGGAGGAATAATGTGAGTCATGCCAGCATATTGTGATAGTCAAGAGAGGTGCATTGTGGCAGGGATCCTGACAGTCGCCCCTCCCAAAGGCAGTCTTACAGGTCATGGATTGGTGGGGTGGAGGGCATGAAATCGTCTCACCAGACGGGGGGCATGAACCGAGGAGGACGGTTCCCAGGAACACTCTGAAGGGTCATAACCCTTCCAATCTATAAGGTAATATAGTTTTCCCTGAGATCGTTTAGAGTCCAAGATATGGTGAACTTCCATCTCTTGTTGGCCATTAATCAGAACGGCTGGCGTATCTTTTCATGTGGCGGGGTAGTATGGTGTGATCTTTGAAACGCATAACACTGGGTGGATAGTGTATTCAGGGGGAAGCAGTAGCTTGAAGTCACTGGATTAATTATCTTGATAATGTCATAGACCTATAAACTGTGGTCGTAGTTTCCTTGGGCCTTCTAGTTGTAGGGGTTGTGTTGATAACCATACGCTGTCTCCATCTTTGAATATAGGTGCTGGGGTCCTATGCTTGTCAGCTTGTGCCTTCATGACCAATTTTGCTTTTGCTAAACTTGTTTTAGCGTGTTTTTGAATCTCATGCAGTTGTTCTAATCTTTCTGTGACTGAAGGTAGCTTAGTAGAAACTCCTGATATATCAATGGGAAGGGCCTGAGGATGTTGTCCTGACATAAAGAAGAAGGGTGTAGCTGAGGGGGTGCTGTTATTATAAGCGAATTCAGTTAGGGGTAAAGCCTGATCCCATTGTCCTGTGTACGTGGATAATAAGTATCTTAATGTAGTTTCTAGGGATTGGTTGACCCATTCAGTTTGCCCGTCAGTGTGTGGGTAGAAAGCAGATGACAAGGCTACCTCTATTCCTCAACTTATCAAAGAGTGTTCTCCAAAATTTAGCTGTGAACTGAACGCTGCGATTTGAGATGATTTTAGTCAGTAGAGCATGCAGCCTTACAATATGATCATTGAATATTTGACTAAATTCTATGGCAGTGGGTATCCTTCTGAGGGGGATGAAATGTGCCGTTTTTAATAACATGTCAACGACTTCTCTAATGGTAGTAAAGGTATTACTTGCTGGAAGGTTAGTAATAAAATCCAGACTAATGGTGTGCCAAGGAACTGGGTGTATATGCAGAGGTTGTAATAGGCTTGCAAGTGCAGCGTGAGTGTTCTTGTTTCGTGCACAAGTTGGGCAACCAGGTACGTATTCTTGTATATCCTTGCGCATGTTGTTCCACCAGAATGATTTTTGACAATTCCTTAAGGTTTTCGTTATACCTGTTTTTCCTGCTATTGCTGTGCTGTGATTCCATTGGATTACCTGATGTCTTAATTCTATAGTAGGGATGTACAGTTTCTGAGCGTGAAGGAACATCTTGTCTGTGATAGTATGGGTAGGTGTTTTGATCCATTCTTTGGTCTTTAATTTTTTATATTCTTCATGTAGAGTCGCCATACAGGTGTCACCCTTGGTGACTGCGACTATCTTTTCCGAGTAGAAGTTTTTTTGAAGAAAAGGCTATGGGATGCATGTGGCTAGTTCTTGGGTTCTTTTGAGATAAAATTCGTCTTACGGCTACCTGCAAGCATCGGCTTTGACGTAATAGGGCTGGTCTGGATTTGGATGCTGAAGGATGAGTGTAGTGTTGAATTTAGTTTTTAACAGTTGCAATGCTTGGCTTCTGGAGACCCCGTGAATGATTGCCCCCTTTTTTAGCAGCTGTGTTATGGGCGCCACTATCTCTGAAAAGTGTGGGATGAAACGAAGATAGAAATTGGTAAAGTCATGTACCTGTTGAATTTCCTTGATGTTTGTTGGAGTTGGCCAATTGGTAATGGCTTCTACCTTTTTGAGTCCATAGTGATGCCTGTGTGAGACAAGTGATACCTTAGAAACTCTACCGACTGCACGTGGAAGGAAAATGTGTCTAGTTTAGCAAAGAGAGCGTTTTCCCCAAGGCGTTACAAGATGGCGCGTACATGTTGTACATGTTCTTGTTCTGAGTTAGAGTAAATCAGAATGTCGCCTATGTAGATGATTGCACAAACATTAAAAAACTCCCTCAAGACCTTGATAATGAAATATTGGAAGGCTGCTGGAGCATTACATAGCCCAAAGGGCATAACAGTATACTCAACAACCCGAACTTAGTCCTAAAGGGGGGTTTACCATTCATTGCCTTCTCGCACACGGATTAGGTGGTAAGCACCCTGTAAATCTAGTTTCGTGTAAATGATGGAATTTTTGACCTGATCAAGTAGCACAAGAATTAACGGTAGAGGTTAGCAGTTCTTAATAGTCACCTAATTGACCACCATGTAATCCACACAAGCCCTCAACTCCCCATTCTTCTTGGGTACAAAGAAGAGTAGGGAAGACACTGGCGACGTGGAGTGGCATATAAAAGCTATCTCTAGTTGTTCATTCAGATATTTGCATAGATATTGGGTTTCAGGTTCTGTTAACGCATAGACTCTACTGCAGGGCTGCGTTGCCCCCGGGAGGAGATCTATGCGGCAATCAAAGGCTCTGTGTGGGGGCAGTTGAGTGGCTTTCAAGGGGTCAAAAACATCTTGAAAGTCCGGGTATTCGTTGGGTAGTTTAAGATTTTCCATTCCTTGGGCCAAGGCACAATGCAGTGGCATTCCCACCTCCGGAGCCTCTTGGTAGCAGGTAGTAGTGCAGAAGGGTGCAAGGTTATGGTGCGGTGTACCCAATTGATTTTTAGATTTTGGTATTTTAGCCAAGGCACTCCCAAAATTACCCCAAAGGAAGGAGTGTCTATTAGATCAAAGACAAGTCGGTTCATAATGCCCATTATCACACACTAAGGTTAGAGCCTCTGTTTGAAAGCAAATTAGTCCAGAAGACAACTCTGAACTGTTGTCTTGCTTTACACTCCAAATAAAAGAAATTCAGCACTCCGCAACAGAGGCACCTGGTAAGGGGGGGCTCCACATTCACCATGTAAGGCACATCAAAAGACAGTTTCAGAATAAAGCGTGGGGTTTTATTAGTGCAACACTCTCTAACAGAAAGGCTTTCCCAGATGTCAAATGAATCAGATGAAACAACATGCAAATGTAAATATACTTACATATATATGTGCAAGCCAATAATAATGCAAATTAATGGGATAAAACGCAAGCAGATAATTATGGTAAAACACATGCAGATAATAAACACTTATAAGTCAGATAATAATGAAACATTCACAAGTGAAATGCAAGGCTGTAAAACACAAGCAAATAATAAATCTATAGGAGAATAACTGTATGTACATGAATATATAGTTAAGAACAGAAATACTTCACAGGCTGGTCACTCAGCACACAGACAAAAACACATGTAGAAATAACTCTATATCTTTACATGTATCTCAATACCAATGATCAGAGAGACTACCTCACCAGCTGCAATATCTTCATTGTAGCCCAAACAAGACTGGGGGATCCCAAATTACAGTCCCTGAGGTCAAGAGACTCCTCAAGCGGGAAATGCAGCACTGAGCAGATGTGTCCACCTCTCAGGAGAGAACCTGGTTTTCGAGCCAAGAAACCCCAGTTTTATAATCTTCTCAATGCATGAGAAGACAACCTCTACGCCAAGGAAACTTACTGGTGCAGGCTAAGCTCCTGAACGCATTCCAAGGCAAAGGATTTCTCACGCATTCTCCTCCCACTCCCACACTACATGTTCCAGCCCCTTATCCTAGTGAAACTTGCAAAAGTAGAAAACATCTCAAAGAGTACAAAAACATCCTCAAAGAGGAAAACAATCTTGAATGCAAATAACTAACCTGAATAACCGTGAGTAACCTGGGGGCCTGCTTGTATGTGCAGAACTCAAGCCAGACAGAGTAAGAATTCAAGATGGAGTTAGGGCACGTCAAAGCCCATAGTTAAAACTTCACTTCCCAATGTACAGCATAATGCTCATTTGCGCATCACTGCCTACAGGACTACACTCCGAGACAGAGAAGTACATTCCACACATTACTCTCTCTTATGCTTTCTAACGCACGTCCCACACATTCTGTTCCAGGTAAGGCTGTTTCGCTCTGTGGTAAACACTCCCACTCTGAATCTATAAGGAGACACAAAATAAAATCACAGGTCAAAATGCAAGTGTACAAAAAATGATGTACATTCAAGATAGAGTAAGTCAAAACACATTGAGTCAATTAAAACAATGATAGTCAATTAAAATACTGGTAGTCAAAGTTCATCACGTGGTCTCAATACATATGAGTGCATATAGCACTACAACCGTATACTGCTCACACAGGTTCATGTTTTTCTTTGGGAACTTTTTTTTGTCAATCTTGTTTTTATTGAGATTTTTCAAAGTATATCACAACATAGAACATTACGACCCACTTCCTGTATCTCAATACAATAAATCTAAATGATAGATCAGTTGCCTCTGTTTTAGGAAGAAATGTGAATAACAAGGAGGCTTATCAAAGGAAAAAGCCCCAGGTTGTTACTTCAGCATAAGAGTGGTAAATTATAAAATTGCCCCCAACTCCCACCCCTCCCTCCCAACCCAACCCCAACATTAAGGGTGCACTGTACTACCATCGGCGTGCTCCTTGATATAGGAATCTGTCATCTAACTGCTAGGTGAGTAGAGATGTTCCCCTGCGGAATCGCCTTTGTCTCCAAGTTCTACACTTCCTTACATTCCGCTTTTTTAAAATTGGAAGAGGTGAAGCGCCCGGACGCGCGTCGGGCAAGCAAACACGGGGAGCCCCTGTGATAAGTACGGTTCACTGACACAACATCGATGTAAAAAATATTGATGTTAAAAATATCGAGAAAAAAATATGGACAACAAAAATATCGACTCCTATACTTAAACAGGTAAGTACAAAAATATTGACTAAAAAATATTGATGTAAAAAATATAGATGTATAAAATATCGACTTTTATATAAATATAAAATAAAATAATATATATTAAATATTAAAAATATTAACAAAATAAGATAAATGTAATATACATTTTAATAAAATATAACAAATAAACTTAATTAAAAAAATAAACACACAAACATAATAATTTATACATATATATTTACTTTAAAACAATTAATAAACTATTATTTTTAATCTATGATAAAAGTTTAAAATAATATAAAAACTAAAAATATATATTAATGATTTAAAATATTAAAAAAACATAAATCTATTATAAATTAAAACATTAAACTATTAGAAAAATATTTAAACTTAAATTTCACAATACAATCAGTGCAACAGTAGGGAAAGTGTTGGATAGCAAAGGGGTAAAAATAACTATTCCCACTCCAGTGAGTGCAAAAGTAGGGTAAGTGTTGGATAGTGGAGGAAATAAATTTACTATTCCAACTCCAATGAGTGCAACAGTAGGGAAAGTGTTGGATAGCGGAGGGGTAAAAATTACTATTCCCACTCCAAAGTGTGCAACAGTAGGGAAAGTGTTGGATAGCGGAGGGTTAAAAACCACTTTTCCCACTCCTCTGAGTGCAAAAAGGATAAGTGTTGGATAGCGGAGAGGTAAAAATTACTATTCCAACTCCAGTGAGTGCAACAGTCATGGAAAGTGCTGGACAGCGGAATGGAAAACATTACTAGTCTCACTCCAGTGAGAGCAACAGTAGGGAAAGTGTTGGATAGCGGAGGGTCAAAAATTACTATTCCCACTCCAAACAGTGCAACAGTAGGGAAAGTGTTGGATAGCGGAGGGGTAAAAATTACTTTTCCCACTCCACTGAATGCAACAGTAGGATAAGTGTTGGATAGCGGAGGGGTAAAAAATGTTATTCCCACTCCGGTGAGTGCAACAGTAGGGAAAGTGTTGGATAGCGGTGGGGTAAAAATGACTATTCCCACTCCAGAGAGTGCAACAGTAGGGAAAGTGTTAGATAGCGGAGAGGTAAAAATTATTATTGCAACTCCAGTGAGTGCAACAGTAGGGAAAGTGCTGGATAACTGAGGGGTAAAAATTACTATTCCCACTCCAGTGAGTGCAACAGTAGGGAAAGTGCTGGATAGTGGAGAGGTAAAAATTACTATTCACACTCAAACAGTTAAAAAAATATATAAATTAAAAATTTAACAAAATCATAAAAATAAATAAACAATATTTAAAAAATCAAAAATGAAATATATTAAACATATAAAAAAAGAACACATATTATCATATTAATTACATATAACAAAAACCTACAAATATTATATAAAATAAAAGAATAAATACATTTATAAAAAATAGTTCTTTTAAACTAGAAAATATTTACAAACAACAAAATTAATTAAAACAAATGTATTTATTTTATTTCCTACCCTATAACACCACACCAATAACAAAACACCAACATTTTTAATTACATTTATTTCCATAATTAACATAATTAATAATCAATTAAAAAATATTATTAATAAAAAGCTAATAAACATTAATTGACTGCACACACTTTAACACTATAATATCCACAACACACACCTAAATTAAACTATAAAATAATAAAACACAGTTAAAAATTATTTTAAAATTAAAAACTATTACTATTAACTAATAATTAAATATTTAAAATGTATTTAATACCCACCCTTTACCCCTTTAAACGTAAAAACAACACACAAAAAATTAACAATTACCCAAAGTAATCATCAAATAATTAACATTAATTAACAACTATATATTAATTAATCAAACACAAATTACTTCCCACCCTTTACTCCTATAAACACCACAACACACATCTAAAATTAATTACACAATTACCATAATTAATTACCAATTAATTAATTAAAATTAACAACCAATTATTAATTTATCAATTAAAAATAAATTACTTCCCACCCTTTACACCTATAAACACCACAACACACACCTAAAATTAATTACACAATTACCATAATTAATTATCAATTAATTAATTAAAATTAATTAACAACCAATTATTAATTCATAAATTAAAAATAAATTACTTGCCACCCTTTACACCTATAAACACAACACACACCTAACATTAATTACACAATTACCATAATTAATTGCCAATTAACTAATTAAAATTAAATAGCAGCAAATTATTAATTAATTAATAATAAATTACTTTACACATTTAACACTATATCATCTCAATTAAACAAATATTAATAAATAAAAAATCATCAGTAAATTTAATATAATTAAAATAATTCCCACCCTATTCCCCTATTAACCCACAACCCGCTACGGAACTAAAAATGCAAAATTCAAATAAAAAAAAATTAATAACTACTAAAAATTTAACACATATATTAAAAATACAAACAATTCTTATACAAAAAACATACATATAAAATATATACTAAAATATATAACATTATAAAAAAACGATATTTTTAACAACTATGGTGTCCATTACGATACCGGGCGGTAAAAAATCCGCCATCTACCATAGCGGTAGAAATCCGCCCGCCCACACCGTCTGAATACCGACCGAGCAATTATGATGGCGCGAGCCGCAAACCGCCCGCGGCGGATAATACACAAAAAATACCTCCCGCCCATGTCCGAATCCAAGTCCATCCGCCTGCCACGGACGGAAATACGCACGACAACCCAAAACCGCCCGCCCTGACGAACGAGATACCGGCCGTGAAATTAGGAACGCACCGACATGAGTGCGGTAAATCCACAAATACACCGCCCACCAGCGCAAACAACAGTGACGGAAATGGACACGGCGGAAGCTCAGGCGGCCACGTCCCTGCACAGAAATCATCCGCGGACAAAAACAAACACACACAACATGGCCAACAAGTCCACACAGCAACCCACGCCCAAATACCCAAACACAGTACACATCCCGAAAACACATCCCCCTGGACAAACAAATAAACTACAAATCCCAGAACACCAGCCACAACACACCTGAAAACAACAGACCATCATGACACACCCACATAGGTAAGTACAAAAGCAGCTCCTTCACAGACCACAATCCCTTGCAACACTACAAACTGAGGACGAAAGCACAGAACACAGCGAGACAGAAAGGACAGCAGCACACCACAGACACGCACCCATCACACCCATCACCACCACCACCAAACACCTGACCCACAAACCCCCTGCACATCACACACCACACACCACACCAGCACCACAAACACCAAAACACACACCATGGCATCACACAGAATGCCCAAGTTCACTTCCACTGAGCTGACGGTCATGGTCGACGAGATCGTCAAGGTGCACCCACAAATCTATGGCAACCAGGTCCAACAGACACCACTATCCACCAGAAACCGGTTGTGGAGCAGGATCGTAGACCAGGTCAATGCAGTCGGGAACGTGCCACGCAACAGAGGCGAAATCAACAAAAGGTGGAACGACCTGAAAAGCGTGGTCAAGAAGAAGGAGGCCAAAAATCAGCAGCTGGCTGCCAGGACTGGCGGAGGTAATCCCGCGCTATTCAAGACCTTCAAGGCGTGGGAGGAGAAGGTGCGAGTCATAATACATCCGGAGATCCTCACCGGATTACCAGGGGAGTCGAGGCTGGTAAGTACAAACAAATGTATACCAGCACACCGCTATGTACTCACATGCACTACCACTATGCCATAGCTCCGAGGGACAAACAACCCCATGTCCAGTACACAATACACAAGACATCACTCACTCATGCAACAGACACTCACACACACAGCCCAAACCTACCAACTGACATAACCATGGGGGCATGTGTACAGTCAGCCAGCACCGCAACTCCCACCGGGTCCCCTCGTACTCCAGAAGCGCCAGAAGGAGCACTCCCCACACCCATGTGTCAGCCATAGCTGCACTAACCGACAAGTAACAGGTAAGGAGCCGCAACACAAAGGCAGTGGGTCGGAGGGGGACAGCTGAAGTACAACAGCCACCAGGCCCCCAGTCCCACAGCGCAGCAAGGTGGAGCACCCCCACACCCATGCGTCAGCCACTGCAGTGCACACCTGCATCCGACAGGTAGACATCTCACCCCACATGCAGGGGTTCCTGTGGGTGTCAGGCCATCACCACAACTCACAACACTGCCCCCACTCCCACAGACCAGCAACATGGAGCACCCCTCCCGCCCATAACCATGTGGCATCCATTGCATTGCGCACTCAAAAACAACCTGTAGGTGGGAGACAGTACAGGGCGGGGTGTCTGTAGGCATGAGGACAGTATTACGACTGACACATGTGACATGTCACGTAGCAGAGGAACACGCAGCACTGCTCCATGTCACAATCATGTGACCAATGTGCACACGGACATGTATCACAGAGTCATACCCCACATGACCCATCACAGATACAGCAACACCTAAGGATCCACGTCTGCATGCACAAGTCCCACTGGAGTACAGACCCACACGGCAGGCACTGTGCCACCCATCACACACATCAGCAACACCATCCAAGTCTTGTCCATGTAGTCCTCACTGCCTGTCACCCACACATCTTACAACAACGCCCATGTAAGACAAACCTTACTAGAAGTAACAGCGTGGAACCAAAATATTGCACACAAACACCACTGGACCCATGAAACACACAGGCACACAATGCACATTCAACATATCATCCATCTCATCTGTCAGCCCCAGTGTCATGGAAGGTATGTCATCTGAACAGCTGGCCCTCATACAGCAGTCATGCAGAGATACCTGCCCATGACAAATCATGTGCCTGCAGTGACTGAAGCGCACGTCACACTGTGAGTAACAACACACATAATATAGTCAACACCCCAAGAGCACTGCATTGATGCACATGTCCGAGGGCAGCACGCACACCAAGGGTTTTGCCCATCTGCAATACGTCGTGTGGCACACAACAAGCACGAACTCACAACAATACCACCAATGTAATGTCCACAAATGATGACAGTCAGCAGATATGCCAGGTATGTTAGACAGACACACACCTTCGTCTATGCACTGTCATGTTGCCAGAACACGTCACGTTCTGCACCCATGACTCACAGTATGTACCCCAAAACCATATTTCAACCCAAAAGCGTTGAGGGGGCAGTACCCCCTTTAGCCATCTGCGTTTCTAAGCATTCCATTTGAACCCCTAAACCATATTTCACCTCAAAAGCGTTGAGGGGGCTGTACCCCCTTTAGCCATCTGCGTTTCTAAGCGTTCCATTTGAACCCCTAAATTATATTTCACCTCAAAAGCGTTGAGGGGGCTGTACCCCCTTTAGCCATCTGCGTTTCTAAGCGTTCCATTTGAACCCCTAAACCATATTTCACCCCAAAAGCGTTGAGGGGGCTGTTCCCCCTTTAGCCATCTGCGTTTCTAAGCGTTCCATTTGAACCCCTAAACCATATTTCACCTCAAAAGCGTTGAGGGGGCTGTACCCCCTTTAGCCATCTGCGTTTCTAAGCGTTCCATTTGAACCCCTAAACCATAGTTCAACCCACCACCGTCGATGGGTCTGGAGCCCGCATACACCCGAGCCACAAAATGTAGGAGCATAGCAACACACACCCATCGGCATTGCTAATCCGTCCCATGCCACATGTCCACATCACACAGTACCATTGCCTAGCCCACGCATACACACATCGTACATCCACACACACGCCCCTGGGAAACCTGTGCACGACAGTGCACGAACTGTGAATGTCAGACAACCAATACATACTTTGCTAGGTGCAACACAATGACCTATCACATTCTCCCCACAGGTGCCGAACAGCTGGATGCTGGAGAGGGAGACAGCAGCCAGCACAGCCAGCCCGCAAGCCCCCGACCCGGACTCACGGATGTAGAAGACCTGGACACCTCTTCGGACGAGGGCCACCCACCAGGCCCGTCTGGAGTGGCAGGGCCCAACCGCTCCCCAGGGCCCCTCCTACCCACCAACACATCACCCAGGGCTGCTGACCAGTCACAGACCCCTGCTGCCACGGTCGTTGCGGACACCACCACCGCCGCAACAACCACCACCACCATGCCATCCATGGCCACAGCAACTGCGCAAGGGGTGGCACGCCCATCGTGCTCGACCCTGGGAGCCAGACAGAGGACCGTGCTGACCAATGTGGCGAGTGGGCCGGTCGGTGGCAGCAGTAGCGGTGGGAGGAGCAGGGTCAGGCCAACGCCATCTGAGCCTGGGAGCCAAGCCCTGCCGCAAATCTCAAGAGTCCTTGGGGCCTATGAAGAGGCCCAAGGACAATGGGCCAGGTCGGCTGCCGACACGCGGGAGGTCCTTGGGGTGTTGAGGTCCATGGACACCCATATGGGCCAATTCGTGACCCGTATGGACCGACTTGTGGACCTCATGGGCCAGGTGGTGGGGGGGAGGGCCCAAGCAAGGCCAGCCACACCACCGCCGCCACCACGTGCTGTGGCGCAGGCTCGTGCAACATCTAGTTCCCCTGCGTCCACAGCGAGTGAGCAGTCCTCAGCCACCACCAGCAGCCCACCAACACAACCCCCTACCAAACGTGGAAGGGGCCGTCCGAAGAGGAAACAGGTGTCCAGAGAGGACTTCGCACGCACCAAACGCCAGTGAGTCAGCCAGCCACCCTGACCACCTACTGCACTGACTTGGACTACGATCCTACCCCACACTGCCATGTGAATGGCATGTGTCTGTTGGACTGTGGACATAGAACTACATGGGTACACCTTGACCATCACGCAGCCATGGCCGTCAAATCATTGTCACAGCATGCACCACTTTTGTCATCACCTTGCACACAATCACATGTCACCGCTGTAAATAAATACACCTTGATCACAATCTGCATTATGTGTCCTGGGTTTATTCAACGATGTGCAATCGCCACCATGAGCAGAAATGCATCTGCTGTGTGGTATGTCGATGGGACAGGAGAGGCTGTAGGGACCTAGTGGTGAAAAACAGAACAAGAGTACAGTCAATGAGTGTGTCACACACTCATCACACAGTACTTGTCACAAACTACAAGCAATGTACACACATCTCACACAGCAACAGGGCACAATGCAACAGCCACTGTCAGTGGCATACTAACCTGGACATGGACCATTGACACACAGCACTCAGTGAACAAAAGGCCTCCGTGACAGAGCACACATACACCTGCACAACTACAGCTACATCAGCCGTCGTACATGGACACTCACCGTCAAGTGAAGTAGCGGGCGATGAGCTGCTGACGCACATTCACAGCTTCCTCCTCCCCACTGTCCTCTTCACTCGACCCGTCCTGGTCTGCAGGCTGGGGCCCTGGTTGATCTCCGTCATCCACAATTAGGGGGATCTGCTTGCGAATAGCCAGATTGTGCAGCATGCAGCAAGCCACTACTATCTGGCACACCTTCTGTGGGGAGTACGCCAGTGCGCCCCTGTGCGGTCCAGGCATCTGAACCTGGACTTGAGGAGGCCAAAGGTCCGCTCAACCACACGTCTGGTCCTCCCATGTGCCTCATTGTAGCGGACATCAGCTGGGGTACGAGGATGTCGTAATGGGCTGAGCAGCCAGGGCCCATTCGGGTAAGCAGAGTCACCTGGGTGTGAGGGACACAGAGAATCGTTGCAATTCCAACTGGACACAATACAGCATCGCACAGCCAGCACGCTACACTACTCCACATACTCACCAACAATCCAAGCACGGTCCCGTTGCAGATTGGTCATCAGACGTGGTAGGATGCTGTTGCGCATGATGTGCGCGTCATGTGCCGATCCTGGAAACTTCGCACACACGTGTGAAATGACCATGTCCGCAAGGCACACCACTTGCACATTCAGGGAGTGGGTGTGCTTCCTATTGCGGTAGAGGTGCTCAGTGGCCTGTGGTGCAACAAGGCCAACATGGGTGCAATCTATTGCACCAACAACGTGGGGGATCCGTCCAAGGGCATAGAAATCACCCTTCACTGCCGCCAATTCACGAGCCCTGGGGAATCGTATGTACCTGTTCCTGTACAGCATCATAGCTGACAGTACATCCCTCAGCACCATGCAGAACATGGGCTGGGACATCCCACCTCCACTGCCCACTGTGTGTTGGAATGACCCACTGGCGAAGAAATGCAGTGCAGCCATCACCTTAGCCGTGGTGGTAAATGCAGTAGGATACACCCTGCGAGGACGGAGGTGGGGTTCCAACAAGGCACATAGGCGATGCAGGGTGGGTCGGTCCAGACGGTACTTCCGGATCACCTCTACATCCTCCATGGCCGACAGCAATTGGTAGGGGCGATGTATGTTTGGCCTCCTCCTAGGAAAGATGGAAGTGGACACATGTCAAGGCAACACGCCACAGGGCATTTTCACATACACAAATCAGAACTGACTGACCAAGCAATTGAATCACAGAACAGCTGACAAGTAGGGACAGCACAGCCACAATACACATACACAGGTCCCCTACCAATAGCAATGGGCAGTGACACACACCATTGCCATGAGCATGCACATGGGGAGTTAGGCCTTAACAACTTGTAAGGCATGCTGATGGAAACAGACTGCATATTCGGAAAGCTGCAACACCACGGCAACATGACTAGCTGCTGTGCATCACACTGCTTCCGAGGCTGGGTGTGTAGGGCACACACCAACAACGCTATGGACACAGGCTGAGCGGCCAAAACAAGTGGGACCTGTGGCACGAGGGGATATGAGACAGTCAGTGATGTCCCTACTGCACCCTATGTACAGCACTGTACGGATCACACCTCCAGAAACATTGACAGGTGTACACATTGACAGCTCCATGCCAACACGGCTGTGTGATTGCAAATACACATCACAAGTGACACGTAACGTCGCACGTGCCAAGTGGCAGATGTACATAGTGTAAGATGGCATGTGTGTGCATATGCATATCCCATGCTCCCATGCCAATGTGTACATGATGATATGCCAACAGACATGTGGAGGCTGGCCACTGGCCGTCCCTGCCTATGCACACAGCATGTTGTGGCCCCGTCCATTGTGGACCTGCACCCACACACAAATCATGGCCACACCTGCAGATGCATTGCGCACATTAAACTGTGTGGTGCACATGGCATCAGCGGACTGTACCCGCCATGGGCCAGGCCCTTACGGCCAACTCCAATGACCCTCGCGGTTGCACCCTGCGTGTTCCACCATGGAGGTAAGCGTCCCGGGCCAGCTGGGAGCAGGCCATCGTCTGCAATAGTAGCTGGCAGACATGGTACACAAATTGCAGCAGCTTGGACCCACTGAAACTGCCCCAGGGGGCTATGTGAGTGTGTGAGTGAGACCGGCATTACCACAGCTACCTGGGACTGCAGCCTGGCACCCCTCAACAACACCTGCTGCTGCCACCTCTCCACCTACACGTGGATGACGCTGAGGATATGTCCAGGTCCACTCACCAGCGAGGAGCTGGAGATCCTGGATTCCGAGCTCCACGCACACTGCACATGGCTATTCCTTGCGAAAGTTGTGTGTGAGAGACAACTGCAGTGTGTGTGGGAGTGCATGTGGGGGTCACACATGTCGTTGATCCGCAGCACTATGAGTCAGAGCCTGTGGTGTTCAAACATGCACTGCTCACCATGCTGACTGCAGGTGGCAGTGGTATGTGAGCTCTCGGGCGCTTTGACATGTCTGTCCCTCCCGAGTGGTGGTACATGGCAACTTCATGTCAGACATCCAGTGACACAAACAATTGGCAATGCAGGTCTCAGTGCACTTGTTGCTCGTGTGCATGTCAGGCTGGGGCCATGCTGCCCTTCTCAGTCCCAGCAGGCCTGGCCTGCACATTGGCTGCACAATGCCAGTAGGTGACAACACAGAATGACTAGTGTGGTTACATGTGTCACCTGTTCAGCACTCTCCGGATGAGCGCAAACTCAGCCCTGTACATTGGTCACACCATGCCTCGTGGAAGGGATGTGTGTGTGAGATAGTGCCACTGAATGTGACCACCGTTGCGGGGTGGGCCATGCGCAGGGCGAGTACGTTGGTTGTTGCGCAGTGTTGGTCACAGTGGGTACACCAACACAGATGTGTTGCCTTGTGAACATTTGCTAGGTCCGCCTGACAATGGACAGTAGATGTGGGCAGACTACACATTGGTCGATGTGCTGTCTATATGCATGTGCCTTCACACCAGGCACAGCTGCCCCTGCACATGTGACCCCTGCTGCCCTCAGTGCTGGGTCTGTTGAGCTGATGCGCCATCTGTGCGTGGGGCAGACAGCTCTCCTCACTTCCGTCATTGCCCATGACATCACTTTGCCGCAGGTGACATGGATCATGGAGGGCCCACATGTACGCGTGGGTGGACTACACAAGACTGTCCAATGGTTATCACCCCCAGTCAGTGCTTCGAATGGGAAGGATGTGGTGCTGGTACTCATTTCAATGTGTAGAGTGGGCGGGGCTAGGTGCGGGGCTACATGCAAGACATGGGAAGTTCATCGGCTTATCTACTAGTTGCAATACACACGAGACACGTCTTTTCATGACCACATCAGGGTCATTCCTTGAACTGACTGGAAGTCAAACAGTCATATTTTACCCTGTCCTCATGGCCTCCCCTCGCTCACCAATATATGCGTTAGCACCTGGGAAGCCAGCGCATGCACAAGCAGCTCCAAACTCGCCCCAGAGAGGCCAAGGAGTGTATGTGTGGGTCCAGTTGAACAAGTGGTCTGTCTCGCGGCATTATGAGTGGCGGGACGCCGTCCACCTGCGTGGTGCCCCGACTCGACACCCGGGCAACATTGACAATGCATGCAAGGCTCCGCAGTCCGGATACACCACCTGCAACACACAGAGGCTGTAGCTGCCCTAGCGGCCCAGGCCGCGTCCAACTGGAGCTCATGGACCCACACATTCACTCTTTGGCCTCTCAGGGGCGAGCTTGGAGCTGCTTCTGCACGCGCTGGCTTCTCTGTTGCAATGGCATGTAACGTGTGTGGGGATATAGGCAATGAGTGAGTTGGTGCGAGCCACCTTCCGTGACGTCACTCCTGCTTGTGATGTGTGCGTCCCCCCACTACTTCCATTAGACTTGTGCCATACTACTAATTGAGGATGTGTTGCCTGCGTGATGTGTCCAGGAGGAGCGCGCCATGACATCTCACCCACCATGCTCCACTGCCATCCCGTGCCCTGGATTGCCTGTGCAGGTGGACAATGTTGGGGATACACCTGGTAGACAGGAGATGTGAGTGCCTTGGCAAGGGCCTGGCGGACGCACAGCAGTATCCAGCATGTCCACGGAGGGTGGGCTGACGTCTACACCTGATGCAGCATTGATCGTGTGCCCGCCTGTTGTGCACACACAAGTTCACATTCATCCCCAGACAGGTGGTCTTTACAAATTCCCAGGAGAGCAGCAATGTACTGTTCCGGAATCCTCCCAACACAGCGTCTTTCAACATTGCATGTGCGCACCTACCCGTCACACCCACCCACCTGAGCCAAGCGTAACTCCCGCTTCACATGACACATGTGTGTCTTCCACAGTTGTGCTACTCATTTGCGTTGACATCCAATGACAGTGGACTACATGGTCATCTCACAACTGCCGTGTACTTCACACACTCTCATCCTCTCTCATTTGTACTCGTGGAATGAATAAGCAGAGACACATATTTACTTCAAGCCATGTATTAGGACTTATGTCCTCTGTGATGCAGTATAGTGGACACTACTGGCAGCGAAATGCATGTGGAGGATATACTCAGCATGATTACACATAGCATAGGGTGTAGGGGTACATGTCATCAGTTGTTGACTGTGGGATGTGTGCTTCAGAGTTACAACTGCTTAGCCGTTGCTGTGCTAATGTACATTTGCTAATTACTGTGGAGCTGCTAACTTTGACACAGACAGTATACAATTCGCTTACCAGACCGCTTGACCTCATGGGCACAGTACATCTCAGTTCCATGTTACAGGTTTGCTGCTATGGTTACTCATACACACGTGCGTGGAGGTGACATCAGGGCATGGGCTTACGTGCATGCAACGGCGTCCCACTTGTTGTTGCAATGTGGTGGCTACTGGACATGACACAGTCACTGGGGTCATGTTGTTGGGGGATGCACTTGTTGTCCATGCAAAAGTCCTGGCACGGAAGTTCAGAGGGAGGTGAGGTGACAGCTCTCACATACTACAGCCGAACGATTACTGTCCACTGACCGGTGCATATGTTCATGGGCGCAGGATACATATTATGGCATAGATGTACGTGCAGTTATGTCCATGTGGTTGCCATACACGAATCCCATGCCTCTGCCTCCCCCTGTTCATGCAGAGTTACTGGATGTGATGAGGTACAGAGTGCATGTCACGAAAATATCCGATGTCATGGCAGTGTAGTTGATGGTGTGGTGTTAGTTGAAGGTTGTGTGGTATAGTTGTTGTACTGGTAACTGCTCAGTCCGTGCGGATGCCAGGCATGGGTACGGTGTGGGACATCATTGTTCAATTGGGGGTGTTGCGTCGGGGCCCGACGAATTGACAGGTTGTCAGGAATGCGATACCTTCCAGCAGGGCTTCCATGGCATTGGTGGTAAACATGGATGCCATCCAATGTAGCGGATGGTGGCTGTCAAGGTGTTGGTCGTAAGTTGTCCCTTGTAGGAGCATGATGGGACATGTTGGATGACATTCGATGAAACTGTGATCCAGAATCCGTCGTGTGGAGGCACAGTGGTCCCATTGCAGTGTGGGTCCGATTGCAGCCACATACGCCATGCCCCCATAGGCTGAACAGACCCTGTCGTGGACGTCCAGGGGTTGAACAGTTGTACCAGGTCCGCTATTGGACATGCAGGGTTGGAGAGACATAAATCCACAGGATAGTGGAAAGGACACCTCCGACAGTAGAAGATGGGGATGACGCAGCTGAACAATGCGATGCGGTAAGTTAGTCGGTAACTTACGTTCAGCAAGGCCAGATTTTCACATCCCAATATCTGTATCAGGTAATGTTTGTACAGCTTCATCTGTCCGGCGTAGTTGGGTAGGTGTGGTGCAAGTGCCATTTTGCTGAAGGGCGATGTGATGGCGTGCTCCGGCTGTCTGTACAGTCTGCAGAGTGCAACCTCCGACGTTGCTGGGAATTCTGTTATGGTCGTAGGGTGGCAGGGCTTGGGTTATCGTGGCTTGTGCGAAGGACACGGGCCCTCATCCCACATGCTTCTATGAATGGTCAAGGTCAGTGGTGTCTGACTCCTTCCCGATAACTTGCATGTAAACCACATGGGGGAGTGGTATCATTTCTTTTTCCCTTCGGAATGTTCTTTCGTGTTATGCGCTATCTGCCCAGTGGACGGTTCCCTCTGCATGCCTGTGTTGGGCTTTTTTTGGAATAATGACTGTGTTGTCCTGCTTGAATAGTTGAGCTGTGGTTTCGGTGTGGGTATGGAAGGCCATTCAGTGCTATCTCCTCTCCCGTGTGTGGGCGGCACGCTGCGTTTCCGCTATGCGTTGGGCCTTGTGTGTGGGTGTTGTAATTGGAGCCACCTGTTGTCGGTCCCCCGGGATCTTTGATGTTACGTATTGCATGTCTTGGTATTGGGTGCAGGGTGGTATCGGTCTTTCTGTGTGGTACTGGCGTAGCTTTTTCCGACGGGGTCCATATTCTGCTGGGTGATGTTGCCGCCGCTGTGTGCTTCGCCATGTTTTGCACACAGGGGTGTGTCCTAACTTAGCGTGACATCACTGACATGTTCGGGTCAGTTGTGTGACGTCAGGTTGGCAACAGTGAATTGCCGGTTGGCGCCATGACTGTGGCAGGACTGTCACGTGACATGTGCGTTCTGGGTGGGGCTGGTGTGTGTGGTGTTTGGTTGTGACCCTGTGTTGTTTGTGTGCGGCGCATACATGGCGCTGCCGTTGGCCTATGCGTTGTGCGCATGTGTGGCTGCGTCGTCGGCGCTGCGCTGCGGGGCCGTGACGGGGACGTTAGTTCCTGGTCCCAGGTGGTGTGTCCCCGGTTGTTGCGAGTTGTTACAATTTGCCCGATGTGACATTTGTGGGTGCAGTGGTGGATGTGTCGCGTCCACGCAGGGGTGTTGGGGGGGGGCCATGCACAGTTTTACCGCACTTGCACTGTGTGAGGTGTTTGCGTGCCCTTGTTGTGTGTCTGCCTACCTGCGTCTCCGCGGTGCGTTGACTCCTAGGTTCTGCATCAGGTAGAGCATGGGGAGGGCCTGCAGTGCTGGATTCATGCTCGGGGGTCCGCCTCTTTGGTATCCGTACTGTGCGGTCGGGTTTCCGCCTTGCTTTCACGTGCGGTGTCTCTTAGCCGGGGGAGCTGTTTGGTTGTGGCATGGTAATTTGTACGCCGGGCGGTACGTGATTCCGTCGGGCGGTGTGTCTCCATTGGGCCGCGCTGCTACGTGAATGGGCGCACTTTGATGGCGGG
The DNA here is from genome assembly GCA_963921515.1 of Calotriton arnoldi. Lineage (NCBI taxonomy): Eukaryota > Metazoa > Chordata > Amphibia > Caudata > Salamandridae > Calotriton > Calotriton arnoldi. Next base: position 440,352 of record CAWUFW010013619.1, on the reverse strand, counting down.
CGGCGTCGCTGGCTTACGGGCGGTGTTTGGCTGACTTTTCACATCCTAATTGGGCGGGCGTGTGGGCTGCGGCGGCCGGACGGTAACTGGTGGTTTTTCCATCCGCCAGCACGGCGGTGGTGCTTCCGCCCGCCATCCTAATGGGCCCCTATATTTTTGCAAACAATATGAAACACTTTGATATTTTTTAAATCGATATTTCTTACCTTAAGTCAATATTCTTGACCAGGATATTCTTGCTGTCAATAGTTCTGAACCACGATATTAATAACTCGATATTTGTGCAACTCAATATTTTTTACTCAATATTCTGGCTCTGCACAGATAAGTACTCCATTAGTGGGCCCCATGTATATTCGAAGTTCTTAAAAGAGTCCGTTATTACGCTTGCCATCCTTTCCATAATGATGGCTCGCTACAAGCGTGAGTGTCACTGGGATATAGATGGTGCCTCTTTTTGTTTCCATGCCGCTGCCAGTGCCGTTTTCGCTGCCTCCAGGCATAACCATAGAATGGCTCTGTAGCTAACTGATTGTCGTTTGAGAATGTCTGACGTAAGCCTAACAGCATTGAGCCCGGGTGCAAAGGAATGGGATAGCCTAGAATATCTTTGATTCGTGCCACTGTTCCTGACCTAAAGGGCCTTATCGTTGGGCAATCCCACCATATGTGTTTTAAGTCTCCTTGTAGCCCACACCCTCTCAAGCATAGATCAGAGGTTTTGGGGAAGATCAATTTAAGTTTAGTTGGGTATAAGTACCAGTCGTATAGCACTTTATTTATTAAATTTGTGTATATCTCTATATAGCCTGTCCCACTGCCTCTCCGAGATTTCTACCCCCAAGTGGTGCTCCCAAAAGGATTTGTGTCATGGTTGGGTAGTGCAGAGTGTGGCTTGTAGTATCGTATAGAGACATGATATTGTACCTTTTGAACCAACCTCTGTCTTTGCCACCTGTTCTATTGGCGCCAGGACCCTGGTGGCCGCCTCTCTAATTTCCCCCCTCAGCACCCATAGTGTTCGGTAACTGGCAGGTCAAATTCCCTCTGGCAATGCTCAAACGTAAGGATGTCCCCATTGTGAAATAGATCAGTGATCGTAAAGTAACCCCTATCTCTCCATGCTTCAAAGGGGCCTGGATATTGTGTAACCCTGGGCGGAGTTCGCAGAGTTGCACTACGCGAAGTGCAAAAAAATCTCCGCCGCACTACGCGGAGATACGCGAGCGGCGGAGTACAATAGAAAAATGCTGTTCGCGGTGATTGCACAATGCTGGATGCTTGTCCGCACTGTGCAATCATTGCGAACGGCACCTTGCACAGTGCAAGCGGTCCCTGCTTTCCTTTTCTGCCGCTCGAGTAGATTTTTACTCGAGCGGCAGCTTTCTGAACGTGAACGGGCAGTTTCTCAACATGAGCTGTCGCGAGCATACGCGACCACTCGCAATGAGAAACCTGACCCCCCCGCGTTGAGAAATCTCGCCGGGATGTTGATTTTCCACGCTCGCCAACTTGATGTTGACGATCGCGAACGAGGAAAAATCTTGCCGGGAGGTTGATTTTCCTCGCTCGCGGTCGCCAACTTGACGTTGACGAATGCGAGCGAGGAAAAAAACTCTGCTACGCAACGCGAAGCGGAGTTTTTCGGAACTCCGCGATCTCCGCGTAACGCGGAGTGCAGGAAACTCCGCAAACTCCATGAGCGGAGCGGAGTTCACCGCCCAGGGTTACCCATGAGGCACAGGGTCAAGACTGATTTGCATATAGCTGTGTCTGAACTGGGGTGGCGAAGTGACGTAAAGAACGATGATGGATTCAACCCAGATCTGTGACTCGGGGTGAGTGCCTGAAAAGTTTCAGCGCTCCGTCCATCATCTGCTTGTGTTTGCTTTGTTCGCCCTAAGTTGGCAGGGTATGCCCATACGTGGGTCCCTTGCTCACTTTGCCACTGGATTCAAGCTAGCCTGGCTGATGAGGGCTGTTAGCCCGAAACCGGTCCCAGGATGCTTGTTTCTGGTCCAGGGAAGACATGGCTTAGCAATTCGGGCTGGACTGTTCCCATGAGGCACAGGGTCAAGACTGATTTGCATATATCTGTGTCTCAACTGGGGTGGCGAAGTGAGCTAAAGAACGATGATGGATTCAACCCAGATCTGTGTCTGGGGGTGAGTGTCTGAAAAGTTTCAGCACCCTGTCCATCATCTGCTTGTGTTTGCTTTGTTCGCCCTAAGTTGGCAGGGTATGCCCAGACGTGGGTCCCTTGCTCACTTTGCCACTGGATTCAAGCTAGCCTGGCTGATGAGGGCTGTTAGCCCGAAACCGGTCCCAGGATGCTTGTTTCCGGTCCAGGGAAGACATGGCTTAGCACTTCAGGCTGGACTGTTCCCATGAGGCACAGGGTCAAGACTGATTTGCATATAGCTGTGTCTGAACTGGGGTGGCGAAGTGAGCTAAAGAACGATGATGGATTCAACCCAGATCTGTGACTGGGGGTGAGTGTCTGAAAAGTTTCAGCGCTCTGTCCATCATCTGCTTGTGTCTGCTTTGTTCGCCCTAAGTTGGCAGGGTATGCCCAGACGTGGGTCCCTTGCTCACTTTGCCACTGGATTCAAGCTAGCCTGGCTGATGAGGGCTGTTAGCCCGAAACCGGTCCCAGGATGCTTGTTTCTGGTCCAGGGAAGACATGGCTTAGCAATTCGGGCTGGACTGTTCCCATGAGGCACAGGGTCAAGACTGATTTGCATATAGCTGTGTCTGAACTGGGGTGGCGAAGTGAGCTAAAGAACGATGATGGATTCAACCCAGATCTGTGACTGGGGGTGAGTGTCTGAAAAGTTTCAGCACCCTGTCCATCATCTGCTTGTGTTTGCTTTGTTCGCCCTAAGTTGGCAGGGTATGCCCAGACGTGGGTCCCTTGCTCACTTTGCCACTGGATTCAAGCTAGCCTGCCTGATGAGGGCTGTTAGCCCGAAACCGGTCCCAAGATGCTTGTTTCCGGTCCAGGGAAGACATGGCTTAGCAGTTTGGGCTGGACTGTTCCCATGAGGCACAGGGTCAAGACTGATTTGCATATAGCTGTGTCTGAACTGGGGTGGCGAAGTGAGCTAAAGAACGATGATGGATTCAACCCAGATCTGTGACTGGGGGTGAGTGTCTGAAAAGTTTCAGCGCTCCGTCCATCATCTGCTTGTGTTTGTTTTGTTTGCCCTAAGTTGGTAGGGTATGCCCAGGCGTTGGTCCCTTGCTCACTTTGCCACTGGATTCAAGCTAGCCTGGCTGATGAGGGCTGTTAGCCCGAAACCGGTCCCAGGATGCTTGTTTCCGGTCCAGGGAAGACATGGCTTAGCAGGTCGGGCTGGACTGTTCCCATGAGGTACAGGGTCAAGAATGATTTGCATATAGCTGTGTCTGAACTGGCGTGGCGAAGTGAGCTAAAGAACGATGATGGATTCAACCCAGATCTGTGACTGGGGGTGAGTGTCTGAAAAGTTTCAGCGCTCCGTCCATCATCTGCTTGTGTTTGCTTTGTTCGCCCTAAGTTGGCAGGGTATACCCAGACATGGGTCCCTTGCTCACTTTGCCACTGGATTCAAGCTAGCCTGGCTGATGAGGGCTGTTAGCCCAAAACCGGTCCCAGGATGCTTGTTTCTGGTCCAGGGAAGACATGGCTTAGCAGTTCGGGCTGGACTGTTCCCATGAGTAACCCTGGGCGGAGTTCGCGGAGTTGCACTACACTGCACTACGCGAAGTGCAAAAAACACTCCGCCGCACTACGCGGAGGTACGCGAGCGGCGGAGTACAGTAGAAAAATGCCGTTCGCGGTGATTGCACAGTGCCGGATGCTTGTCCGCACTGTGCATTCATTGCGAACGGCACCTTGCACAGTGCAAGCAGTCCCTGCTTTCCTTTTCTGCCGCTCGAGTAGATTTTTACTTGAGCAGCAGCTTTCTGAACTCGAACGGGCACTTTCTCAACGCCAGCTGTCGCAAGCATACGCGACCACTCGCAATGAGAAACCTGACCCCCCCCGCGTTGAGAAATCTCGCCGGGATGTTGATTTTCCACGCTTGCGCTCACCAACTTGATGTTGACGATCGCGAACGAGGAAAAATCTCGCCGGGAGGTTGATTTTCTTCGCTCGCGGTCGCCAACTTGACGTTGACGAACGCGAGCGAGGTAAAAAACTCTGCTACGCAACGCGAAGCGGAGTTTTTCGGAGTTCACCGCCAAGGGTTAATATTGGCCAGGAGGGATTGCTCAACTGAAGTGTACGGGTGTGAATGGTGATGGAAAGGTGGTCAGGGAAGAGGTCCTATGAATGTCGACCCATACTTTTAATGTCGTTTTGGTAGGAGTGCTCAGTAGGTATTGGGTGGTCGTCCTGCTTTAGGTTTCCACAGTAGGTCCCATATGCATCTCCCCACCACTGCCCTGTCCATGTGTAGACAGTGCTTGTCCAACTTTCGGGCCGACCATTCTATGATCACCCTTAATTGAGCAGCTTTGTAATATAGGGACATCTCAGGTAGGGCCACACCCCCTCTATTTTTTGGCAGGCAGATCTGTCTATAGGATAGCCTCGCCCTACATCCTTGCCATATGAATCGGGTGATCATGGATTTCATGGTGGCGAAGAAGCCCCGTTCCATCTCTATTGGAAGGCCCTGGAAAAGGTATAAAAGTCTGGGCCATGCCATCATCTTAATCACCTGGATGCAACCTATCTAAGATAAGTATAAGGGTGCCCACCTGCGTAGGTCCATTTTTAATTGGTGGAGAAATGGGGGATAGTTTGCATTGTAGAGATCCTTGAGTCTAGGGGTAATCTTTATTCCTAGGTAGGTAATTTCCTTTTTTGCCCACTGGAAGGTAGTGGCAGCAACCAGAGATTCCATTTCTCGAGGCGGCAATGTGAGATTCAGCATGTAGGATTTCAATAGGTTCACCTTGAGGCCAGCTCCTCTATCACCGCCTTCAGAGAGGATTCGGGGTCCGTCACTGAGAGCAGCAGGTCATCCACAAACAGGGATATTTGGTGTTCATCTGCCTCAAATCTGATGCCCTGAACAGTAGGTGCCTCTCTTATTCTCACCACTAATGGTTCGATACTAAGAGCGAACAGTAATGGTGAGAAGGGGCATCCCTTACGGGTCCCTCTTCCTAATGCAAAGGTTTCGGAACTCACCCCATTAACTAGTACCTGAGCACTCGGACATGTGAAGTTATCTCTAATCCTAGCTAAGAATTGGTCAAAGAATTCATAATTCTTTAGGGTGCAGAATAAGAAGGGCCAAACCACGCGGTCAACGGCCTTTTCAGCGTCTAGCGCCAGCACAACCGCTGGAAGAGATTTTTTATGTACCTTCTCGACCAGGTGGAAGACTCTTCTGAGATTGTGATGAGTTTGTTGGCCCTGGATAAACCCAGATTGATCTGAATGTATTAGTTCAGGCATTAGTTTCACCAATCTGCTGCCCAAGATTTTCGTGTAAATCTTGGCATCCAGGTTGAGGAGCGCTAATGGACGGTATGAGCCACACTCAATCAATCAATCAATCATGTCACTTATAAAGCGCACTACATACCCGCGAGGGTCTCAAGGCGCTGGGGGAAGAGGGGGGTGGTGCTGCTACTGATCGAAGAGCCAGGTCTTGAGGAGTCTTCTGAAGGCCAGTAGGTCTTGGGTCTGTCGGAGGTTGGTGGGGAGGGTGTTCCAGGTCTTGGCGGCGAGGTGGGAGAAGGATCTGCCACCGGCGGTCGTTTTCCGGATGCGGGGGACTGTGGCGAGGGCGAGGCTGGTCGAGCGGAGCTGGCGGGTGGGGGTGTAGAATCTGAGTTGTCTGTTGAGGTAGGCTGGTCCGGAGTTGTGGAGTGCTTTGTGTGCGTGGGTGAGGAGCTTGAAGGTTATCCTCTTGTTGACAGGGAGCCAGTGCAGGTCTCTCAGGTGGGGTGTGATGTGGCTGCGTCGGGGGATGTCGAGGATAAGACGTGCAGAGGCGTTCTGGATGCGTTGCAGCCGTCTCAGGAGCTTAGCCGTCGTTCCTGCGTAGAGGGCGTTTCCGTAGTCCAGCCTGTTGGTGACGAGGGCCTGGGTGACTGTTTTTCTTGTTTCGGTGGGGATCCACTTGAAGATCCTGCGGAGCATTCGGAGGATGTTGAAGCAGGATGAGGAAACGGCGTTGACCTGCTTAGTCATGGAGAGGGTGGGGTCGAGGATGACCCCTATGTTGCGTACGTGGTCGGTGGGTGGCGGGGCTGTTCCCAGTGATGTTGGCCACCAGGAGTCGTCCCAGGCTGAAGGGTTGGAACCAAGGATGAGGACCTCCGTCTTGTCCGAGTTCAGCTTCAGGCGGCTGGTCCTCATCCATTCGGCGACACAAGTGAAGATCTTTCCCTGGCTTGGGCAGAACTGTGATAACGGTCTCACCCATAGATGCAGTCACTGTCCCTAGCTCTGGGAATAAATTGTATAGGCTCACTAGTTGTGGGATTAGTTCTGTCCCGAATATTTTATAGAAATGGGATGTTAGTCCGTCTGAACCCGGCGATTTATGTGGTTTTAGGCTTGCTGTGGCCTGGCTGACCTCTTTTGCATCTATTGGTTACCCCTGTGCCTCATTTTGTGTCACCAACACTCTCGGGAGTTCCACCTCCCCCAGGTATTGGGTTTGCTCCGTCCCCTCTTAGCTATCTTCCTTGTAGAGAATTTTGTAAAAATTGCCAAAGGTCTGGGCTTTTTCTAAATCTGAGGTCACCCTGTTTCCTCCTGGTATTGTTATGTCCCCTATATATTCCCGTTCTCTGTGGAGTCTAAGCTGTTAGGCAAGGTGTGTGCCTACTTTGTTTCCCCTCTCGTATACCGTGCGTTTTAATCGTAAAAGGGTAAGTTCAGCCGTATTATTATATATGGCATTGAACTTTCCCCATAGTGCTGTCACCTTTGGTTGTAGGCTGAAGATAGGGTGCTTCTTATGGGCCCGCTCAGCCTCCATAAGTTCTGTTTCTAGGGTCAGTCTCTCCTGTGTCCTTTGTTTATTTTAGGCCACGTGGAGAGCTATGTACTTGCCTCGAAACACTGCCTTGAAGGTGCCCCATTTAGTAGTCGGTGAAGCATCTTTGGGATCGTTCAGAATGAAATAGTCCTTAATAGCTTTCCATAGCTTATCGTGTAATAGGCGATCTCTTGTCAGTGTTGCTGGGAAAAACCATCTTTTATATTTTGGTGGCGCGGTCCCCCAAGCTAAAGTCAATGTGACCGGTGCGTGATCAGACATAGTAATCGGGTGTATGGAAGTGGCCTGTAAAGCAGGGGCTAGGTTCTTACTCACAAAGATGTGGTCAATCCTGGAATATGTCCGATGTGAGTGTGAAAAAAAGGTGTAGTCCCTAGAAGTGGGACAAAGCGTGCGCCAGGCATCTAGCAAGCCCATTGACGTAAACTCCCTTTTCAGACTTTTGATGAAGGGGCTTGAGGTTGCCCTCTGGGGTTGTGTACTGTCTAGGCAGGGATCCCATGTGAAATTACAGTCTCCCATCAGGAAGATTTCTGCCTCTGCGAACCTCTGAGCAATGCTAGTAACGAGGTCAGGAAGGTGGCTTGATTAGAGTTAGGTGCATAGACAGAGACGAATGTGCACATTTGGCCATGTAACCGACCCTTAACCATGACTATCCTTCCCTCTTTGTCTGTTTTGCTACCGTCAGGCTGAAATTTCAGGGAGCAATGGAAAAATAGGGCAACACCTTTATGTTTAGTCAGTGCTGATGATTTATATACTATAGGATAGGTCTTGCGTCTCAGCCGGTGTTCCTCCGATCTTTTTATATGCGGTTCTTGTAGAGCTACCACATCATATCTCTGGTCTAGGAGGTATTTCCATAATTTATGTCGGTTGGGGGGTCCCTTGGTGTTCCACGTGAGTGTGGTGAGACCCATCATTACCTATAGTGTGATGTTATAGAGTATTGTGTAAGCTGTATATATTGTCTTTGGACGAAGCCCCGCTCTCCCTTCTCCCTGCCCACATTTTGTCATCCCATTGATCTTCTCTTCTCTTCTATCGTATGTATGCTATGCCTGTAGATGATAGTACTTGTGCACCCTCACTTAAGACAGTAAACAACCCCCCCACCCGAGTTAGAAACATAAGGGTCAACGGGACCCTGTGACTTATTAATTACATCATTAACAAATTTGTGTACTAAACTTGTTGTAGACGTATTGGTCAAAGTCTGCATGTGGTGAGCCCAATTTATACCAAGTAAGTCACTGGCTGTGTGCTACTATTGGGAGTCTCCAAGTGCCCATCTCCTCCCTTTCCCATTAGGGGTTCCTAGTGCCATATTGGACCGTCTAGTCATAGCCTAGACGTCAAATGTCTCAATGACCCCCAACCGGACCATATCTCCTACTAGCTCTTACATGACTAGTTGGGTTTTCAGGGATATCTTCTCAGATACTTTTCATCTATTTCCTGGAAGGGCCCCACCCTCGTTGTATTCCTCCGGTATTCTGATTTACTTCCTCTTGTTTTGCTTTTGATGGTTCTGTGTCTGCCATCGCCCTTCTCCGCCATCTTCCTTTGCTTTGTCCCCCATAGTGGGTGGGGTCCTTTCATCACTGAGTTCCTCGTGGCGCGGCAGACCCAGGACCTCTGCAGCTTCCTCGTATGCGGTGACATGATGGTGTTTGTTTTGTAGAGAGAAGGCCACTCCTAAAGGATAGGTCCAACAGTACCTTATATTATTGTGCCATAGTTTTTCTGTTATTGGTGAACTGTTGTCTGCGTGCCAATGTCGCCGGGGCCACATCCTGGCATAGGGAGCACGTAAAACTCTGGAAGGAAATTTCGTCTCTTGCTCTCGCTGCCTGAATCACCGCCTCTTTCATCTTAAAAGAATGAAGCTTGGTTAGAACATCTCTTGGTCATCAATTTCCTTCAGGCATGGGTGGGCCCATCCTGTGGACCATGTCGATTTTAATCTTCATGCCGCCCAGACCCAGCACTTCTCCGAACAGGCCCCCCACAAATGCCTCTAGGCCAGGTCCCTCCGCTCCTTCCTCCAGTTTGCGTATTCGTATGTTATCCCTTCGGGCCCTATTCTCAAGGTCTTCACAATTCAGGATATTGGCTTGTAGTTGTTCACGGAGTGTTTTCGTCGTTTTTTCCATCCCCACCGTTCTGTGTTCCAGCTCCTGCATTTTGGCCTCGATGTCCAGGGTGTGTGTTCCTACTGAGTCAATGTCCTACTGCAGAGATGTTAGCTGGCCATGGATGTTTGAGCGGAGGGCCTCCAGGGAGCTCTACAAGTCCACTTTGAGCTCTTCTCGTAGTTCCTTCTTGAAGTCCCTCAATGATTCTAAGAGGTCTTCCTTGGTGATTGCCATACTTTTCTGCGTGTTCCCTTTGTCGGAGTTTCCACTCATCTGTGTAGGTGTAAAGTAGCTGGAGACTCTGTTCGTCTGAGTCTTTTTGGGTGGCATATAGTCAGCGATGTTTAGCAGATACCCCCTTATCTCGTGAGTTTGGTTCCCTATCAATGAGGATGCTTGTGCCTAGGATCTAGTAGCTCAGGAATGAGTCTCTTAGCCCACAGGACTCTTTCCACTAGGTGGAATGCTTTTATCCTAGTCTGCCTTTGTAGTAGTTAGCGTAGCCCTTACTTTTAAAAGTGCCTCACATATTAGTAACTTTGTTGTTTGTCCTTCTGTAGGTCCTGGTGGGAACACCCCTCACAGGGTGGACTCCTTCATCTCTCTCGACTGAAGATGGCTATGCCGAAGTCTAAGATACTTCCCCAACTTGAGTCTTAATTATGTCCATGGCTGGCCCTTTCCCTCACTTGCTATGCCTTTTGTCAGTTTCCCATGTGCAGCAGTGCACAATGATTTCTGTCCATCCCTTAGCCTGAGCTGTGACAAGCGGTTATGCGGCCGAATCTCCTGAAACGTGGGGGTATGTTGCACTGCAGTACAGCTTCCTCTGGGTTTGCTTTATACTCCCTGTGTTTCAATCCCCTTTACCACGTGCATTGAGGTATTTCCTTTCCTTAAGTGGCTGGAAGCTGCTCAGGGTGTGCGCATCAGTATACTCCTGACGCCAGTTAGGCTCAGACAGCGATGGGGCCCATTACTGTTGGATGTGGCTTGGATTTGCTTGCTCCCCATATCGTTCTCTTCCCCCGGTAAGTCGCAACTTGTGACGTCCCACCCTCCACTCAAGTAGGCACTCACTGGTCTCTCCTGTTCCACCAGTCTGTTCTTTTCTCATTTAGCCGCCATTTTAAAGTCAGACGCGGCTTGTCGCGTGTCTTTTATCTCAGGGATGGACGATTCCAGTGTCAATTCTCTGCAGGTACCGGTCCTGGCCTGTCTCCCAGTGCAATCATTATTTGTTTCCTGCGTTGTTTCGTCACTGTCCGGGTTGCGGCCTCGAGCAGTTTGCAGTGTCCCCGAATCCCACATTCATTCCTCCGATATTGGGCTGCGCAATGCCTCCCCCTCGGGTGAACACAAGGAAAGACTACCCCCATACTTATTACCCCGATGGGGTACGTCGAGAACCTGTGTCCTTCTGTCGCATTGCTTCCCTCTCTGCGCGGCGGACTCCCTGTCCTGTTTCTCTCCTCATGACCGGGTCGTGGCAGCACAGTGTGAATCCGGTGAGATCGGCTCCCAGAACAGCTCTCTACCCCACGCTGTCTGACTTCTCCAGTACTGCCACCGTCAATCCTCGGCCTTAGAGTGAGTCATCCCCTATTTGTGCTCCAATCCACGACTAATCTAACAATCTCGTAGTGAAGCCTCGTCGGATTATGTCCGATTGGCCATCTTGGTTGGCTACGCCCCTCTTTGAGAACTTTTGTTCCTACATTGTTCAGATATTGTGGAATTTGTATGGACGATCTCCCTTCTGGTCAAGAGCCTTAGTTTTCCCTGTTCTTGATCAACCTCTACACTAGCCACAGCCTTAGTCTTTTTTGATTATGCAAAACACTCCCTTGCGAAATGAACAGCTTTGCCAAAATAAAGACAGGTTTTATTTGCGGCAACGTTCCTTTTCCTTATTAGATAGTGGACCCTTTATGCCTCCAGTCTGCATAGGTTCAGTATCAAGAGTCTTACTGTCTGAGTCCTCCTTCTCGGGTTCGAGAACAATTACTCTGGTGTCACTGCGAGATCGTCACCCTTTCGCTCGCCCAATATGATCTAACTTAACCACAAGATCAATAAACTCTGCACAATCGTCGGGCAGATCAATGATATGTGAGAGGGAATCTTTAAGGTCATCTCTTAACCCTCAATAAAATAAGGGCCTTCTTTTCTGTTCCGACCAGCATGTTTCTACAACCAGTCGATTGAAAGTAGTGATATAGGTCAGCAGGTCCTTAGAGCCTTGTCGTAGGTTTAATAACTCATTGACACTTGCTTGGATAAAAACATGTTTTGCAAATAACTTAGTCATGGCAGCCTTAAAAGCAGAATAGCTGTACAAAAGGGGATCGTTTGTTTCTATTAAAGGAATTGCTCAGTTAGCAGATACACCCCTCAAGTAAGAGATTACAAACGCTTCTTTAGAAGCGTCATTGGGGAACGCCTGAGGTTTACATAGGAAATGTAAGTGGCATTGACTCATAAAGGTGCAAATTTAGTGCTGTCGCCATGAAAGCGTTCAGGAGCTGCTAAGAGCACAGGTCTGGGTGAAGAGACAGATACATACAGATTCTGGTCAGTAGTTGTAAATGCCCCTCTCTGAAATGGTTCCCCTAACACAGGCTGGGTCAAGACTGGGCAACTATCCTTGGGTTTAGTATCCCTCCATTTCGTTAAATGTGTCCTCTCTCGTTGCAGCTCTTCTCTAAGTGTTGCATTTTCTGCTTTTAACCTATTCAGATTTAGTTGCAATTGCTGCATTAACTCAGGCAGATTGTTAGCGTCAGTGAGATCCCCTGATAAGGCACATGCTAGATCGTCTGAATATTTGGTCTTGATTGGTCATTGCGGCGCCCGAAAGGAATGTTAAGTGTTGTGGCTTAACCTGAGTTTTGAGTTTCATTGTAACACATTACAGCAACTTGCAAACGAAAAGTTTCTTTCCGAAAAACTTGTGGTTATTACTGTAGCTTACCTCTGTCATATTGCTTGTACAAAGTACCTATAGCACATGATCCTGATTTTAGGTTGGTTTACAGAATTTACTTATATATTTACCTCGCTTACTTTCTAGTCTTTTGGAAAGCGATCTTTTTGCTTTATGTGGCTTAGCCTTCTGTCATAAGCCACCTACTTGTATCCCAGGTGATTCCAATGGGCCAGCGATGCTCGTTCCCGAATCCTCTAGAGACTTGCCCTCGGTTTAAAGAAGGAGACACTGCTCCCGTGTCAAATCCCAGGGGGAAGGAGGAGGGGAGTTGGGATAGAGAGAGCTTGTGGAGTCAAAAAGATGCTGTGGCTCGTCTACTCAACCGCAACACTGCAGCAGGCATTCACACCAGTTTGATGAATGGTACCGTCAGATATGTTATCTATAAACAAAGAAATAACAAGGCTTTAGTCTAGCATTAGCAAAATCTTTTAAGGTATCACCTCACGAAAGCTTTTTATATCCCAACCAACCTTTAGTTTTGTTGTCAGTTGTTTTTAGATAGTCCATAGAGATTCCTTCATCAAAGTTTTGAAACTGTAGTGACTATTATGACAGATTCTAACCCGAAAGCTAATTTGGATGGGGTTAGCTTCACCCAAGTACTTTCTGGCAGAGCCCTGCCAACAGAATGTTCAAGTTGAACAAAAACACTGGTTACCTTGTCTGCAAGCACGATGCTGCGACTGAGCTTAGTGCGTAGCAAAATCAAATCTGTTAATGCGTCTCTTCTTTTCTTCTTGTTTTTCCATCCAGGTGCGAGACTGATGCGGGACGTCCTTTGCGGGGAAGGCAAGGGAAGTCAAAGTGGAAGGAACAAGGGAACTGGCAAGACAGAGTCCTGGAAGCCGGGAAACAGGTAAGTGGCAGGTGAAGAGGCTAAGCGAAGGGGAGGAGTGTAGACGGTCTTTAAATAAGACGGCTTTAAAATGTTCATAAAGGTCACATTCTAATTGTTTGTAACAAGGTGCAAATAATTAACTTGATGAGGCTGCCTTCTAGAAGGTGCTTTAGAATGTTCGCAAAGGTCGCGTTCTAATTGCTTATAGCAAGGAACAGGTGCAGATGATTAATTTGATGAGGCTGTCTTCTAGAGGGTGTTTTAGAATGTTCACAAAGGTCGCAATCTAATTGCTTAAAGCAAGGAACAGATGCAGGGAATTAATTTGATGAGGGCTGTCTTCCAGAAGGTTCACGTTGAGGTCATCTATGCCGGTTGCTTGATGCTTATTCTGGTGGATTTTCTGGATGTTTCTCTGGCACCTGAAACCTGACCTTGCATATGCATGGTAAAACATTTGTAAAAGCTATTAAGCCTTTTCAAACAAACCAGTGAACACCAGCTGCAGTTAGCTATTACCAACATTTTGTAATATGGTCAGTCAGTCATAATAACTTTAGTCGGTTAATTAAAACCATAAAAGTACACTACAAACATCTTACAAAAACAACAATAAAATATAAGCAAAATTTATTCAGGATATTCTTATACACCATAAAATATGAGAATAAAAACAGCACCATCTTTATGACATAAGAAAAGGATCTTGTACCATTTCCTTTAAAAATTAATCTTATACACGAAGAACACCCGAATAAGCATTCATTTCCTTATAATTATAAAAGAGTTATAATATTTCATATCATGAGGTCCCTTTTTTTCCTTTCTCTGACCGCCACAACTAAAAAACTAGCAATGTTAAAGGTTTCCCATACATTATTCAACATCTGTAAATATACTAAATACATAAAAACTTTACTCCTTCAAATAGGTACTAAAAAACGTTTGCGAATATGCAGATAGTGGTCGCAAAACATGATAAAGTGCAAAGTGTCTTGGGTGGAAAAATTATCACAGGAGCAGGGACCCAAATCTTCCACCCTTCGCCACCCCTGTGGTTCTACCAGTAGAAAGTGCAAATAGTTAAATCTAAATCTTATTAAAAGGAAGCAGCGGTAGGGTTTTGTTACTTCGTTTAAATAGGGTTCTATTGCTGGGTTTGTCTTCAGGAGTAAATGGGCATGTTCCCTTGGTTTCATCAACTCTCCGACCTCTCTTTCAGCTTGTATCATACATAAAAAATATTTCTTGACCCATAATAAATCCTCCTTTGACAGCTTATTTGGTAAATCAAACAACTCTGGACGCCCTAATTTCATTGTTTACTTCTTGGCATAACATAACCAAGAAATACTGCTTGCTCTATCCAGGGATAAATAGTCCCGAACAATCTCACGATTCATCTCTAATTCGGGATTAGTCCAGATCATTATCCATTTGAGTAGTGGAGCCATTCCGATCAGATCTGACACAAAACCAATACCCAATTCCTGATGAATGATATATGAAGGTGTTGATTGCGGACTGATAGCAAATTTCTAAGAAATTTATTCTCTACTATTTGGAGGTCCTTAGCCTCCTTATATCCCCAAATTTCAGACCCATAGTTAGAGATAGCAATACAATTAGCTCTGTATATGTTTAACATAGCTTGAACAGGCTTGGCCCCTAACCTGCGTGCAAAATCAAGAACCGCTACTGTTGATCTTACCTTAGCGTTTCTTTTAGCTTTATTTTGCGGTGCCCATGTGCCCCTTTCATCAAACAAGACCCCTAAATACAAAAATGTGGTCACCCTTGATATTTCGTTTCCTTCACAGTAATACGTTTTTAATTTTTTGGGTCTAGAGCCCATGATCATAGTAGGAGATTTATTAAAATTAACACTTAAATCCAGTGAACTCATAAAATCTGCAAAGGAAATTAGGAGACACTGACGCCCAACCGCTGTGTGTGCTAATAAAACAGCATCGTCTGCGTATAAAAGTGCTGGGATTAACCGCTTCCCCACGCAAGGAATATCTTTACAGGCTATACACAAGGCGGAGTCTAAATTATTAAAATATAAAGTAAACAATAAGGGAGCTAAAATACGTCCTTGTCTGACTCCTCTTGAGATACAAATACTCTGTGTGTGATTACCCCTTTGGTCGTATCTCACCTTGGCAGTGAGGTCCCAATGCAAATCGGACAGAAAGTTGACAATGTTCCGGTCCATTCCCATTTAAAGTAGTAAAACACATAGTTTGGATGTGTTTACTCTTTCAAAGTCCAAGGACAGATCCATAAAGACCAGATGTAGTGTCCCCTTTTTGGTAATAGTATATTTCCCAGCTAGCAAATGCAAGTTTAGGCACTGATCCACGGTACCCCTACCTTTCCTGAAGCCATACTGCAGGTTTGATAGTACACTGCACTCTTCCAGCCAATCTGTTAATTTACTGAGGATCACTCTCCCTAATGCTTTAACTGCTGAATCAATCAGTGATATAGGCCTATAACATCGTGGGCCTCCTCTCTGCCCCTTCTTAAAAACTGGTATGATAGTAGACAGGGACCAAGATCACGGCAGAATATTCAGACAGGCCATATTGAATACATGTGTTAATATTTTAGACCACTGTGACACATTTAACTTAAAAAGGTCGGCCAGGACACCGTCCGGTCTGGGGGCTTTATTGCTTGTCATTTGTGTTACTGCCTCACCTACTTCCTCTTCATTAAAAACCAAACTATATACATCCACATCTGCATCCGAAGACCGGACACCTAGGCTTCCCTTGTCATCCTGGTCACCATATATATATATATATAAAATGACTTAACCACTGCTCCTCCGGTATATTACAGTCCAGCGTACAGTTACTAACTCCAGAGAAGAATGGTTTATTAACAATCTCCCAGAACCTGGCACTAGTCTTAATAACATCCACCGACGGTAAATCGTTCCAAGCATCTTTTTTAATTTCTGCTTTACGTGTTCCTACAGCATGCTTATACGTTTTCCTAAGTACAGCTATTAAAACGTTATGTTGGGATTTTTGCGTTAAGGCAAAAAGTAGCTTTTGGTAGGCAACAGTGCAATTATGGTCGAACCACCTCTCTCCTCCTTTCATGATTTTCCTTATTGGCTGTGAGAGAGCTCTAGCCACCTGTTTGCAAATCCTTTAATAGGCTATAAGGGTTTCTACCTCCTTCTTCGTGCAATCTAGACAGAATTCAATCTCTTCCCCCACTGTTTCAAATAAATAATTTATAAAATATTCCGGGACTACCTTACTCCATTTGAGTCTACGGCCCTGATCTTTTACCTTTACATTTGGACTATTAATGGCCTTGCCCAGTTTTGGGATTACCCTGGTACCCCCTTCTAGTATAAGATGTATGGGATTATGATCGCTAAAATGTGACCATTGGACAGCATAGGATACAACCTGGGATAACAGGGCTGTGGTGATGAAAATATAATCAATTATAGAATTTGAGCTCTTCTCTTAAAGGAGGGAATACCAACCTCACCTCTGATGATATTTGGATATGATAGGCCAAATTCGGCTAAAATATCACCTAGAAAACCTCCTTGCTGTGTGTGTTCAAAGTGCAAGCTTGAGCAATTTTCGGGGCCAAGATTATCAATGGCATGGCAATTCCTTGTACACAAATGTATATTAAAATCCCCTAAAATAATCACTGAATAAAGAGTAGTTTGCTTCTCCCTATATGATTCTAAAAAACAATTTAAACGACATAAATGTTCATTCACAAAGTTTCTTTCAAAAGAATAATAAAAATTAACAATAAGTAATTTTGGCGCATTTGTGGGCCACTAGGCAATTACAAGAACCAGGATCCAATTTACAGTGGGTGCCTAAAACATAAAGAGAAATTAGGGTTATTAAACCACCCTTTGCTCTACCAGCTGGGGAAGGGAGTGCGGGTTCAGAGTAGGTTGTATATCCATCCACACAGAGAGTATTGTCAATTTCCCAAGTCTTTTGTAGGCCGACCACATCATACTCCCTTAAAATATCAGACCACCTTGAGTCATCTCTTTTGTCTCTTCAACCGCTACATTCCAACTGAGAACCTTAGGATATTTATTTATTCTATCTACCTCCCCCATAGTAGAGCATGGAATAGAGGTTCTTAAATTAACCATGCTATGTTTTAGGTGGGGGGGGAGGATTTTGTGAGTCAGTCATTAGTATCCAGCTGACTCAGTGGAAAGAATCTGTTTGTAATTTCGATTCTGTTATCATCTGCCCACCTCCCAGTTGTCCCTGCGGATCTTAGAGGGAGTGTAGGTAAGGTAGAAGAGCCAAACAAATGGGGGAGCCCATCGCTATTTCCTGATCTATTACCTGACCACCTTCCAGCTGAACCAGAAACTTGAGACCTTATAACTTTGGGATCTTTAGCCTGGCTTTCCTTTACAGGGGGATAGAAAAAACCAAGAGGGAGTGCTTTAATGCCCCTGGTCCTTGATTTCGGCCTTCTTGGAACAACCACCCTGCTACATCAATCTGATCAAAATTGATGATATTACAGTTGCCCTCTTCTAGTTTTGTTCTCCAGCCTACCCATCCGACCTGTCTGGCAATAATAATATGCAAGGACTCTTGAGCCCCACCATCTGACAATTTTTTACACTAGAATTTCGTTTTACGTATGAGCTCTTCTGTGGTTTCAGTGGTTTTATCTTTGAGCGAGGGTACCCCTGTTAGTATTGCTACCAAAGGAGTAGCCTAAGGGGGTAGATGTAATCTATTGGCAATCCTGTGTATGGGTGATTTACTATGGTCCGAGTGGAGTGGGTTCTCTAACAGAGAATGCGCTCCCAGAAAATTGGGATTGGTTTCAGCCAGCCTGACATCTACATTTAAAAAAATTATATCCTTATCAGGATTGGGTATACCGGGGTGTCGAGTGCTATGTCGTTCCCCTCTCGTAGATGCCACCCCTTGTCTACTTTGGGTAATATTTGACAAATTATGCACAACATTAATATTGTTATCCACATCTCTGGAACTTATTTCCACCAGTTGTGTCTTTATTCGTGACAGTTTCCCCGTCAACCCTTCTAACACAGTCTTGACACATGTGACTAGTTCCTCCCAGAGCATTTCAAAAGAGGTTCCAAACGGGACTGTATAAGGTCACCCACAATTGTACTCATTGACGGATGTAGCAAATAGTCATGGGACGAAAACTCTCCAGTTTCCTTCTGAGTTAAGTTCGGCCGTGACAGTGCCCAATTTTGTGCCTCTTTTCCTCCCCTTTTTTTGGGGGCCATTTTTGACTATAAAGATATGTCCCCGTCCGGTCTACCCTCCTCTGAGGTCGATGGACCCTGTGATAAATCCTGGGAACTTAATGGGGTGACACCCTGCTTGTCCTGTGTAAGAGCACCCTGCTCAATATCTATGTCAGTTACCACGCCCGAAATTCCATTCCGTGTAGCCACAGGAGGTAAGGTGTTCGAGACTGATGTCTCAGCCCCCAGACCTAACTGCTCCTCTACATTATGAATCTCGTCCGATAGTGCACCTAACACAGTTGTTAAATATGATATAATAGAAGCACAATTGCGTGGTACCTTTGCTTTTGTTTTATCCAGATCAGAGCTACATGGAAGTTTACGCTTACCCATGATGACTTCATAGAGAAAGAGGAGTGGCCCAGCCCAGCCTCTGTCAGGTGCTGACGGGCGCAGATGGGCCTGCCCTTGGCCCGGGCTTTGCCCGGTTGCGACCCGTGCATGTCCCATGCCGCGGGAGCCTGCAGCCACCCAAAAGCGCCTCTGGGCGCAACGCTATGATGCGGTGAAGTGAAGGAGCCTGGGGGTTGTGGTTCCTTGCCCCGGCTCAGTAGAGTTCACGTCCCGCTCCACGGAAACCTGCAGCCGCCTAAATGCACCTCCGGGCGCAACCCAATGATGCGCTGAAATGAAGGAGCCTGAGGGCTGTTGTTCCTTGCCCCGGCTCAGTAGAGTTTGCGTCCCGCGCCGCGGGAGCCCGCAGCCGCCTAAATGGGCCTCCGGGCGCAACCGGATGATGCGGTGAAGTGAAGGAGCGTGGGCGCTGTGGTTCTTTGCCCCGGCTCAGTAGAGTTCGCGTCCCGAAAGTCATGGTACAAGACGTTTGTTCATTCATAAGTGTTGGGAACAATAATGTGAGTCATGCCGGTATATTGTGATAGTCAAGAGAGGTGAGCTGTGGCAGGAATCCTGACAAAGATTTTACCATTATGTTTAGAACAAAGGACATCATTTAAAGTTAGGTTGCAATGGAAACTCCAGCAGCAGAAAATCTTTCAACGTAATAGCCATACATTACTTAGTAGGTAGATTTGTACTCTTGTATCATACAACACCAAATTATACCATACCATTCCAATGGTGGAGGAAATTCTGATGGCATATCCTTCCCTATATATTGTACTTCATGTAGAAATCGAAAGATTCTCTGTTACCCCACAACTCTAAATCAGGTTTGAAATCTTCTCCTGGCAGCTTGCAGCATCCCTTTGTTTTGAGCGGCTGATTTGTCATATTCAATTAAATAACTGTGCTATGCGATTGTACTACTGAATATCGACACCAACAATATAGAGATAGAAGAATATCAAGGACAGAATATCGAGGGACAAAATATCAAAAGGTAAGTGCATATAGGGAGGTATAGATTTATTATTCCTAACTCCACATCTAAGTACCTTGAAGATATAGGTACTGTATAGATACATATATGTGGAGTTAGATATAGAAAATCTAAACATACCTGTCAATATTTTATTTTCTATATTCTTTCTTCGATATTATGTCCCATCAATACTGTGGTTTCGATATTCAGGGTACACTGTGCTATGTAGGGTTGTCTAGGTAACATCAATAGATCATGTCTGAGCCCCATTGACTCACAATCTTAAACTACATCCTAGTTTCATGGTCTGATGTTCTGTATATAGGAAAGACAACTTGCTTTTACTGTATTGTTTTATTATTATTTCTATAATTTGCATTTATGTTTACGTCTTTGCTTAGGAGACTCATAGGTTTAGGTCCAATTTGAATATTGTTGTCCATTTAGGCCCATCCATGTATATGTACTAGAAATAAAATCCTATGCGTTTCTCTGTGTATGCAAAACCAAAAATGAGCAAAGGAAAATTGAGTTATAAACGAGGAACTGTATTGTATAGGAGTGGACAAATGAGGTCAATAAATCTTACGGTCTCTTCTGAACAAAGATTTTATGAATTGTTGTGATTTTTAGAAAAAGATTTTAATGTATACTATTGGTAATAAAGGAGGAAACATATTTTTTACAAAAAGGCTTATTGTTTGGGTAACTTAGATGTAAGTATGTGGAAAGTATGATGGTGAAAGAGTGAATGGAATATTAATAAGAACACAGGGGACAATTTTTTGGTATTGCTGTATATAGGAAAGGACATAAGTGAATCTGATTCTCTAACTCTGGCCTTCTGCTTGTGTCTTTGGTTCTACAGGTGTGGCATCATCACTGAACTGAGTGCTGGATCTATTACTGGGCTCTGCTGTAAAGAGATGGTGGGCCGCTATGTCAGTGTCGTCATCCTGGGCTGCAGCGAATCCCTCACGGTGTGCGGAGTGGAGGTTTACGGTGTTGTGCCAGGGAAGTAGCTGAGTGTGTGGGGGTAGCAAAGATGAGCTCCTGGTCTCATGAACTCAATCACTCATTGTTGTTGTTGTTGTAAATATCTTTTTATTGAGTCTATATTTTAATTTCAACTGATAAACATATGTGTTTTGTCGGGCCTGCAGGCATCAACAATCTCTAAGTACTCATCATGTAAAAAAAGACATCATTCCTTCCATGTATTTTAGTACAATACTGGTAATCAAGGCTCAACAACAAATTTGTCAAAGATGGGGATTAGTTCGCCATGGCTATTGCCATGTGTCAAAATCTAATATCCAATCATGCATAAAACAGTTACTCATAAAGCTTATTAACAACGGGAGCGTCCAGTAAAGCCAGACAGGCTATGTGTGTGACGGTCTAATTATTCTAATGACAGGCAGGTTACACATATATTTAATATAAGTTAATGTTCTTGTAGGAGCTAGATAGGGGTCATAGGAAGAGGTTGTGGGTCTTCGTCCTTAGGTCCCTAATCAAAGATGGTTTTATTCATGGTGGTGTGGTGGATTGTAGGGTTTCGGGAGAGCAATTCCTTTCGTCTACATCCCTTGCTTCCCATTCTCGTAATACTTCCGACCATAAGTCCACTATAGGGCGGCGTCTCACCCCTCTTTTGTTTCCTCTATTAATGCTCTTTCCTCCGCCCGGGCCCAAGCCGTGACATCGTTTTCCCAATGTGAGATGTTAGGACCTGTGGAGGATTTCCATCTTAATGCTATTCTTCTTTTTGCCAGAACCAAAGCTAAATCTATGAATCGGTTTCCTACTTTTTTGGTTCTTGGCCTAGGAAAAAACCTAATATGCATGCTTCAATCGTGTAGGGAATGGTGCGTGTAAGGACCTTATGTAATAATTCAAGGACACGATGCCAGTACTCAGGCAGGGATGGGCTCTTCCACATCATGTGTTTGAAGTTGGCGTCCAGCTTTGCACAGCGCGCGTATTGCTTGTCAGTGCTGCCTAACATTATGTTAAGCCTATGTGGGGTGAGATAAGTCATATGGAGGATGTTGAATTGGGTGTATTTAAAGCTAGCATTTCTGGAGATCGGTTTGGGAGACCTCAGCGCCTTTTTCCACTCTGTCTCAGATATGTTACGGTCAATGAGTGTTTCCCATTTCTGTTGTAGTGTTGATAGTGAATTCTCGACAATCTCTCTCAAGGCCCGGTACAACCATTGATTAGGTGTCTTGCCGAACCCAATGAAATCATGGCCTGCAAAAGATCATGTGTATTTGGTTCTTGAGTGCCACCTCCCCATAGAGACTGAAAAGTTTTCTGCATCCCATGATAATTAAAAAATTGCCCAGGGGGCAATTCATATTGGGAGATTAAGTCACCCAAAGGAATCATTACTCCCTCCAAGTAACAGTCTCCTGATCTCAACAAACCCACATTTCCCCAATTCCTCATTTGGCTCGTGGTGAAAGATGAGGTGGCATCCCCTCGTGGCAAGCCTACCAGGGGGAGGTCCAGTGAATATAATGGAGTTTCTGGCATTCGCATAATATTTCTGCGCCAACATTTCAAGGCCACTGTGAACAAGATACCATGGGGTTGAGCTTGTTTTCTAGGAAGTAATAGCCTAGCCAGCAGTTTCACTTTTAGGTCCGTGCAGGGTGAGATATCCAACGTCTCCAACCCAATCCCCTCCAGCCACTGGGCCAACCACTGCAATTGAGCAGCCAGATAGTAAGATTCGAAGTCCGGTGTTCCCAATCCCTCCCCACCTCCAGCGGCCTCTGAGCGGTAGCCAACAACACTCTGTTATGGCCCCCATCCCAAATCAAGTCCCTCAGTAATGTATCTAGTTCCTTGAACCAAATTTTCGGGATGACCACTGGCAGATTTGCAAAGAAATAAAGTAAACGTGGCAACATAACCATTTTGGAAAGCGCCACCCTTGACATAGTGGGGAGCGCCATTATGCAACAAGATGATTTAAGTGATCGAAGAACTGGATTCAAGTTGCCATCAAGTAGGTCTCGCTGCTCATGGAATATTCGAATCCCTAAGTATCTAAAGGACCGGGGGACCAGTTAGTGCCCGCTGGAAGTGACGGGGCGAGGGGCTGCAGGGTCAAGGGGAAAGACGTGTGTCTTGGAATGGTTTACCTTCAGACCAGTTAGTGTAGCATAGTCACTCAGAATGTCCATTGCGTCTCTTACCCCACCGTCTCTGTTCCGCAAATAAATGAGGATATCATTTGCGTAGAGAGAAATCATAAACTCTCTCTCATCTAGCATCAAACCCAGTTGACCGCTCTCTTCTCTAAACTGCATGGCTAGCAGCTCCATAGCCAGAGCGAACAGGAGTGAGGACAGGGGCATCCTTGCCTGGTTCCCCTATGTATCTCATATGGGCTTGAAATTATACCTCCCATCCTAACTCTAGCTGACGGGGAAGTGTAAAGTAATTTGACCCATTTAATCCATCCCTCACCGAGCCCCATAACATGCATTACCTTCACCAGAAAATTCCACTTCAAAGAGTGAAAAGCTTTTTCGAGATCCACCGCCATGACCACTGCTTCCGGGTAGTTCGGAAGATCCCGGTGAAACATTGCGTAGTATAGTCGTTTGAGGCTGCCCGATGTGGATCTGGTTGGGATAAACCCATTCTGGTCTGTGTGGACTAGTGTGTGCATGAAGGGGAGCAGTCTGCTAGCTAGTATTTTACTTAATATTTTAAAGTCCATATTTAACATGGACAGTGGTCTAAATTCTGTGACCGTAGGGGTGCCCAATTTAGTTTTAGGGATGGGCACCACTAGGGCCTCTCTGGTTGTTGTTGGTAACTGGCCATATCTTAATGAGTCGGCATACAGCTTCTCAAGGCAAAGGGCCAACTGGGCACTGTAGGCCGCGTAGAATTCAGCTGGGAGGCCATCCGGGCCTGGGGTCTTCCCCTTTGCCATGTCTTTAATTGCAGCTCTGATCTCTTGTACACCTATAGCGTCCCCTAAGTCTTTCTGATCCGCAGGGTCAATTTTCTGTAATTGAATTCTGCCCAGGTAGTTATAGATATGACTCTCCGGTATGTCAAACACAAGGAGATGATGGACGGAGTGCTGAAACGTTTCAGACACTCACCCCCAGTCACAGATCTGGGTTGAATCCATCATCGTTCTTTAGCTCACTTCACCACTCCAGTTCAGACACAGCTATATGCAAATCAGTCTTGACCCTGTGCCTCATGGGAACAGTCCAACCCGAACTGCTAAGCCATGTCGTCCCTGGACCAGAATCAAACATCCTGGGACTGGTTTTGGGCTAACAGCCCTCATCAGCCAGGCTAGCTTGAATCCAGTGGCACAGTGAGCAAGGGACCCATGTCTGGGCATACCCTGCCAACTTTGGGCGAACAAAGCAAACACAAGGAGATGATGGACGGAGCGCTGAAACTTTTCAGACCCTCACCCCCAGTCACAGATCTGGGTTGAATCCATCATCGTTCTTTAGCTCACTTCGCCACCCCAGTTCAGACACAGCTATATGAAAATCAGTCTTGACCCTGTGCCTCATGGGAACAGTCCAGCCCGAACTGCCAAGCCATGTCTTCCCTGGACCAGAAACAAGCATCCTGGGACCGGGTTAGGGCTAACAGCCCTCATCAGCCAGGCTAGCTTGAATCCAGTGGCAAAGTGAACAAGGGACTGACGTCTGGGCATACCCTGCCAACTTAGGGCAAACAAAGCAAACACAAGGAGATGATGGACGGAGCGCTGAAACTTTTCTGACACTCACCCCCAGTCACAGATCTGGGTTGAATCCATCATAGTTCTTTAGCTCACTTCGCCACCTCAGTTCAGCCACAGCTATATGCAAATCAGTCTTGACTCTGTGCCTCATGGGAACAGTCCAGTATGTCAGGCGGGGGTTCGTAAAGAGTCGTGTAGTAGTGTAAAAAGCAAATATTAATGGTTTTAGCTGAGTAGGTCGTAGACGCATCTCCGACCTGTAGCGTGGTTATGGGTGATCCCTGTTTTCGGGCTGGATCAGCCACGCAAGCAGTCTACCTGATTTCCCGCCTTCAGCATGTTGTTTCTTCTGATAGTCTTTGCGATCTAAAGTTTGTAGTCTATCTAGTGTTTTATTCCTGGTACTCTTGACTCTGGACAGTTGAGTATGAGTGTCTATCTGGGCCCCAAGTCTAAGTTCAAGCGAATGTATCTCAGTTTCGTGCTCCCAGAGCTCACTCACTATCTCTTTCCTAGCTCCCACCGTCTGTCCCATACAGTGGCCCCTGATGACCACCTGGAAGGAGTCCGACTCTATCAGTGAGGAGCTGGCCATTCCCTGGTTCCTTAACAAATAGTCAGAGATGGAGGCATGCAAGTATTGCTGGAAACATGTATCTTCCAACATGGTAGCATCTAGTCGCCAGGTTGGGATAGCTGTCACTTCGGGCGCAGTAGAGAGAGTTAGGAGTAAGGGGCTATGATCTGACAACGAGCGTCCTAAATATTCAGAGTCAACTATTTGTGGGCTAACATGAGATGAGCAAAGGAACATGTCAAATCTAGTATGTAAATGGTACAAGGGGGAATAGAATGAGTTGTCCCTGACCTGGTCATGGTGCAATCTCTATACATCCACTAAGTCCCAATGTTTTCTCCAATCTCAGAGAGCTTTTTTTTAAAAATCTTTTTATTGCATTTTGAATGACAATCAACTGTTCCACCATGCAAGGTGGGTTACGTATTCACCCCCCCAAAAAAAAAAAAAATTATGACAAACCAAATCATAAAAGATTAAGCACATGAACCCATTATGATTGTGCAGTCACCGTAGGAGAAGTAAGTACAAAGCATTTTCCATAATATCTATACATCTTCAATGTGCCAGTTGAATCATCCGAACCACTTCTAACCCACAGCAGTCTGTAAGTCCGCTAGTGCCTTTTGTTGTAGAAACTGTCTCAATGGCTCCCAAATATCTGTCGGCCTGGATGTTGTCGGCAGTTCCTCTGAATACAATTCCAGGTTATCCTTGCAATATACAAGATCTCTGATCCAGTGGTCAACCTTCGGTGATCGTTTACCTCCCCATGTTATGGCAACCCTGCGCTTTGCCATCAGCAGTGCCACACGTAAAAAATTTCCTATAACCCCTTTTACATGCGGAACACAGCACAGTAAACAGACTAAAGGCGTACAAGGTATCTCCACCCCGACCATTTCTTCTACATCCCGCACCACTTTACTCCAGTAGCAGGCCACTCTCCTACAGTCCCACGCCAGATGCAGAAAGTCTGCTTCGAGTTGACCGCATCTCCTGCACCTGCTAGAGTCCCGTAATCCATAACGACACAACCTCTCCGGTGTGTAATATACCTGGTGTATGTATTTAAAATGTATAATACGCAAATTTCCGTTTGGAGTGAGTTTACCAGTTAAGCTGCATATGTGTTCCCAATCTGTCAGAGGTATCGGGGTAGTTAGCGTGTCATTCCATCTCTCTAGGCTTCTGTCCGTGCAGTCAGGTCTCTCAACTCTAATTGCCCGGTACAGTTTAGTAATTAATTTTTTATTAGTGGGAGTGGTTAACACCATTTGTAGAGAGTGTAGCATAGAGGGCTCAGCGGGGTAAGTGTCATAGTGCGATTTAATGGCATGTCGAAGCCTGTGAAACGTGAATTGGAACAACAGCGTGGGGTTATTGATATACTGTAGGGTCTCTGAGGTGTGAAACGTACCCCCTGGATAAAGGTCCTGCATTGTAGTTATAAGGGAGAAAAAAAGACAAGCTATTCGCAAGCATAAATGTTTAACAAACAATTATAGCATCTACCACCGACCCTCCTTTCTGTCCATATGTGATCTGGACCCTGTCACGAACCTAAGAGAAAATATTGTACTATATGTCAACTGTATTATCATGTTCTAATCTCTTATTCGCTTGATTATGTCTTATATGTCATAATATGTTTTGATGCATTGTGATTTTTAAAACATACAGAATTATATTTTTGATACTCTTGAAAAAATGATAAAATATCAGTAAAACAATAAAAATAAAAAATATATTTTTTGATAATACTCAAGCACTATGTCATTTTATTATATGTATTATGTCCTGCTATAATTGTTTGTTAAACATTTATGCTTGCGAATAGCTTGTCTTTTTTCTCCCTTATATTGTTTTCCCTACAGCTAGCAAGTTTACACTATTTTATGTAGGGGTCCCCTTATTTTCCCAAACCTGCATTGTAGTTATGCCTGTCTCCTTAAGTAAACGCATTGCCCCCGCCTCATGTGTAACTGACAGCGCTGCATGGTGTTCCAGCTGCATCGCCGGGGCGTAGATTGGTAGTTTATGAGCTATTCTTCCTATCGTCTGCCAGGCCGCTATGGTTGTATCGACGGTATTTATTTCCGTTTTCGGGACTCCGCGTTTCGTATGGATGAATAAACTATGCAGTGGGGTGGGGGAGGCATCCCCGTCTTCCACCGCTACATGCGGAGTGAAGGCGTGTGGTCTAACCCAGAAATACGCATATTGTGCCTGAGCACTCAGATAGTAAACATAGAGGTCGGGCGCACTGAATCCCCCCCTGTCGTAGTCTAGCGCGAGAGTGGTCCAACTAACCCGTGCCTGCTTGCCCCCCCAAATCAATCGGATCAGTGTCGCTCGCAGAGTGTCGAAAAACCCCTTCGTCAACGGAATTGGTATATTGGAAAACAAGTACAAGAAGCGTGGTAGTACCACCATCTTTGTGAGTGCAATACGATCTGCAAGGGACAATGGCAACCCTATCCATTTGTCGACTTGTTGATCAAGAGTGCTACAGGCCCGCCCATAGTTTTCACGTATGACTTCTGCTGGGTCACGGTGGACCCAGATCCCAAGATATTTTACCGGTTCCGCCGTCCAAACCAATGGATATTCCAGAGCTGGCTGGGGTGTACACTCCGTCAGGGGAATGATAATGGACTTCTCCCAATTCACCGCTAGACCAGCCATCAAACCAAATCTGATGTATTCTCGCAATAGCTGTGATAGATAACGAGATGGTTCCCTGACAAACAGCACCATGTCGTCTGCATATAAAGATATGGCGACTGGGCGATGATTAAAATTTAAAGCCGTTTCCCTGTGTCTTTGCCTTATTACACACGCCAGGGGCTCTACTGCGAGTGCAAATAGCAATGGCGACAGCGGACAACCCTGCCTGGTGCCACGCTTTACAGGAAAGGGATCCGATGTCAGTCCTCCCACTCGCACCCTTGCTGATGGGTCAGCATATAATATCTGAATCCATTTTGTGAAAGTTGGTGGGAACCCCATGCGCTGTGATATATAAAACATATATTTCCACTCAATGGAATCGAAAGCCTTGGCTGCGTCTAGCATTACCGCGGCGGCTGGGAGGCATGGTTCCAAGACATGCATCATCGCAAAGACCATCCGCAGGTTGTGTGATGTGGACCGCTCAGCTATGAAACCCGACTGGTCCGGCAGGACCAGACGGGACATCAAGGGTTGAATCCTGGTGGCAAGGATTTTTGCGAGAATTTTCGCATCTATATTAATCAGCGATAGTGGCCTGTATGACTCACATAAATCTGGGGGTTTATCCTTTTTAAGCAGCGTTATAATCAATGCCTGGCGAAGCGATGGAGGCAAATTCCCAGTCTCATGCGCCTCGGCATACATCTCTAGAAGGTAGGGCGTGAGCAAGTCCCCATACGTTTTATAAAATTCGATCGTGAGGCCGTCAGGCCCAGGTGCGTTTGCGTTCGGTAGGGCACCAATCGCTGCTTTTACATCCGCAGCGTCTATTGGCTGACTTAAATATTCTCGGTGATCATCTGATATCCAAGCACAGGCCACCTCATCCAAATATTCCTCCAATTCAGAGTGGGTAGCTCCCCCCCTGATAGTATAGAGATTGGCGTAGTAGTCACGAAATTGATCAACGATATCCAGCTGATTATAATGTTCCCTGCCCTGAGGGTCTGTGATCTTTTCTATATGCTGTTGTTCTGTGCGACTTTTAATTTTATTCGCGAGATTGCGGCCCGGCCGACCCCCTTCTCCATATTGACGAGCCACATGCCTGCGCGATATGTAGCGAATCTCAGATTCCGCCAAGGTGTCATATTCTCGGATTAAGTCGTGTATGCGGGACATGGTGCCAGCCGCTGGGGCTTCGCTATATTCACGCTCTAGGGACTGAAGTGTGGTCTCTATTTTGGCGAGTTGGGCTCTAATGTCTTTTAGTATGCCAGCAGTTGTACCAATGCACACTCCCCGGATCGTCACCTTAAAGGCCTCCCATAATGTGAAAGCACTATCTACGGTGCCCTTATTGATCTCAAAGTAATCTTCTATGGCCGTGCGAATAGTGGTGTTGTAGATTGGGTCTAATAGTGCCTCTGCTCACAACCGCCATGTAAAAGGACGATGTGTTGACATTGGGATTCTGATGTCCAGCATCACTGGGTTATGATCGGACAAGGTGCGCGGGTAAATATCGACCGCCATAACCCAGTCGGCTGCACCTTCCCCCAGAAGCCAGTAATCTATCCTAGACCAGCTGTTGTGTGCTGGCGTAGCATGCGTTCCTTCCTTAACAGTACCATTGCGCACCCTCCAAATATCCACCAGACCAAATTCCAATATGGCATTGTGCACACTGCGAGCCACCCGAGGGGTACGATTGTGGTGTGGGGAAGATTTATCCAAGTCAGGGTCCAGGTAGGTGTTAAGGTCCCCCCCCCCATATAATGTTAGCTTCAGGCCATTCTCTCAGTTTATTATACATTCTTAAAAAGCATTCCGGCTCATCTGCTATTGGGCCGTATATGTTTACCATAGTAATTACTGAGTTCCCCAATTTACCTTGTACCATTACGCAACGTCCCTCATCATCTGCGTATGTGCGCAGTGGTGTAAAAGCGACTCCCCGTTTGACCAAGACAAGCACCCCTCTAGCATAGGATGAGTATGAGGAGGCTATCTTGAACCCGGCCCATTTAAGTGCAATTGTACGGTCCGTAAACTTTGTCAGGTGTGTTTCTTGTAGTAAGGCAATGTGTATGCCGTGCCTATTCAAGTAAGCAAACACTTGTCGTATTTTTTTGGGAGTATTCAACCCTCTGATGTTCCATGTCAGCAACCTGTAATTCTCACCCATGTCCCTTACCAGCAGCATATACCTGTGCCGGGGCAGTGGTTCGGCACCTAACACATTTTTCAGCAGTAATACATATCTCTATCGTATAGTAAACACAATCCCCAGGTGTAATCATTGGTAATACCTTTGTGAAATAAAAAAACAACACAACCCCAAATAACCGTTCAACCCGCCCGCCACCCACTCCAACCTCCCAATTAGGTCGAGAATTTAACCCCTCCTCCCACCCTTCCATTTACCCGATCCCCTAAAGAGAGATCTAACAAGTAGGGGTTCACCCGCTGAGGGAGAAGGAACGGCGGCAAACTCCCACCATGTGGCGGGGTGGCCAGGCTACTGTATCTTATCGCACAACTGCTCTGTACTATGGCAAAACATAAGTAACAACAGAAAGAACCCATGCCTTTGTCAACGTTAGCTCGGTTTACTTTGCAAATCGTTTCCATATTACTATTTCAGTGTAGCCCTTCCCAAATACGGAATTATATGCAGCCATTTTAAACATCAAATCACTACTTCAGAAGCTACAACAGTTATTAATCTGCATTCTCAGGCTCCTCCGATCTCGTTGGACTGTTTGGGCCACCTCGTCGAGGCTTGCTGGGGCAGATGTGTTTCGTGAACTTAAAGGCTGACTTAGCGTCCGTAAAGAAGTGTGATTGTCCATCGTGCGTTATTCTTAATTTAGCGGGATACAACATGGCGTATGGGATGGAGGCAGATTGCAATATCTTCTTCGTTGGAACAAAGTCTCTTCGAGCGGCCTGTACCGCTGGAGTGTAATCCGGGAAAAAGGACAGATTATTTCCTTTGTGATTAATGGGACTCTTGGCTCTGGCCTCCCGTAGTATTGCATCGCGGTCTGCATAATTGAGGAGGCGCGCAATAATCGGACGTGGTGGTGCCCCCGGTTTTGGTCGGGGTCCAAGGGATCTGTGAGCTCGTTCCACTATCATGACCGGGGACAGCACCGAGCAAAACAGCTCTCGCAGCAGGTTGTCAATGAATGTCTCCATCTTTGATATGGCTGTTGATTCCGGCAGGCCAACTATAGGGAGGTTGTTCCGGCGGGAACGTGCTTCTAAATCTTCATTCTTCGCTCTTGTAACCTCCAGCACTTTTTCCATATGTAATATCTGCGTCCGCGATTCCGCCTGAGAATCTTGAGTGTCTGACAACCTGTTCTCCAGTACATCAAGTCTGGTTTCGAGCGTGTCCACCTGTGTCTTCACCCCATCCAGTCTGGATGTGAGTGCGTCGAGCTTGCTGTCTATGGTTTTCAGACCTGTGCGCATCTCTAATAAGATTGATCGCATGTCTTCGTTCTGGCTTTCCGCAGTCTCTGGTGGACCCTGTGTCGCGGCCGGCTCCGTCATGGTATCTGTGGTGCGTGTGTTTCGCTTACTCTCGAATGGGATTTTTGGCTGTTTGGGGTCCGGTTTTCCCATTGTGCAGTAAAAGCTTTATGTCAGAACCTGCACCAGCAGTCCGCTACTCACAGCGCGCCCACGTTGTAATAAGTATGTTGTGTGTCTAAGCTCTGCGCCCCAATGCAGTTGCTGGACCAGGTGTTGGGCCTTCGCAGGCGGAGGCGCACGTGCTCGTGTCACCCGATGCACCGTGCTTTCTTTGTGCCCAACGTCAATGGCAGATTAGTGCAGTATTGAGCTCTGCGTCACCCCCAGTGATTCGTGCTGCGCCTGGGGTCTCAGTTCCACTTCCACTAGTCTTCTAACCCGGGGCACAGGCCCATGTGCGACTCCACTGTTCTGTGGTAATACGGAACCACCTAACAAGCCTGCATACTCCTGTCTGTACCGCAGCGGGTTCCCAGATGCGCCCCGTTAACTTCTGCAAGTAGCCTCTTCCCGTAGGTGTCTCGTAGCTGTAACCCCGTAGTCCGGCTGTGAAACCGGAGACCGGTGCAGGCGTCACTCCAGCCCTTCTCCCCTCAGAGGCACAGCGAATGGGGCCCTGCGCATCCTCCTCACCGCGGGCGGAGCCGCCAGCAGGCCCCCGAGCCACCTCGGCTCACCGCAGCACAAGAGCACCACGGGAGTCAAGTGCAGCTCCAGGCCCACCCGCTAGTGCCTTCCCCCAGCAGCAAGCCGACCAAGCTGCGCGCCCCTATGGCGGGAGAGCAGATGCGGCCCCAACACCTCGCCGAGACCAGCCGGCCCACGCCACAAAGCCCAGGCCCCCTGGGCACTACCACCCGAGGCCGCCTAGTCCCCGCCACGCAAGTCCGCCCGAACCCAGTCTAGCAAACGGCCCCACCTCACTCACCTCGCCGTCGCAGCCCGTCCGGGGTGGCTTCCTCGTCAATCGGATCCGGTGCGCCTTCCTCGATCGGCAGGACACAACAGCGCCTCGGCGTTGCAGGCCTCAGTGCCTCAGCGCTCTCTCTCGTATCACATCAGCTGCACCGTCTCAGTGGCTGCAGTCCCGGTCCGGACCAGTGCACTTGGGGGTCTCACTCTGAGTCGCCGGTCTGTGTGGTTCCGCCCTCGGAGCTGGTCAGATACCCGCGTACGTTCTCATTTCACCTCCCGGCCGCCATTTTCCCTCGGGCCTCTTCTCTGCGCCATCATTCAGCACCGCAGGTTCCCGACACTTCCAAGCAGCAAAAGTGCCACCGAGTGTGCCCGGTGTGATCAGCAGTCAGAGAAATGAGTGCTGGCGAATGCAGTCGTGCTTAACGGATGGTAATAGCTGGATATTTGAGCCTGGCCTGCGGAGCTCCTTCACCAGGCAGCCATTCCGCAACGCACCGTGGCCACGCCCCAATCTCGGAGAGCTTTCACGTTGGAATTAGCCATTGTGCTGTGTAATGGTGGAGTGGATCTGTCTATGTTGATATCCACCACACAATTATAATCTCCCCCCAATATTATGTCTTGAGTGGCTATTCCTGCGAGTGGATTGGAGAGTCTCCGAAGAAACTGTGACTGTTCTTGATTAGGGGCGTAGATGCTGCCCACTGTTATCTCCTTACCTAGTAACCTCCCCTTGATCAGCACATATTGGCCCTCTGGGTTGACCAGGGTTTGTATCACGTCAAAGGGGGTCCCAGGACATACCCACACCAACATCCCTCGGGAGAAAGCGGAGTACGTCATAGTGTACAAGTGGCCTCTCCACCTTCTGCGGAGACGCTGTCCCTCTTCTAGAGTAAAGTGGGTTTCTTAGAGCTTAACTATCTGTGTTCCTCTAGGCCTAATGTAGCTAAGTATGTTATGATGTTTCGCTGGTGAACCCATGCCTCTGACATTCCAAGAGAGGATCTTTATCCCTCTAAGGCCTATTTTTGTAACTGCCAAGTATGCTTGGTGTCGTGACCTACCTGCCATGTGCGGCTTTGGCTATGCCTTGGCTCCTGGGCGGTCGTATGAACCTTAGAAATCCCAACTCCCCAACCCAAGGGCACCAGCGCAACCGCTAACCACCCAAACCTGCAAACAAAACAGTGCGTAAAGTCAGAACGCTGCCTACGAACCATCAGGCGAAGCATTCTGGTGGGGGGTGGATTCAGTGCTTGAAAGGAGCAAGTGTGCCTCGTCCCGGCTCCATCTTGTACCCCTTCTCCAAGCGGCAGTTCTCGGTCTTGGGTTCGTATCTATAATCTGTAGCGCCCCTATGACCGGGTCAGACCATAGTCACTTTTCCTTCGTGAAAAAGTTCTTGGAGGGTGTGAAGTGTGTACCAGTTCAGGAGGTGTCTTGGAGATCTGCTTCAACTAGGCGATGTCGTCCGCAGATCGTGGAGTGAACTTCGGCAGAGGGGGGTCTGCTTCGAGGGAATTACCAAATTCAGATGATGCATCGAAGGATTTAGCCGATGCATCTGAAGTTCTAACTCGGTTCTGGGGTGAAATGATTTGAGTTACTGCTTGTAGCGCGGCTTGCCTGTCTTGATGGGTTTGCGAGGCTGTAGGTTTTAATACCTGGGATTTCTTCTGGATGTGCTTCGGTCTTTTCCTACGTGGATGTAGCGCTATTGCTGGTCGCAAATTTTCTGAGGCAACGGCGCGCACGCCTTGTATGCCTCCAACCAGGACCAAACCTCGTCCGGGGAGTCGCAGAAATGGGAGGCCCCACCCAACATAATTTTCAGCCTGGCCGGGAATATTAAGGAGTATTGTATTCCTGACTCTCGAAGGGCCTTTTTAGCTTCAAGGAAAGATGCCCGCTGAGCCTGTACCTTAGCAGTAAAGGAGTGGGCTGGTACTCTATGTGCTCTGTCCAGGGCAAAGAATTGAGAAAGAAGTTCCGGGGCCACAATGGAACGTATCCATTTTTCCAGGAATTTCACCATGTTAGGCCCTTCTACCCGCTCCGGAATTCCAATAAGTCTGACATTATTCCTGCGATTGTGGCCTTCTGCATCTTCAGCCCGACGTTCAAGGATTGCCACTCTAGTAGAGTTCATCAAGCCTGGCGGTGTGTGATTTTTGTTCTGGTTGTAATTCAGTTATCGCAGATTCAACTTCTGAACCCTGTCCGCAAGCTTCCGATGCTCCACCTGCAGTAGTCCCAGGCCTAAAGAGACTGCCCCAATGTCGTGCTGTAGTGCGCTTTTGGTGTCGGTGATGGCGATACCCTGTCCAGGTGTGAGTGCAGGGAGTCATCTTCACCGGTGGTCTCACCGCCCCCCCTTTCTTGTGGTGCGGGCGAAGGTTCCCTGGTGGCAGGCTGGGTATCACCCGTTTTGTGCTTCGGTTTAGGCATCTCGCTCTTAGACAGGCTCTGCGTGCTAGATACCGCAGCCGGGGCAACAGTGAGAGGAGTAGGTCTCGTGGTCTGGGAATTCACCTTCAGGCACCTGCAGCCTATATTTGCAGGGTGACAATGCCTGCCCACTTGGGGCGTCGAGCCACAGGGTCTCGGCACCCGTTCGTAGTGCTACGAAGGGTGAGCTGCTCTTGTGTTTTCACTCCCAGCGGGGCGTTTCCGGCGCTGTTTTTTGGGGCCTATAAGACTTTCAGAGGCTAGGGCAGGGTCTCCAGGGATCTTCCTTCCTTACTCGGGAGTGTTCTCAAAGTCCCTTATTTCTGCCAGAGGCAGCTATGACCCCCCCTGTCTTTGGTGTGGGGGGGAGGGGGCCCAAACCAACTCCGCTGCCAGGAACTGCCAAGCTTCACTTCTGCCTCACCTCTTCTCAGCCTCCCCAGGGCCACGGCCTCCTGCCTCCGGACTGGTAGCCTCCGCTGAGTGCTACACTCTCCTCTTTTGGCTGGCGATCTACAGTTATGGCTCGCCCGCAATAATCAGGGCTCAGTCCAGGCCAGGCCCTCAGCAACCCGGGCCCAAACGATCCCCGGAGCCTCCTCCGTATCCGATTCCTCCCCTGGATTTGGGTGGGTCACTGGAGACTCACCACAGGAATCCCAGCACTGCCGCAGGTCAGTTCCCGGCTATTTTCCGCTCCGCGATCGATCCATCGCACTCACAGGTTCGATTGTCGGTGTTGCTGTGGGGGTGTCTCTTGGGGAATCAACCGCTAGGAGTCACCTCAGGGCTTCTCCAGGTCTCCACCTCTATAAGGCCCTGGGCGAGGTCCGCTGCGTCACAACTCAAAGCCTTGCCTAGCCCATCCGTCTGCGTCACCGATACCAGCTCTCTGTGGGCCTCTGTTGGTCTCTTGGCCCACGTCTCAATGGGCGTGCTTGTGCCCTGTTTGGAAGTGCCTCCATTTTGGATCTGCAGCCCCTGCGGCCGCTAGATTAACTGGAGCCCTTCATGTGTGGGCCGCAAACACTCCCAGGCAGCACGTTCGCCTCTCTCCACCGTGAGCGCGCTCCCCTCACCCTCCGCTTTTCGATGCTCCAGGCTGCCGGCGGCGACTATCTCCCGGCTGTGTTCTCCCCGCTATGAGGTGCAGTGGGGTGGTCTATCCAGCCTCTTGGGGCCGGTGGATGCCGTCGTAAAAACAGGATAGTTTATGGGCTGGGACAGAGCTCCGCACTCACACGTCCGCCATGCTTGGTGCCTTGGCCACGTCTCCCAACACAATCACTCATCAACGCACTACTTTTACCTTTTGTTCAGATAAGACCTAAGATTAGGGTGGCCACCCATCTGTAATTCTGTCGGACTGTTTGTAATTTAGCTAATGTCCAGCATTTGTCCGTCATTTTGGCCTTTCAGCTAAAGAACAAAAGTTAATTGAGACAATTTAGATTTCCCAGCTGGAGTGGAACGGATGGAGTCTCCTGTGCTGTGATCCCGAGGGAGGGGCATACAGATAAGAAACAAACCTTCTTGCCAGGATGCCTGCTTCCCGAAAGAAATGCAAATGTGCACAACTAGTAAATCTGCAAATATAAAGGCTGCTTGGGAGCAGATATAGGCAGTAATTGATGGAGTCACTTGAAGCTTTCTAATGGCAAAGATAGTTTCTTTTTCAGAGGTACTGCCAGAGTGTTCCAAGCTGAGCTGTGGAGTGTGTGCTTTTAATAGGCAGTAATAAAAATATTTGCACAAGGTATTATCTGCATATTATTTAAATCTATTCTTCAGAAGCACTATTTATCTTTAACCTAAATTTATATGCACATTTTGTGGCAGCCTATATTATACTGTGTGTAATGCACATTTAAAATAATTACTTACACATTCAAAATCCTTTCAGGGACCTCATAGCACTAAAAATCCACAAGTCACTTTCTCTGCTGCACCAAACAGGATTCAATTCTATGGGCCTCTGATTGCACATGTAGACATCTGTAGTGATCGCATTAACCAATAAAGGTTTCATAACATAAAATAGTGCATTTCCCACTAAGTAGTTCAACTTTTATTTATTTTTCATTTATTCACAGTGGTGTGTGTGTCGGGTGATTTACAGGGGGTCATATATGTTTTGAAGAGCGAGGGGCTGAGGGATGAGCCCTTGGGGACACTGCATTCATTTCACCTTTGATTCCGCCTCTGCGCTCACAGACCCTGTCCCCACTGCAGTATCCATACATTTTTAATGCACTTTGTCCACTGCATTGAATAGCTATGTAATGTCTGAAAACGTTAGTAATATTAGCATATGGTGTCCTGCCTTTCCTTACCTTCATTATGTAACTTTTTATTATTTTAGATATTGTGCCAGATTACCCTATGATCTGTATTTATTTAACACAGTGTGCTATTCATCTTAGAGAATTGTACAAAAACCCTGTCATATGGTTTTAAAGAGGATTGAGAAAAATAAATTAACCTATGTCAACAGTGGCTTAAGTGCACTATGTGTGACCGGAAAGCCAGGGTTCAAATCCCAGATTTCCTGCATGACTAAATTGTGTGTTCTAAGTCCACTGATCCACACAACGAATGCTAGGAGAAGTGACTTGTATGTCCTGCGGGTCTTGCATCATTGAGCACGAGCACGCAGTAGCAGTGAAGCAGTGAAGCGGGACCGGTGCGGCGCAGTGGGGCGAAGCGGTAGCGGGAGACCGGGAGACCAGGAGAACCCGCTGGAGAGACCCACCTGGAGAAGCCGTGAGCCGCTGCAGAAGGCAAGGCGAAGGATTACAGGGTTAGCAGGAGCGGTGTAGGAGCAGAGACGCCGCCTGCCTGCCGCAGCGACACAGTGTTGCGGGAAGCTGGGTGACGGGAGTCGCGGATCCCGTGAGTCCTGTGAGTCCCGTGAATCCCGTGAATTGTAACAGGACTGCGGGAGGACTGCGGGAGGACTGCAGGGAGGACTGCGGGAGCCACCATAAGGCCACCATAAGGCCTCATAGAAGCTGAAGCTGCAGCTGCAGCGTGGGAGCATCAGGAGGCAGCGGTCCCAAAAGTCCCAGCAGTCCCATTCCCAGCAGCCCCTGCAGGGGAGCAGGGGGCTGCAGTGGTAGCAGAGACTGCAGGGACCACAGTGAGGAGGCCGAGGCTGAGGCGAGCTGCGGGTGGCAAGCGACTCGGTATGGTTGTCCTGGGGTAGTGGTGGTAGCGGTGGAGCCAGTGGTGACCAGCTTCAGAGTGCCACCCGTTGTAGCCACCTGCAGCCACTCCGGGCCCGCTGCCCTCTTTTCACCACTGCATTGCCGCGTCATCCTTGGCTTCATTTAGGCACAGAGGCACAGAGGCTCAGAGGCTAAGAGGCTAAGAGGTCACTAGGGGCCAAAGTGAGCAAAAGCACCACCACTAAAACTAAACGTAAAAGTAAAAGTGAAGCATAAGGAGTACAAGGAGTAAAAAGGGGTGGGCAGGCGCTAGTTTTGGTGCTAGTTTTGGCTAACCCGACCCTCACGAACTCCTCGGGCTCAGTAAACCGTGTGTTTCAGCAGCAACAACGGCAGCAACAACGGCAGGGAGCAAGTACCGGTAACAGAGCAACAGAACCCGTCAGCAGCAACCACCAAGGGAGGCACGGAGGGCCAGCAGAGGGCCAGCAGATTCGGGCTTAGTAGGTGGCATAACCGGCATAACCGGAACACATAGGATCACACAGGACCATACAGGAGCACAGGAGTACACAGGAGCTCTCAGTGCACCCAAGAGGGAAATACACAGAACAACTCAGTCCCCCCAATACCAAAAAACTTTGTAAACATCCAACTCAACTTCCCCACAAAGGAAATGAGATCGGGGAAAATTCGTCAAGTGGAAACAGGCAAAAAAACAAATAAAACCAAATCTAAAAAATCTATTGAAGAAGGCTTATCATCAAGCCGAAAAGGAAAGGCTTCAAGACCGAGAGAGAGGTTGGTCTCAGCGCCGACTCCGGAAACAACAACGCTGAGCCCGAGAAGCAAAACCAGGATTCATAAATTCTTCATTTTAAAGGGCCCAATGGCGGCGATTTATGCACCAACAGTCGAGGCCACCCAGCTGCCAAGCCCTATTTTCCCAGATAGAACAAATGCTCCCTCCCTACAGGTACTGGCAAACACCAACGATACACCAACTGGGAAACCAGCCCCACAGAAATCAATGATAGATCCACCAGCGAGTAAGCTGGTAACCGTAACTGCACAGGTGCACCAGTTTAAGTCCATAACAAATGTAAAGGAAACAACTAGAAGCGTAGTAATTGAGGGAAGCATAGAGGAATCTACGGAGGAAAAGTTAAAGCTAAATAAATCAACCAGAAGCGTAGCAACCAGAAGCGTAGTAATTGAGGGAAACGTAAACGTAAAGAAACCTATGGAGGAAAAGTTAAAGATAAATAAATCAGCAGAGTGGGTAGGCCTCGTGGAAGAAGCCTGGTCAAACTCATTTTCCTTATCGAATGATTCCAACCTTTTAGAAATCCTGGAAATTAAAACACAGAAAAAAGAAACCCAAGGGAACGTCTTGCTACCAGAAACTCGCAGGGGAGCACAACAGAGCAGATTGGGAATGGCGGTATCCACTCCATTAAGCCCGTCGCTCAGTAATGACCAACAATGGATTGTACCAGAGGACGGCAGCAGCTTTTCTACAAAAGTAAATCAATTAAACCTGTCATCCCCAATAACAATTTCATCCGTCAGTAGGATAGATCTCGAGCCAGGGGATACGGGGAAGTGCTGTGAAGATTATCCAAACACACAATGGAGTCAAACCTTGTTAGGCACACTGGATCAAGCAATAAGGGTACTGAATTACCAATCAGATAAAATGGAAGTCCAAATAGATCTCATAAATTTAATCGCCGGCCACATCTCAGGCATAAACGCTAAGATGGACTTAATCACGTCCCTACTAACACGCAGGGGAAACCCGGAGCCTCAAATAAATAATGACAAACAACTGCCTAATTGTGGCTGTGGCAGTATAATTGAGAAATTGGCAAGTCTCCCCGAAATCTTAATGGACATTCTAGGGGCCGTAAAACTAACATGTAACAACAAGCTGAACACGGAAACTCAATATAAGACTGAAACGAAGGAAATACCAAAAGGCAATAAATCAATAACAAAGTCAAGTAGCAAAGCCAAGGGTGAAACAGAGCAAGTGGAATTTGAAGATCAACTGGACATAACAGATTACCAAATGGAAGCAATACAGAGCATCCTCAAGACCTCGTCTACTGTAAAACCAACAAAAAGGCAAAGAAAACGTGCAAGGAAGGCCTGGCTTAAATATAACAAACAACAAAGCTTAGGTTCGGAGAAAAACTTCTCAATATTTACAATCAAAACATCCCAAGGGGAAAAAAGCAAATCACTGAAAGTGTCCACGTGTGGGGCACCACTAACAGCCGCAGATCAATCGAAACATATATCAGAACCAAAGCCAATGCAAGATAGTTCGTTCTCCACCGCCCCCACCATCCAAAAAAAGACGAATCAAGATCTCCACACAGATGCAGGACGCCCACTAGCAAAAGAAGTAGACCAGAAGTATAGACAGGAAACATGGCTACCAGAAAGAAATCAATTAATTGAGAAAAGGGCAGGGCAAGAAAAAACATCTCAAGTCCTAGATAAAAATGCATCTCGGAGTAACATATGTCCAAGCGCAGATATAGGAGATAAATCTTCTAATCGGAATGAGGAGAGCAAAAAATGGAATGAACCAGGAAGCCGGGAAGATTCAACAGGCAAGAGGTGGCAGGAGAAAACAAACATCAAAGCGCAAAGCAAGCATAAACCGATAAAGGTCACAATAATTGGAAAGGGCCGAAGTTGCAGGCTTCCTCTCATGGAACTAGAACCTGAGCCAACAGGGATATGGATAACAAAAAACCCTGGAAAAGTAGAGAAGAAAAAGGAGGAGGTGAATGTAGAACTAGTGGAGCAAGAATCCCAAGTCGATCAAGACATATCAGCAACTAGAAACCCTGCAGCTGGAAAAGATGAAACCCTACAATCTCCCAGTAGTTACCAAAACCAGTCAGAGGTGTTTGAATTAAAATTGACATTCGCGCCCGAATATTCAACTAAAGGTAGGCAAGACATTCTGAATCGAGGGAACTTGTTAAGGCTGTTTAAAGAAATCCCAGAACTAAATGGAATAGCCTCACAAGATCTAATAGCTGTGGAATTTCAACAAATAAGATCAACTCCAGACATTGAAGAATCCTTGACAACTTGGTCCTTAAAGGAAATAGTGGACAAGATATACTCAATGAGATCAAGGTTTGGAGCCTGGGGAATCACGCTGAGGCTACATAAACGCCCAAGGTACCCCTACCCCCTCCTAAAAAATTCTAGAAACTTAAAAGAGGAAGACACATTTGGGAAAAGCCAAAAAACATGTGTACGTGGCGCTCGATCCACCACTCCTGTAATGCCTCCTAACGTAAATAGGGCCAACATAACAGCAAGCCCACTAAATGCGGAAAGCCGAATATTGGACAGGATGGATTGGTCTTGGGTGCCAAAGGTGTTAAGTAACAAGCATACCTAACGAAGAGCTAAAACCAATAACAGAAGAAGAGAAGCAGGACCAGAACTGGGGGGAGGTACGACCGGACAGTATTATGATCTGCTCATGGAATGTCCATGGCTTTAAAGACATGGGTCAGGACCATGAAACTCTATCCTTTTTCCAACAACAAGACATAATCCTGCTCCAGGAAACTTGGAATATGATCCCAGTCTCAATTTCAGGATTCATAGAACACCACATTCTTGCAGAAAGATTTTCAATCTTCGGGCACCCGCGAGGCGGTTTATCGATATATGCTGCCCAAAAGTATGACTGGTCAACTGAAGAACTGGATGCTGGGGTTAACTGGGTTCAAGTGATCAAAATTAGTGGTAAGCCCCCGCTTAATAAATTAAAGTGGCAACTACTACTGGTTAATGTTTACATTCACCCAGAGAGAAAGAACCAGAAAGAAAAATACACTACTTTAATGAACTTGATAAAAGCAATGCAAAGATCTCACGAGCGATGCCGTATGTTCATCTCAGGAGACTTCAACTGTAATCTCATAACCAAAAATCGGAATGAAAGAAAGAGGCTGTAGAACAGGGGAGTACGAATAATAACGAAGGAATTAGAAAGCTTTGGACTGACAATTTTGAACGGTAACACAAAGGGAGACATACCAGCGGCAATAACACACTTAAGTGGGAAAGTTCGTTCAACAATAGACTTCACTATTACCAGCAATAAGTTAGTCCCACGTATTGACACATTTCAAATCGACCCGCGCATAGAAAGCGATCACCTCCCCCATATTACGAGAATGAACATTTCTCTCACGCAGGCCCAAAAAACAAATTCCCTTATACGACATGCAGAAAAGTTAAATCTAAGAAAATTAAAATGGCGGGGAGTAGACTTGAAAATCATACAGGAGACAGTCAGGGAACACGTGAGCAAACTGGGTCCGCAGACAGAGGAGGAACGTGTAAAAAACTGGGAACAGCTGGCCCTGGTCCTCATCCGAAAATTTCCAGCCATTCCTGGTAGCCAAAAAAGATCAGACTCCAGGAGGGAACCATGGTTTAATATTGAATTACGAAATCAAAAGAGAAGGATCGCAAGAGAGGTGCGATTACAAACACGGGCGGCAAGAATGGGCAGAAAAATCGATAAAAGTAAACTGAATGAAATAAGGAACAACTACAGGAAGATGTTTAGGAATGCGAAAACAGCGTATAAGGAAACCATCTGGACAAAACTACTGTGTGCAAGCAAACTGCCAAACAGCAGGGACTTTTGGGGCATTATAAATAATTTGACTAAAGGCTCAAGACTGCAACAAGATGCAGGAATCGGAGAGGAAATGTGGACTCAACACGTGCGAAACATGTACAGTAGCACGGTATTAGGGGCCGTAGAAGGGTCCCTAGGGCCGTTCCTCGAACGGGAAAAAACACAAACAACACCGATTCAGGATAGGGTGGAATGTAAAGACCCAGGACTAGAGATATGTAGTAATGAACAAAATACCCTTACCGATATTAAACAATTAAGAGGTATAATACAAAAACTTAAGACCGAGGGAGCGGCAGGTCCAAATGGGCTTCCCAATGCGCTTTTTAAAAATGACCCAGATTTCTGGTCGGATCATCTTATGCCGCTCTTCAATCAGATTTATACGCAGACCAACGTCCCCGATTCCTGGAAAGGGAACATAATTCATCCAATATT
Source organism: Calotriton arnoldi (assembly GCA_963921515.1). Taxonomy (NCBI): domain Eukaryota; kingdom Metazoa; phylum Chordata; class Amphibia; order Caudata; family Salamandridae; genus Calotriton; species Calotriton arnoldi. The sequence goes on along the minus strand of CAWUFW010013619.1, from coordinate 397,517 downwards.
TAAACATGGAGATCACTGTAAGCCTGGAAACTACAGATTGATATCTCTAATTGATGTAGAGGCCAAGCTTTACGCTTCTTGTCTCCTAGTCCAGCTTCGAGATTGGATGGACGAAAAGAAAATAATTCCCAAGTTCCAAACGGGTTTCAGGCAAGGGATGGGCACAACAACAAATTTGGCCATCTTGGCGCTTTTAACGGAAAAAGCGGTAAAAAAGAAAACACGGCTGTACGCATGTTTTGTTGATATAAAATCCGCCTTCGACCGAGTGAGTAGAAAGCGTCTCTGGGAAAAACTAAACGCATGGGGATTGCCGAGTTCATTACTGAATGCAATAATTGCCTTATATAGTGACACCTGGGCAAGAGTGAAATTAGGCGACGGATGCAGCACAACCTCGAGCATCCATACGCAGCAAGGTCTAAAACAAGGCTGCGTCTTAGCGCCAAGCCTATTTAATTTGTTTCTCTCAGATATCAGTAAATACATGGAAGCAGCCGATTGTTATCCGCCGAATATGGCCAACGAGCCAATTTCATTTTTACAGTACGCTGACGACATCGTACTGTTGAGCCAAACCCCCATTGGACTACAAAGAGCAATAAATAACCTAGTAACCTATTTAGACCAGGAAAACTTGGAACTAAATAAAGAGAAAACCAAAGTCGTTCGCCTAGTGGACACTAAAAAAATTAAGTTTAAATGGTCGGTGAAAGGGGTAACGGTGGAAGAGCAAGGGTCCTACAAATATCTTGGTATAACAATAGGGCAGGGCATAACACATAAGGAACATAAATTGGCCATAAAAGCCAAAGCGCAATCGCTAATCTTCGCATACAGATTACTATATAAAAAATTAGATTGCCCAAACCATAACCACCTCTTAAAAGTGATGGCTGCGCAAATTCTGCCCACTCTGTCATATGGCTTAGTCACTTGGTGCGGCAAGGAGGCTGATTTATTAAACGAACTTCAGACGAAGGTTTATAAGGCCGTTTTCAACCTGCCAAAGTCTGCCTCCCCAGCTCAGGTCCGGCTGGAATTCGGTCTCCAGAATCAGAAATTCCGGAGCATGAGCGGCTTTGTTAAGCTATGTCATAAATTCCGCTCCTCCGATCCAGACACAATGAACAGGTTATGCTGGGAAGAAATTAAGTACCAGATGGATCAAGAAACACCGATCTCATGGGGAAGTTATTTGAGAACATCACTGGCCGACCTGGAACTACAAACAGGATGGGAAAATAGGGCAGATAGAGCAAGCATCAGTAAAGCTGTCAATGATGCAGCAAAAAGAAATCTTTTCTGGAAGATAAAAAAGCAATTTCCAAACGTCGGCATGGGTGGACTGTCATCAACTCTTATAAATCTTTAAAGCCGCAAGCATATTTAACAACTCATTTTAGCTTGCAGTTAAAAAAGAGCTACACAGACTACCGGTTGGGCTTGCACGATTCAAAAGACCTACAGCCTTCTTGGAAAAACACCCAACAAACAGCGCATTGTCGACTATGTGGCTTTTACAAGGAATCTTTAACTCATCTACTATGTGTATGCCCAGTAGTCATGGTCCTGAGGAGACAGTAGTTAAAATCCATTTTTAACGAACTGAATATTCGCACGTGCAGGCAAGCCGTGATATGCTGGTTGGATGGTTCCTCTATAATCTTGGCCTGCCGGGGAGTAAAATACCTGGCAGAGGTAAGAAAACTTTTACGGCAAGCCAATCTGGAGGAAAACAAAGAAGTATGACCGACCCGGCATGGGCCTAGCTGATCCATCTGTGTAATAAATGGACTGAATGTAAAACTTATTAAGAGACTATTTAGTTAGCAGGACCACAGAAGTTGGTTTTTAAAATCCATTACACTTTACTGTATAACTGCACTTTCTTCCAGGATCCTGCTATTTTTTAGGGTTTTCTAATTAGCTAGCTGGTTGTTTTTAAAATTTTGAGTAGGTAGTACATATCTTAGTTTTACATTGTGTTGACTCACTGATAGTATGTCTCTCATGTTACCATTCATTAGAGTGGGAGTGACTATATAACAGCAAGGTCTAAAGCATTATCATGGTTCTAGCAAGGAAAACGATGTACTTAGTCAACATCTCTACAATGCATTTCACAACATTTTATGCTGATGGTTAAGCACACGCACTTTAGCTAAATAACCAATGGGACCCCATCAATGTTGTCTGGTTTTAATTGTGAATGTAAAGATATACTTTTATTTTTTGGGAAATTTGTAAAGATTTTAATTAATCATACAATAAACTATGAAATGAAAAAAATGTGTGTTCTAAGTCAAATCAATTTGCTTCATATGTCTGTTTTACTTGAAAGTGACATTTGAGAGCACTTTCAAGTAATTCAGTTTAAGATGAACTGTTTACAAAAAACTCATTTGTATGTTTAATTAGACTGTAATGTTTCACCATCCATAACAATACTATTAGTCATGATGTAAGGGAAACCAGACAATTGCTTCACTTTGTTCACTCGTTGTGGTGTCAAGAGGGCGGGTTAATGAATTTTTTCAAGTTCATGTTTAGAAGCTTTGACTTCATATAAATGTCAGTGCAATGTTGTGAGCAACTATACTAAATTGAAACACTACCATATCTTTTTTTGAAGATTTTATTGTTTTATGCTAAAAGAGGTTACATAGCAGAATAGTAGCCAGGTATGTAGCAACAGATTCCATTGTACATTTACAGAACAGTGCTAGGCTACATACTTTTATGAAGAGTTAGCTCACAATTTTTAAATTTTTCTGTAACAAACTGACCCTTAATAAACTGTCCCTCCACACACCCCTGCCCAGTTGCCGCTGCCTTACCTATCAGCATAGGGAAGCAGAGCAATGAATCCTGTGGTGCTAAGAAGACCGTGTTCTAGTGGGGAAACCACAACAGTGTGTCAGATAGGCACCCTTAGACCACTGCCTTGTGTAGTTGCCTAGATGTGGCAAGAACAATTAATACATAGAAACCGAGAGTGTATGTGTCGGGTGGTTTACGGGGGTGGGTGTCATCTTTGGTGCAGTCTCTAAGCCCTCGACCAAAATATCCCACGTCTGTGCTAGAAAAAATATTCTTAGACCTGCTCATTCCTCTCTTTGTAACAGGGTGCTCTCAGAACAAAACCAAGAGAGCAAGACCTCGGTCCAACTTATGACAGTCGGAGGAAGTGAATCCTTCCAGTGTAGTGTGATATAGAGGAAGAGTCAGGTCGAGGAGCTTGGCGGAGGGTTTCTCGAACTTAGGGAGGGGGAATACACCCAATAGGTCTACTTCTGGGGAATTCGTTATTACATGGCCCATTGTGGTCAACAGTACCTCGTGAACTCTCTCCCAGTATGAAAGGAGTGTGGGGCAAGACCAAAGCATATGAAGCAAATCGGCATCTAATTGCATACTGCAAGGACATGTAACTGCGTCTCCCGGGTATATTTTGTTCATTCGGGCAGGTGTAAGGTAGGCTCAGTTCAGAATATTAAGTTGAATATACTTAAAATGTCAGTCGCAGGATAATGTGTGGGGATAGTCCAGTATTTTAGCCCAGTCCGTATTGTGCAGAAGTTTGGCAATGTCAGTCTCCCAGGTAGTTCAGAGAGAAGCCCTGGAGTGGTTTCCATGTTGCAGGAAAGCTCTATACACCCATCTCATCAGTTTGCCGCCAATCCCTATGGTGTAGAGCATTCTCATGTGGGATTGGTGCCAGGCGGCAGACATGATATAGGGCATAGGGCATGTAATGATTGGTTAAGATGTTTGTAAGTAAGGAGTCGCCCCAGGTGAAGATTGTAGTTTGCCATAAGGGTTTGAAATCTAGTAGCTTGTCATCAACAAATAAATCCCCCAATTTTGAGAGGCCTGCAGCTTGCTACTGACGGAGGTAACCTGAGCATAGCCATCCTGTGCGAGTGGGAAGGCCTAGTAAAGGTAGTGCAGGATTGTAGAGTTTCTTTGTGTTAGTGAGTTTACGGGTCTTAGTAAGAAGAGAGCAAGCTGTGCGGAACAACCCCGGGTGGTGTTCGTTAGAATGGTCAGTAGCAAACAATGCGTAGTGCAGTAAGCCCTCCTTAAAGTCTTTATGGGTAAACCCCATCTCATGCAGGGGTGGCCAGACAGTCAGCGCGCCACCCATTGGAGTTGTGCAGCTAAGTAATAACGTTCTTAGTCCTGGAGGGCTAATCCACCTGCAGTCACAGGAAGCTTTAGAGTGGAAAGAGCTACCCAGCGGCGCCCCAGCCCCCAAATCAGACATAGGACATGTCTGAAGAAGGAAAGAGGGATGAGCAGGGGAAGGTTTGCAAAATAGTACAATAACCAGAGCAGCACCACCATCTTCACTAGTGCCACGTGGCCATTACTGAAGGTGGAAGAGAAGACCAAAAAGCAAACGGGGCTCGGAGGGACCGTGTCGCCCTGTCCAGATTTCCATCCTGCAATTCAGTGGGGAATAGTAGATATTAATCTCTGGGTATGGAAAGGTAACTGAATCCCAGTTCAATCTGGAGTCTAATTGTATATAAAAGGGAAAACACTACCATATGTTAAAGAAATGCTTCCTACATTTAAAAATCTTTTATCATGTTCTTACATTTTGTTTATGTAATTTACATCCTAAGTATTTTGAAGAAAAAAAAAAGAATCTACTTGCACTCACTGGTTCGCCCTTAACTCGACTGCAAAACCATTTTAAGACATGGACAGAGTGGCCAATTGCCCAGCACAACCTTACAAGAGGTCTGGCCCCTGCTCACCCTTCACTATCACAACCAGTGGATCATTGCATCAGTAGAGTTTGCCAAGGTAGGTGGGTGCTGGTTGTTCAACAGCGTGACAGTGCCTCTTCTGTTTCTCTCCTCGCTGCTGAGACAACTCCCCAGGTACACAATACTTTCAGATACTTATGGCAGACCCATCATGTCTGATTGTTTTTCTCTTCTTTATTTATCCAGTTCTTAGCAGCAACCCTGTGAATCAGTTGCTGTGGATCTCCCATCTGATCTCAATTTCATCCTCCTGTTCAATTCTCCTTGATTGGCAGTCTGGACTTCCAGTTCTGAGATAAATGTAGAATCCCAGACGCACACTCTAGTGCTGTGAGACTACAGACAATTTGTGCGTACCTCACATCCTGACATTAGGTATGAGACTGTAGCCCATGCCATCTGCTCTGCCTTATTAATTTTTGAGCCAGATGTTTTTGTTCAACTTGTTTATACTAGCAGATGGTCACTTACATTGCTGTTTCGAAAAATGTTGCCCTGGTTTTTAAAATGTTTAGAAACATTATCCAAATTTTGCTGTTGCTTTCTCTCCAAGACAAATTGGGCAAATTTGGGTAGGGTGATGGCCGTGCCACAGTGCTCAAGGGCATTATATTACTATTGAACAAGGTGTAATGTGCCACCTGAATTTAGCATACCTAGAGGCAATCACAAAAGACCATAGTGAATAAATAGTGCTATGTAGAAAACAGTAAATACATGCACTGATAAAGTTGTGGGTGTCGTCTCTTCTTGAATGTGTCCGTAAAACTGACCTTTTGTCCTGAATGTTTGTCCTGAATTTGACCCTTTGTCCTGAAGTTACAGTCCTGTCCAGAATTTGCCTCCATGCCAGGTGGTCACCCTACCTGAGATAGGGTACAACGTTTTACCCTTCCAAGAGATTAGTCAGTACTTTTCCTCAGATAAGACACTTTACCTTTCCCAGATATAAGACGCTATTATTACCTGTCCTTCAGAAAAGCCAATACTGTCACCTTTTGCTCGGGTTAGACAACAATTTCACCCTTCCCTCATACAAGCCACTACCTCTAAATTTTCTTGACATAAGACACTACTTTTTTCCTTCTCCAGAAAATCCATTCCTTTTATCATTCCCTGAGATAAAACACTACTTTCACCCTTTCCCAGATGGGCCGCTTATTTTCATCTGTCTCCGAGATAAGACACACATTTCTCCTTTTCTTCAGATAAGCCACTACTTTTAGCTTTTTGTGGGAAAAGGCACTACTTTTCCTTTTCCTCGGATACAGCACTACCTTTCCCTGAGAAAAGACACTACCTTTACTCTTCCTTCAAATAAGATACTACTTTTATCTTTCCCTGATATAAGTAACTACTCTTTTCCTTCCCACATATTAGACTTTTACCTCAGATGAAAAACTACTTGTCCCCTTACAGATAAGACACTACTTCTAACATTCCCTCACAGACAACACTTCTTATCCCCTTAGTGATAGGATAGTCATAAACACCACAGGTGATGCACTCCATGGACAATCATAGCGTTTATTTCGCATCCCCATGGCCGACTGTTTCGCGACACCCAGGTCCCGACAGACACCTACGCTTCCTCACCTTTGTGTTTTCTTGGTTTTACTTAGTGGCGCGAACATCTTGTGCTGAAGGAGAAGGAGAATGATGCCCCCTGTTGGCATAGGCTACTGGGCAACGACACAATCCACAGACAAGTCTCACTATCTTCATCCCTTTCCTCTTACCCCAGCCCTGCCTTGGCACCCTGTCTGCTGGCACAGTGCCAGGCACAGCACCAGTGGGCATGCAGGTCTGCTGATACAAACATTCATTGCCAAGCTGTGATTGTGTGCTCATCCATTCACTGCTTTGTGTAGCTCATATGCCTTGCTCTGTGTGTACAGGTTGTGTTACTCCACACTGTTAGAAACAGTCTTGGTGCATAAATAAATTGTAAGACTCCTGCTTGGGTACTAATTAAATAATCAATAGCTGAGGGACTGAATATAAATAAAGGGGTAATTTGTGTAGAATTGTTCAGCCGTTGTACATCTTGTTATAAGACAAATAAAACCCTTTGCTGCACCAGTGTTGTATTTATTGTAGTGGAAGGCTCTGGTGTGTGCCAGGTGTCTGGCTCCCACCTCTTCTCATGACAATGCTCTGTTTTGCCCCGTGAGTTTTGAGCTCTGTATTCTGCTGCTGCTGATAGTGCCAGCTGTCTCACCCCCTGTGCATGGACACGGGGGGCCTTCTGCTGTGGCCCTTTGTCACTACAGTGCTGCTAGTGCACAGGGTGAGCACGGATGAGCCTGCGCAGGGCAGGGACCTGCCTCCTCTGTGCCCCCTTGTGAAAGAGCTAGCGCTATGAAGTGCCAGGTGAGACAGCTCTGCGCTTCTCTGGTCAGATCCCTTAGTCTTGTTATATGGTTCTTAGGCACTTTATCGACATTGCTAAGTTAGCATGAGCTTCACTGCCATGATGCTGCTTTTGCGCACGCTACTACATGACTTTGTTTTTGCAAGACTTTGTTTGTGCCCTTCACATGAGAACGGGTTGCCTTTCGCGTTCTCTGCCTTTCCTGGAGTTTAGTCTGAACACGATGTGCAAGGTCGATAAACAATGCCCCTTGTTATTATGTTCTGGTCAGTCCCTAGCACCTAGATATAACATGCTACACAGCTGCAGTACTGAAGACTCGTGCTTTGATATTACGTTGTTGCATGTTGTTTTAACACACTTGGAGAAAGCCGTTCCATGGAGAAGAGCTCTGCTGTTCCTATGATGTAAACCTTACATTCAGGCTTTAAGGTATGGGGTCTGCTGTCAAAGCCCAGAGATCGATCTTTATATAAAATAAACTTCTTCTAGTCAAGGGGAGGGTGGTTAGGACTATAGGCCCTTATTTCCACAGTCTTTATAACATGACTTCTCCCTTTGTATTCTATGGAATTGTAACAATGCTAACTGTGCTGAGTTTATGCATTTTGCTGCTAGTAGTGGCACGTATACTGTATTGTAGAGCACGATAGTTAAAATAAACATTTTGAACTATTTCAGTGACTCTGCTTATTCTCATTGTGGACAAGTATGAGTGAGTGAACGAAAGAGTACGTCTTGTTCCCGCGATTCCTGAGAGAGTCGTGAGTGTTGTGCTCTGGGTTGTCTAATCATTTGTAGCTCCGTGATATTTGGAGGAGAATGAATGAGACACTATAGCTAGTCGGTTTGGGATTTTGGGTACTGATGTGGTAGGTTGGTACGCCCCTATTCACTGAGATCCTGTTTTCCTGCGCATAGTTCTGTGTATGTGCAGAATCCCTGCAACAGTCCATAGAAGATGCAGTTCGTAAAGTCGCCTCACTCTATCTCCCTCTTTTTCTCTTTACATTTTCAATATATAATTAACACTCCAGGGAGAAAATACATATCCGACAGATCACAAAGAAAACACGATTGGAAATATGCCTTTGTACACAGCCTTAATACCAAAAATCTGTAATACACAAAAAACAAATCTATGGTAATGAAAAGACATACATCATTTAAGCAGCCAAAACAAGCAAAACAAAGACCATCCAAACAAACCACCCTAGGTAAGCAAGAAGACGTTACCTATAAAGATCGATGTGGCAGCCAATATGTAATCTTGTCTGTTCGAATTTACTCTCTGACTTTCTCAGGATGCCAAGTTCACCACGGAAAGGAAGATAGGCCTAAGGTGACTGGTTCTCTAGAGGCTCCATTCACAAATAAAAATCATAGATTTACCTCCATAGATTTACACCTGGTTCAAGCACATTTAGAATTCATTTTAGAATTCTTAAAGAATTCCACAAATGCTCTAGGGAAGCTGCAACATCAGCAAGTTTGACATTCATTTTGCTTTCAGTTTTTCCAACTCTAAAATACATTAAATCAGCTTTCCTGTACGTAGATGGTATAAAAGGTATCACATAAAGATTATTTGCACCATACAAATTGATTATAAATTATGTTACAAACAAATGTGCCTGTGTGTACAGTGATATTGGATTGGCCTCGACGACTCCTAATGAAATGGTGGAAATCAGTTTGGAGACCCGCATGAGAAAACTTAGGACCTGATTTGGAGTTTGGCCGATAGGTACTCGGTCACAAACATGACAGTTATCCAGTCCACCTTATTGCATGTGCATTACGATGATGATGATGATGGATTACCCAGGGATTTTGTATGGTATAACGAATGCTTAGTGTTCCCCATTCTGCCGACAACTCATCCCCAAATCGGGGATAGGTCCCCTGCAGCTGTCAGTTACAGATCCCTCTTCCTCATTAACATGAATGTAAAGATCCTGGTAAAAACGCGGGCTACCAGCTTACAAAAGGTAATACGAAGCTCATGCATGATTTCCAGATGGACTTTGTGCTAGAGCAAACTTCTGTAAATCATACCAGGTCATTTGCATACCTTGTCTGAGAAACTAAATCTCAAATCCCAATAAAAGGGTAATGGTTTCATTTGACACTGAGAAAGTGTTAAATCATGTGGAGAAATGATAAATTATTTTGGTTTGGTTAGAAGGTCTTCAGCCTCTTTGGTTTGCTTAGAAGGTTTTTAGTCTACTCTGTTCGATAGGTCTTTAGTCTCTGTTTTTTGTGGAAGGTATTTACTCTGCTGGGGTCTTTAGTCTCTTTTGTTTTTTTAGAAGGTCTTTAGTCTCTTTGGTTTGCTTAGAAGGTCTGGGTCTGGTTAGGTGTCTAGTCGGTTTGGTTAGAAGGTCTTCAGTCTGCGGGATTTGGTTAGGTCCTAAATCTGTTGGTTTGTTTAGAATATTCTTCAATTTGTTCAGGTTGGGTAGGTCGTCAATCTGTTTGATTTGGGCAGAATGTCTTCCATCTATTTGGATTATTTAGAAGAACTTGGTCTGAAGGTTTGTTTAGAAGACAGACTGCCAGGTGCAGAAGGTCTAATTTTGGCTATCCCAACCATGGACTGCCAAGAGAATGTTTTATGTATCTTAGCCTGACAATTCTGAAAACAATATTATTATATCCTAATTGCAATATTGGGTCAACTTCTCCAAACAGGATGATCACTGATGCTGTACATGCTAGGGATGTGCACAATGTTTCCATTTTACTCCACATAACAGTGAAAAGGGATTTCTGCCCCCCTGTGGCATTTTGCGTGGCATGGGCTTGTCCCCTGAAAAAATGCACAAAGATTCAGTGGAAGCACCCAGGGCTGTTAAGTGTATTTTATGACTTTAAAGTATTTAATTTATTGACAAAAGTCTTGTGCAGCTGCTTCCACTAATCAGATCCGCAGAAACGGAAATCTCCAAATAATTAGCAAGAAATTTCAGTCATTTAATCTAAATTGTCCACAATGTCTATTAATCATAGACAAGAACATTAATCAGCATGTGGAGCACACATTTTCAGAGGTGTGCGCCCTGAATATCGACCCTTGAGTATCGATGGGACACAATATTGAGGACACCGTATCAAAAACAATATTGACAAATAAGTCTACATTGTCTATACCTAACTCCACATATATGTACCTATGTTGTACATATATCTTCAAGGTACGTAGATGTGAAGTTAGGAAAAGTAAATCTAAACATCCATATATGCATTTCCCTTTCGATATTTTGTCCCTTGATATTCTTGTATCATGTTATCCTAGGGGTTGATATTCAGTACTACAATCTATTTAAAGGGTGGAGGAAAGTCCCTTTTTCCACCTGCAGAAGGGACTTTAAACGTAGCTCTACTCAGGAGAGCCAAAGGCTAAGGAGTCCAGTTGTCTGATGGTCTTTACTATCTTTGCTGCAGTTACTATTTGTAGGTCAGCGATACAGAGGACACAAGAGGGGCTCTGATAAATAGTATCCCGCATAAGTCAAGGGGGCCTCCAACCATGCCAGATTTTTCAAGTAATCCACTTAAGATATACCTACGTATAATGATTCTACATTAACTGAAATTAAATTAAATGATTGGCGGTTATCAGCTCAGTATGAAGCCTTGAATGCATGGGAGCGTGCAGCATATGCTACAAAGAGAAATATAAAAAGAATAGTTAAGAGTTGGGCGGGAGTGAAGTGGAATGCAGAACAGCAAGCATGGAGGAAGGATGTGATTGATGGAGTTAGGATGTATCCTGTTCTGCCTAGTGAGAAAACAGGGAGGAAGTAAGCAAAGAGAGGGGGGAAGTCAAAACGAAGAAGAGCGAGGATAGCGATACTGATTCCAGTGATGACTTCTTACATGATTTGTTTGCCTCATGACCACCTCCCTATAATGTGGTTGAGTGAATTGGGGAAAGTCTGTCATTAGCAAAACTTATGTTATATGCATATACCGGTGTCAGTGCGCCTGTAGATCAAAGTCTTCTTGATGGGGTGGGGGGAGCCTAGAACACTTCTGCCTCCTCAGATAGCACCTGTTACTCTTTCTGATCCACGATTGGTGCCTATCCCCTTTCCAGCCCTACAGATAATGTCACTGATCCCATTGCCTGGTCTACTGACAATGTCCCGGGATAATGCCACAGCTGTTACTATCCTTGATGCCCCCACAATTGCCACAATTGTTGTTGTGACTGGGAAAGATACATTTGCAGAGTCGGGAGCAAGACCCCAAACAGGAACAACTTCTATTGGGAATGTGCCAACTATAGAGATTGATAGTCCTGAGACTCTGTCCTCAGAGACCGATGCCCCTTTAAAAACTTAAATGTAGTAAGGGTAAAGGAAGAGTTGGAAGAAATCATCAAGGGAACACTTGATTTGGGATTCTTTGATGGGTACAGTGAAGATGAACTTTTGTTTCTTTGTAAAGAAACCGCTAGGCATGGTTGTGTGATGCACAAGGTTCTCGAATGGTATTGCTACAGAATTTGAGATTGGTCTTTCCAAAAGTTCCAACGTAAGAAAACATTGTAGAATGTTCATAATGGAAGATGCACTTAAGAACATGCAAACTCCTTGGTTAAAACTGGATTTAAACACATTGGTTGTTAACATTCAATTGGGGAGTAATACTCAGAAATGTAGAGATAGATTGGCTCAGAAAAAGAAAAACGGAAGATACGGAAGGGTCGGACAAGGAAGGCAGAAAAAGTGATTCAGAAGCTAATAGATTTTCCTTAAGAGAGGTTCATGGAGAAGCCTATGTGCCTTGGAGTCCTGGTGATCTTTCCACATTCATAAAACAATTCCCAAAATTGAGAGAATGCCCTGATCAGTAGTATACACAGATTGACAGATTTGTCAAGATTTCAAAGGTGCTTTGGGAGGATTTGAATACCTTCTTTAACATTGTTATTCCAAGTACTTAATAGGCTGAGTGTAAGCTATCAGTGCACTGGCTGAACAATGAGCCACTAAGGGATGAGCAAATTCACGTTCCCTGCACAGCGGTTATGGAGACGTATAATCAAGTGATACATTGTTTGAAATCTAAGGTTCGCTAGAAGGAGATTGGTTGGCTAAAAATCTCGAGAGCTACTCAGGAATCAAAAGAGTTAGTGCATGCCTATTTTGAAAGACTTATGGAAGTTTACCATCTGCATAGTGGTGTCGAAAACCCCAAGTGGGGGAATCTGAGAAAGGTTAGGTCCTGTTTCGTTCTTGGTTTGCACCAAGAGATTAGCTCACATGTCTAGCAGAACGCGATCTGTTGGCAAGCAAAGCCTTGAGATGAGGTCTTGAGCTATGCAAAGTTTTGCAGTGATGACTTGGAAGCTAGACTAAAGAGGACTAAGGAGAAATTCATGTTGGCACAGACAAAGTTAATTCATAAAGGATTTCAGAATGGTCCGTACATGGAGAATCCTGGCTACGGTCCTAGCGTTCGTGAATGCAGGGAGTTGGATATCAAGGTGGTGTTCAGATGAAGCAGCGTGGAAATGGTGTCCCACCTGGTACAGGGCAAGGACTGTCTATTGACCCGAATTCAGGAATAGATTTAGCTACATTGAAGAAAATGACACTGTCATTTTTGCAACAAATTAGGCCACAGGAAAATGGAGTGCCGATCCAACCCCAATCGAGTACAGTTTGATGAAAAAAGGCTTGATGTAAATGTTGTCAGTTCCAAGTGTGTAAATACAAAGACCTCCTAATCCTAACATGCCTCAACCCCCATTGATGCAGCACAACCTGAATACTCTGAGTTTTTTTTAGATGTTTTTTTTTTTGCGCAAACTCGACCCGAAGGTATTGGAGCACTTTACATGAGCACCAGTTACATTACACAAGGACACATTCATTTTTGGTATGCACAAGGAGATTAAGTGATTTGCCCAGAATCACAGGATGATGAGCTGACGCCGAGGCTCAAACCTGGTTCACCAGCTCCAAAGTCGGCAGCTCTGCCCATAAGGCCACATTCTCATAATGCAAGTTTGAATCCAAGAGTTTAACAGAACCCATTTCAGAACTCAGATACTTTCCAACCGTTCCCACTCTTCGACATTTTTGGAGACCATGGGTCAGATTACTCACAGTGACGGTGCCTGAGAGGTGAGGAGGATTTTGTGTTTGGTGCAACCCTAGAGCAAGACCAGAGTGGTCCATATGTGTAGAGGGAGAGGTGAATGATCACTCTGTGTTCTTCATCATCGAGACTGGTGCTACCCAGTCTTCAGTATGTACAGTGGAAGTCCCAACCCTACCCTCTCTGAAAAACAAGTTTAAGTTGCAGGAAACAGATAGTGAATCCTTTTTCAGTGAAAGTCCCCATAAAGGTACATCCATTTGAAGAGAGTCATCAGTTTGTCATCTGTTACTCAAGCCCGGTTAATTTATTGGGTTGAGACTTGCTTTGCAAGCTCAACTCTGTAATTTACTGTAACCGACAGCGTTCTTTTCTATACCATTGCATGAAGACAGCCAATTCCTCTTCTCGTTCCGGTTCCAAAATATAGTTCCTCAAGGGAATACAGAGAGCCCTCAATCTTCAACCAGATCTTGAAAAAGATTCTGGAGACCTCAAAGTTGCCATGTAACTCAATCTTGTTCAAATTCAATGACAACCTATTGGTGGTGTCTACAATGCAAAAGGCTTGCAAACAAAATACCATTGCCCAGTTGAATCATGTGGCTTATAATGGACATACAGTGTCTCCAGCCAAACTGCAGTACTGTCAGAAAGAAGTCCTGTATCTAGGACAACACACTGAGAGAAGAGCAAGAAAAATGTCTCAATAGAGAATTTCTGCGATACTGCTGATAAACTGTCCCAAAACTCAGAGAGAAGTCAGGATGCTCCTGAGAATGGTGGGGTACTGTCACCAGTGGATTTATCACTTTTCCCTAATGGCCAAGACTCTACAGAGGCTTACACACCAGGATGTGCCAGATCCGCTACCATGTGACAATTGTGAACAAGTCTTCCTCTGGCTGTAAGAAAATCTTTGTCGCATCCCGGCTCTAGGAATGACAGATTATAGTAAAGAGTTCACGCTGTATTGCTCCGATAGGGAAGGGTGCTCCCTGCCAGTGCTCATTGAAATGCATGGAAATTCACATTCTGTTGCTTTTTTTTCAGCCAAAGTTGACTCAGTAGCTGCAGTGTTACTGGGTTGCCTAAAGGTGGTGGCTGCAATTTTTGTCAGTATTCATCAATATGAAGGAATTCTTATGGGATATCTTCTCATAGTCCCAGTCCCTCACTCAGAGAGATCCTACTTACCCGAACTCAAAACATGACCAATAGTAGGCTTACTAAGTATGAGTAGAGTTATCCTAGCTGCTGAGTACATTACTTTGCGAAGATATTCATGCCTCAAGCCTGCCACATTGATGCCATTGCCTTTTGATGATGAAAGTATTGATGGAGTAGACCATGATTGTCTGGATGGCACAGAATTGTGTACCAAGCCAAGGCCAGATATTCGAGATTTCCCTGTGGAAGACCCTGATTGTATGTTGTTTGAGAAATAAAGAGTGATTTTGAAAGCGGCATATGGCATCTGCATCTTAGAGGGTGTAGTGGAAGCAAGCGCCGACTCTGAGCCTGGAGAAGGGATGAGTAGTGTGACCAGTCGGTGGCCCAGAAACTAAAGTTGGCCAAAGAGAAGAGAAAGACGGAGAGTTTATGTGGCTGAAGAAACATCTTGGATGACATCAATGAAGGGACAGAAACAAGTGAGCAAAGTGACAGTGGTAGTGAGCTTACAGTTATCAGAAGATCAAAGAGAACACGGGTGCCTACTCGAAGGTACTCCGCTCCTGAATAGACATATTTTGCTGAAAGTCAAAGTTATTTGAAAGCATGAGACTAACAACCACCTACAGATTGTTTTTGAGAAACCTCCTTTTTATTCTAAAAAGATTAACATGGGAATAGGAATTGAATTTGAAGCAGCTGAATTCGATATTCATTGTGGACAAGTCAACAGTTTGCAGAATTTTACACAAATAAGAAGACACATGAAAATTGTTTGCTTATATTATTACCTCTCTTTCCTTTCTGATTCACGAGAAACCATGAGTCTTTTATTGAGTCAGCATAGAGCAATAGTCGTCATAGCATCAGTAGTATCCATCATTCTAATGATATGTGTATTATTAGGTTTGAGTTCCTCTACTGAAGATACTTTTATTGAAGCTACATTTAGGCCTAATCTTACTCATGAAGAAGAGCAAAGTAGACTTGATTTAGAGCCTAGTTTATATGATCCAGGAAAGCAACATGAGTTTGACGTAGAGCTTTTTCATGGGAAAGTGTCTGAGGGTAAATATTTAAATAACGTTTGATACAAACTGTTGCATGACTATTCACAAATAATAGATGCTAAAGGGTGCTATGTATACACTTATTTGCCAACATCTGCTGCTTGTGGTATGAGCTATCATCATTTTCCATTAACTCATCCTCCAACTTGTAGGATCATTAGTAGTTCCTTTTATAGGCGAAGTAGTTTAGGTTATCATTTTTCAAATATCGACGTTCTATACAAAGAGTACCTATGTTTAGAGCATTGATTGCGTATGCAGCAGTTAGAACAGTAAAGGAATGAGAATACTTTTTGGGTCGCGATACACCGCTGTCTTATAACAGGGTAACAGGGACAATCTCACTTGTAAGATGAACAGGAATGAGAAGAATTTTATGGAAGAACTGGAGGCAAGAAGGGAACAAATTGCAAAGGATTCAGCGAATAGCCAGGCTACTAGTTGGAAAAAGGAAGAAATGAAATTGAAAGATGCCAGCGTACATACTAGACAGATTGGTAGATGATACAGCCGCTTCCTTGAATGCCTTTAACTCAGAAATGAGAGCCATTGTTCTTCAAAATAGATTTGTTTTGGATATTTTGCTTGGAAAAGATTTGCAAAGTTTTGTGTGTCCGGCAATATTACACGTATGAGCCAGACAAGAGTAAGGAGAGCAACAAGTATGTGAAAATATTACAAGTCTATCTAAAGATTTGAAGGAGCTAGAAGCAAAAGATGCATGGGAAGCAATTGGGAAAGGTTTTTCTGCTACAGGCAAATGGTTTAGTGAGCTGGGTAGTGGACTTTTAGGCGCTCTATTGAGACCTAAATTAAATATTGGAGTTTGTGTGATTTGTTTGCTCTTGATTATAAAGGGATTCAAACTAATGAGAGGGGAAAAGCCTAGAGAACAGAAGAGTGGAGAGAACCCATCTGAAGGCAGAGGATGGAAAAGGAAGAGGGAAGAAATAGAAATGGAGGAGACACTGTGTTTTTTCTAAGCTGAGTTGAACGAGCCGTAGGAATCTAAAAGCAATCAGCAGCGAACATCAAACTGTTTTTGATTTGTCATGAGGAAATTGCAGATGCTTTGTGTGATGGCTCATAGAGGCATCAGAGGGGGGGATTAGTGAAGCAGAGTAATTGCTTTTGTTTTATGTAGTTAATGTATTAATCTTCAATGCACATAATCACTTATTTTATGCATTTATATGTCATCTCATACTTATACTGACTAATATGTGTGATTTTATATTAGACTGTAACCACAGCAGGGGGAAATTCATAATAAAGTCAGTTTAGCATGAGAAGGCCTTAGGATGCAGGACCCATTTTGAATGAAATTGTGTATTTTCGCTTACTGTGCATATTTTCTTCCTTTCGTTCCAGGTAACTTGAGCTGCCATGAAACTTCTTAATTAGAATGTGGTTTTGTAACTTTATGTGTGATTATTTGTAGTTTTAATTGCTAGATTGTTAGCTTTCTGCACCTGGGAAAAAGAGGAGTTCAAGAAGTAAGAAGACTCCCTTTGTTTGATCACTTTGAAGTTCGTGGGATTGGAGACGTTTGCTGCCTGCTTCCAGGTAAGAAGGCTGCTCCAGTATTTGACGTGAAAGTGTAGTTTTGATTGGTTCCTGTTCAATGGGAACTTGTAGGATGTATTATTTGTGTGCAACTTCTTGTTTAACTAAGTGAAACTGTTTAGTTAGTTAGATCACTTGCCCCTGTCCACCTTTCCATGCAGACATTTCCCAATTCTCTGAGACTAATGCTCCTTATATTTCTGCTCATAGACTTATTTTCTAGAGCAAGAGCCTTTCTCCTCATTTTGGTTGGATCCTTCATTTGTTTCTATTTCTGATTTTATACTTCCTGATACCAGCTGCTTTAGAATTCCTCGACATGCCCAATTCGAGACAAAGGTCTGTCACAGTGGACATAGTGGAGTCTCGAGTTTGCACCAAGTTGCCGCCATCCTTATCTCTAACCGCTGTCCCTTCCTTGGTTTGTTGTTTTAGTGTTCCTCTGACTTTGCAGTTTTCACTAGTGGCAGTAATCCCAGCTCTTGTTTCTTTCAGCATGTGGGCTGGTGGTGGCAATGTTGTGAGCTTCATGTTGATATTGGCCTTCTCTGGGCATGGAAAGCTTTTGTCGCAGTGTTCCCTGTGTACAATAATGGTTTGACTGGCCAGTTGTTCCCATGGTCAATTTTGCTCAGGGTTGCCCCCCCACTTATCTTTGCAGGGGGTATTGAAACCTTAGAATACAAAAGTGGATACTTGAGGTCCCCTTTTGAGCTTTTAACATCTCAGCCATCTAGTGCCATGGGATTCTGGCCCTATATATGGGCCTAAGTCCAACCATCTCCATTTGACCTCCTCCCCTGCGTTTGTTTTGCCTTAATGGGGCATTGTGAATCACTGGCACAGACTGATTCTCAGCTGTGTGGTTCCTGCCTTGCTTTCCTGTGGAGCTCAAGCTGGGTGACCCTGATCCTGGGTTGCTGACTTGTGTTCAATGTGTTGGATGCTATGCTTCATTTTTGCCTTCAGTGCATGCCTCACCCTAAGAGTTGTTCTACCCTTGCTGGACTCCCCGTGTGCTTTTCGATGGATCTGAGGCTTAGTCTGCTCTTTTTGTGCATTGCCTGCTCTTGCATGCCTTTTTTGTTGGACTTTGTGCTCCAATTGTCCCAACTCTGCTGAAAAAAGGGGAGAGTTACACTTGTTTCTGGCTTGTGCTGTTCGGTTCCTTGCTTCAGGTTCTTTTATGTTTATATGGCCAATTAGCTTATGGGCTGCGTCCTGCACTTGACCAGTTTCACTTGTGCTCTAGTGTAGGTAGGTGCACATTTGAGGGTGGTGTGCTTGTCTGTTGCCATCTGGGTTTGCTCCTTTCGTGCCTTGCTGGGTCCTTTATGTAGAGGTGTATTTTGAACTATTTTCATCACCCTGGCAAGCGCCTAAGCACCTGTCTTGGGTCACTTAGTTTGTGACATTGGGCATTGTTCTGCTGGTGTGCCATTGGCTATTGTTCTTGCTTTGCAATCTACTTTAGTGGCCTTTTGGTACCAAGCCTGGGCTGGTGTGCTGCTGTTCATCCAGTTTTGGGCATGTTGTGGTGTCAGTTTGAAGCCCTCTCCCTATGTTCTTCAGGGATTTTAAGACTGAGTTTATTTTATGGGCCAAGTGGCAAGTTTCACTGTGACTCCTAGCCACCTCGGTATGACAGGCAGTGCCATAGAAAGAGGGTCAAGGGCCCTAATTCTAGATAATTGTGCTCCTATGTCCTCGGGAGGTCAGTAAAAGACTCATAATTGGGTTCAGTGGGTACTCACATCCCTGGCTTGGTGCTACTTTGCAGGCGCACCCGCTGATGCGATTCTTCATGGGAGGTGCTTCGCTGGGTAGGTTACTACCCCAAGTGCTTTTGATGGTTAGGCACTGCTTGCGGCGTTACAGTGGGCAACCCTGTTTTACCGCTAAGGTGTGTACCAGGGGTTTCAGCACTATCAGGACACGTCAGTGAACAGAGGATGGGATATGGACGGTGAGGGATCCGTCACTGGAAGAGCACATATATTATATATGAAACCCTTAGAGTGAAAACAAGCTTGGGTGAGGGACAGGTTTTCAGCCCTTGCTGCAGTGTTGAAGGTGATTAGGCAGGCCTAGCCTGCTGAGCCTGATGTCCCCCTGACATCTCAGTTACTTATGCTACTGCTCACACTGGGAAACTGCACAGAGAGATATCACCAGCTTTACACTGACACCGCCCGATCCTAAGCAGCATGGGAGACATCATTGGGGTTTGAACTGACAGAGGATGTATGGGGCAAGGTGCTGAAGTACACTCACAGTTACAGAAATATTTTGTTTGAATTCACACCGATTAATTACACACACCAAATGTATTTATCCCTTTTCAGTATAGCTACAATGTTTCAGGGCACTAGCAATGCATGCCCCAGGTGCCTGCAATCGCAGGCTCATTTATGGTCTGGATTAATAGCGCAGCTGTCGCCATTCAATTATGTGAGCAGAACGAGAGAGAGAGAGACTTTGTCTCCGCCCACATGTTGGGAGCCAGGAGTACATGTTTTGGTTGGGCAGATGTGTGCTTCTACCAAAAAGTGCTTACCCTCCATGTAGCTGTGATCATTGTGTTTAATAATCCAGCTGCCGACGTTTGAACTTTCAGGGGTGCACACATGACGTTGGATGCTATTAAAGAGTCTTGGATAACTAGATAATTCATGTTTGTTTTTCTCTGGCAGCAGCACAGATGAGAGGAGGGCAGTCATTAACCTAAATGGATTTTTAGGTCTGGCTTAACAGTGCAACTGTCACCTGACCTTTTAACCTGCACCAACAATTATTCTACAGTTCTTTGCTTCCACACAAATACAAATCTATCCCCATGCTATTTACTTGTAATGCTTTACATTACCATACAACATTCCCTTAAAGCCAGACCAATTGGCATTGCCAATACTTGTTACCACATGGTGCTGCCATATATAGAAATTCTGGCGGGAGGTCGTAGCAGTGTCGGAGGAGGAAGCGTAAAGACTTATACCACTGGAGCTTCTGAAACTGTTTGGATCTGGCCTTAATGATCGCCCAAAGTAATATAGCGATGAATTGGAAGGTTAAGTCGATGCCGGATCTTCACAGATGGTTGTTTGACGTGACTGAATGGCCCAACGCAGAGGTGGCTACACTAGTGGGGCTGCGCAGGAAGAACAGTAAGCATTAAGCAGGGTGGGCTACTCTATTGCTAGCCCTAGAGAATAAGTCTGAGGAACGATCACCCTAAAGCGCCCACTTGGGATTAGACATTTCGATGTGTTAAGTATTGTGAGGGTAGGAGTGGTGCGGATGTCTCCTGGTCCTGAGACATAGATTTGCATCCTAA
The DNA here is from genome assembly GCA_963921515.1 of Calotriton arnoldi. Classification (NCBI taxonomy): domain Eukaryota; kingdom Metazoa; phylum Chordata; class Amphibia; order Caudata; family Salamandridae; genus Calotriton; species Calotriton arnoldi. Next base: position 377,105 of record CAWUFW010013619.1, on the reverse strand, counting down.
TTGGGTGTGCCTGAGCATATTGGAAAGTTCTCTACGAAGGATAAGAAGTACTGACTGGAGGGGCAGGAGGAACTTTTGGGGGAGGAGGGGTTGGCGTTGATTGCATGCAGTGGTGTAAAGCGCAATGATGCACCCCCCTCTGCAGAATGCGCAGAGGGGTCCCTGAGTCTCCCATATCTCCCAGATATGCATTGGCATTGGGCTGCAGGGGCCTTTGTTACGCATGTTAGGCATAATTAGATTGTTGCCACATTGGTTGCAGAAATGTCAATATTGTATGTCATAGATAGGTGCAAGTGTCACATCAACGGGGATGTTCTAAACCTCACTTGGATGGTGAGGGATGTTGTGTGATGTTTTCATAAAATGAAAAGTTATAAAGATCTATTGAAAAAAAAAAGAATTGCATCTTTGGACGAAGCCCAACAGTCACTACACAAAGTCTTTGGACAAAGGGCAAAAGCCAGGGCTGGCAGAGGAAGGAGTCACTTTGCTTGCCACTTCAACAAATTTCAAAACAACAGAGGCTCCTACTCAGTGGCAGCTGCTACCTGTTAGCCCAGTGGGGGGAGCCTGATGGGGTGGAATAGGTCAAAAAAGAAATCACTTACCTCCCGGCTGGCCGGCTGGCCAGCCGCCGCCTCTCCTACGTCCTCTTCCTGGCTTCTTGGGGGAGGGAGACAGGCAGCAGGAAGCACAAGAGCTCCCAGGCTCCCTGCAGCCAATCACCACGCTGCAATGCAGCGTGGTGATTGGTTTGAGCGCCATGACACGGAGGGGTGGGCATGTTCTCCAACGCAGGCTGTAATGCAGCCTGCATGGAGAACACGGTACGTGCGCATGACTGTTTTGGGTGGCCCGAGAGGGCCGGCCAAGCACTCATGCTCACATATGGAGTGCAAGCCACTCCTCCCCCTGCTCTGAGACCAGCCCCGCCCCACAAAGACGCCGCAACGGGGAAAACTAAAATGATAATAACCTCGGGTTATCATTTTATTTTTATTTTTTACACTACAAAAAGCAGTGGGGCGGCGCTCCTCCGCCTTAGCGGAGAAGCCGCCACTGCGGATTCCTACTTCTGTTCACAAGACTTTTGTCCTCAATTCTTCCCAAAAGCGGCAGACATTTCAGAAGTCGAGGGACAAGGGCAAACAGAGCACCGACCTATCCGGTAAGTCAAAATTCTGGCCTTCTTGTAACAGGGGGTCGTTTAAGACATTTTCGACCAAAATATCAATCTATTACCGCAGACCCTTGGGTATTATCCGGCATCCAGGGTTATTCTATAGAACTTTATGCGGTTACTTTTCAGGATTTTTCTTCCAGGACTGGTGGAAAGTCACCGTCATGATAAAGGGCTGTATGGCAGCTGTGGCCGGTGCCATCAGCACTTTAAAATGGTTCAGAACCCAGACCCTCCTAAGGCTTAAAATGTCACAAAAGTCCTTAGCAGCAGGAAAAAGCTACTGGTAATGAATCCACTAAAAGCAGAACGTTCATGGTATGTGTCGTTACAGAATGTTATTCCCCATTCATGTAAACAAAATAAATGAGTGGAAATCCTTATTAGGTAAAGCAATTCTCTCACTAATTTATTATTCCTGATATCCTGCCACCTTACAGGGCACCCTCTGTGTTTGAACAGGGGAAGGGGAGTACAGTTCTTCCAAGGGACAGCACTGCAAGGAAAAATAAACATTTCAGTGGAACTTTGGAGAGCAAACAAGTTCGCAACAGCTAATCATCTGCTGGACTTTGAACAGCGGACAACCTGTAAGGCAAATTCGAAACACAGCTGAAATAATGCTAGTTATAGGTTTTGTAGTCAGGTTACCACAAAAATTCACCAACAGCCTAGGATGTTACCTGCTGTTGATTCGGGTGTTTCCTTGTCTGTTGCCTCCCAGACTTTAGTCCGGCGTGTCACAAGTGTCCGTTCTCTTGGCCAGTCCTTCTTCTGTGTGCTCAGCCTTGGAGGTTAGACCTCAGGCGGCCTTAGCCTGAGACTGAAGCCCTACAGACAGGTCGGTCTGCAGAGTCTGCCAGCAGGGCCGGCATTAGGGCAGAGCGACTGGTGCGGCCGCACTGGGCGCTGGCCTGGGGAGAGGCACTGACCTCAGGGGGGCCCTGTTTAGCAATAACTTACAATTTAAAAACACCTGCGGCAAATTTCCTTGTGCATCTAGCTGTCAGGTCACAATAAAAATGTCAAGACAACTCTTGTGATTAATGTTCCTGCTAAACTGGAGTTTGTCTTGTGGCAGTTTTAACTCGCCATAAAGTAGCGCAGATGGTTAGTAAGCCTGCTACAAAGAATGTATGCCATGCAGATCACTGATCTTTATTTTATGTGGATAGCTGAGTGGATTACAGAGATCCCTTTCTTACTGCAGTTCATAAGATACAACCCTAAGATAGAACATTGGCTGTTACACACTGTCATCAACGAGCTGCATGCAAACTGCATAAAATAGGGTAGGACAATTGTTTTTCCCCCCCCAATTTTTCATTATCAATGCCTAATGTTGCTTGAAAGTGTTTGTTTGGGTAGATATGCATTCTTATTAGTAAAGCCAGCCCTCATCAGTGCTTTAAAACAAATGAAGGGCCATGTTTATGAAGAAGCCGCTACGCTTTGGCACCATGCAACTGGGTGCAAGCGCGACGTAACTACTAAATGTGATTTATCAAGCGTGGCCCTGAGAGGCTTGATAAATCCAGAGTAACGCAACCCAGCGTAAATCTCTGCACTGCGTTTCTGTCCTGGGTAGACGTTCCATGGGTGTTGGGTGGGTGTTCCCACGCAACTCCCATGGATTCTGATGCATTCTCAGATTCACCATAAGTGGTAGAACTGGAAATGCACCAAAACTGCTACACCTCCCCAGATGAGACGTAATGAGAAATAATACATTTATTTCTCCTCATTTTTTCCTCTTTCTATGAGTGCTGCATTCAGAGGATTGTGTTTGTGCAGGAAGGTGCCCCTTACTGCACAAAAACAATCCTGCATGCAACGCAGACACCCTCGTACCAGGTGCAAAATTTCCTGCGTTGGCGCCAGGCAGCAGATTGTGCGCAAGTGCTGGGAAAAGGCAGGAATGCGCTGTATTATTTTAAATACAACACATTCCTTCCTTACCCTACCACGCAGCTCAGTGCAGCATGGTGACTTGCAGGCGCTGCATGATTTCTACATAAATATACCCCATGAAATGTATGTGAGAGAGGGACTTTGGTGAGATGAGGGGCACTTTTGCCCAATGGTAGTGAGGTAATCCGAGGAGGAGGTCATGGGGGGTGCATTCTGCCACACAATAGCAGTGTCGTATCACAGGGTGTGACTCCAGATCTTATGGTAAATAGACAAGATAACTCTGTGTAATGCCACAATACACAACTCTTCGTCGCACATTAATTAATCAGTGTATTCTGGGTGTTGTAGTCCTTGTTTCATTTCAGTGGTTTCTACAAAGGAAAGTCTAGAACTACTGTACTTCGTCCTTGGTGACGTGATCACCTTATACGAGAAAAGTTTGCATTGGCAAAACTTTTGCGTCTGCGCAGCTTCAAGTCATCAAGCCCTGGCTCCACGATTCCAGTTTATGAAAAGGTGGCTTGGACGGATGGATGCATTTAATGCTAACCAACGATCTACGGGACGATGCCTCCTTTTAATGTGTTACACCATCATTAGCGCTACAGGTGCGCGAGCCACTGAAGGCTCAAACCTGGCACGAGCATCTTCAGCACAGCTTCCAAGTTGCCCAGGTACATGTGTGACAAGCCGCTCCAGTCTATTTTTTTTTCTGGTAGCCACACATGGACTCAAGAAGCGTGGCAGGGTTGTTTAACATAATTTTGTGCCCTTTCACAGAAAAACGTCATGTCAACTGCATAGAGCTTGTATCACAAAGTGATAATTTAGATCCGGAAAGAATAAACACAAAATAGTGTCCTGTGGTGTTAATAGGGAAAGAGAAGGTGGTACCCACTGAGCAGCTAAGCTGCAAAATGAGTAACCGGTAAACCTGCGTTCAATCTCGGCTTCTCTACTTAACCAAACTGTAGGATCCTGAGCAACTACTTTATTTCCCAGTGCCTCCTTTTGCTTGATCATCACATCTGAGAACACCCTGAAATAATTAATTTCCAGGTGTGCGTGTTACAAAAACCTCTGGTGTCTATGGTTTAATAGCCCAAGAATGAAAATCTTCCAAATGCTAAAATAAAAGGTCTTGAATTTTGAAAAGTTTTTATAATAGCATGAAGTTCGTTGCACGATTCACATACTAACTGTTTGAAAGCTCGGCTCGTGGTCTGGCGGTTAGGGCTAACCCAGGTCCCTAGCTCTGCTCACCTGTAGGAAAGTGCCTCTTTTTGGCATGGTGACTCCCACGTTTTGCCCATTGGTACTGATGCTTTTGATTGGTAGTGCACTGGGTCCATGCTAACAAGGCCCTGGTGCTGGTGCTCTTTCCCTATAACAAGACGAATGTTAATTGTAACCCAATTGGCAAGGACCTTAGCACCCTTGTAAGTCCGTGGTAAATGGTACCCTTGGTACCCAGGGCATGGGTACCAAAAAGGGTCCCTAAGGGCTGCAGCATGTATTATGCCACCCTAAGGGACACACACACAAACTGCATGCAGACTGCCATTGCAGGATGCGTGAAATGGTGCAAAACATTCAGAAAACACATTGCCCACTCCCTGTGGGCAATGCCAAAGTACACTGCATGTCCTATATGTAAGTCACCCCTACAGTAGGCCTTTAGAGCCTTAAGGCAGGGTGCATTATAGTACATGCGAGGGCACAACTGCATGAGCAGACGTGCCCCTGTGATGCCTAGTTCAATTGCTAGGCATTGCAAGTGATCAGGAAGCCATTTTAAAGGTATGTACTGGGCACTGGTCATTACGAGTTACCCAGCTACATAATGGCTTCACTCAAAATGATGGTATTTGGTATCAAACACTTCGTCTTAATAAATCCATACTGATGTCCGTATCAGATTTATGAAGACATGCAACTGGAGAACACCTTAGAGGTGCCCCTTGTAGCCCTACTAGTCTCCTAGTGTGTTGGCTGACTGGTATCTGCCAGCCTGCCACCACGGACGAATTTCTGACTGGCAGAGGTAGGTACCTTTGTCCAAATAGGGACCCTTCTTCTAGTCAGGGTAAGGGGGATACACTACTAAAATAACCCCTGCTCACCCCCTTGGTAGCTTGGCACGAGCCGGCAGGCTTATCTCAGAGGCAGTGTGTAAAGCATTTGTGAACACATACAGTAACCCAGTGACAACACTACAGATGGACACCACACAGGTTGTAGTATAAAAATAATGTATTTTTATATAGACTTAACACAAGACCTAAAACGACAAAAATCCACAATACACTATGAAAAATATGACTGTCAATGGTAGAAAATAGTTCAGATCAATAAAGATGATAAATGCGACACTTTACTCTCAATGTACCTTTGGATGCGTAACGCAAAACAAACAAAAGGGTCACAGGGAAGGTGATGCTTTGATTCCTTACACGCAGAAAGGAGGATGCGTCGGTTTCTAACTGCGGGCCGGTTCCGATGCGATGCGAGAAAATGGCGTCTTGCTTGCGGTGCGACAACGTAGACGGGATGCGTGCACGCCCGACGTCCGTGGGGCGACTTGGCGATCTTCTGAGCCGCGACAGGCCCTGCGACACGCTTCTCTGGTGATGCGCCGTGTCCTCTGTGGCGGCGGCACGCTTCTCCGGTGATGCGAGGCGCTTCGATGATGCGATGGCGACAGCGGCGGCACGCTTACTCCGCGATGCAACGACAACTGCTGCGGCGGCACGCTTCTCCAGTGATGCAGGGCGCTTCGGTGATGCAACAGCGGCAGCGGCGGCACGCTTACTCGGCGATGCGACGACAGCTGCTGCGGCGGCGACACGCTTCCTCTTCGTTGCGTCGCGCTTCCAGCTCCCAGCGACACGCAGTCTCTCAGAAGGCCCAACAGCAGTAGGCACTTCAATTCCCAGCAAGGGAATTCAGGAGGGGAGCTGGGGGTGAAGTCTTGTATCCCTGAGACTTCAGGCAGGAGGCAAGCTCAATGTTCAAGCCCTTGGAGATCTTCTTCGAGATGATGAAAGCACACTCTGTCCTTTTCTCCTTTCTTTGGCAATAAAGTAGCCACTGCAGGCCAACCCCAACAACACGCAGCATAGGGGTAGTCTCCTCCTTCAGCTTCCTGGTTCTTCTCCTCAGCAAAGGTTTGTCTTGATTCCCAGAAGTGATCTAAAGTCTTGGGGTCTGGGCCCCAATATTTATACTAGCAAATCCTTTGTCCTCTGAAGGCAGAGGGTCCTGTACCTAGTCCAAACCAGTTCTGGGTGCACTCTGCCAGTGCACACCCTCTTCCTTTGTCAGTGTGGGCCAGGGACATCAGACGCACCACAGGAGGTGGAGCCAGCATTGTGGAAGGCAGGCACAGCCGTATTCAGGCCCAGGTGCTACTTCTCCCACCACTCCTCATGCAGATAGGTCTATTTAGCCCTGTTCTGACTCACCCTGTCTCCTGGAGCCCCCCCAGCCCCTGTCACTCACAAAACCAGACATACAATACACAAGCTAGCAGAGACAGGCTGGATGGTTTAGGCAAGAAAATACTTACTTTCTAAAAGTGGTATTTTCAAACACAGGGGGCCCGATTCACAGAACTAACTTACGACAAAATCCTAAACTTACTACCATTTTGGTATTCACAGAATGAACTTACTCATTTTGTCTTCTGTGAATACCAAAATGAGTAAGTTACACAAAATGAGTAAGTTACACAAAATGTGTAAGTTACACAAAATGTGTAAGTGCCTTCTGTGAATACCAAAATGAGTAAGTGCCTTCTGTGAATACCAAAATGGTAGTAAGTTTAGGATTTTGTCTTAAGTTAGTTCTGTGAATCAGGCCCAGGATGAGTAAGTTCATTCTGTGAATACCAAAATGAGTAAGTTCATTCTGTGAATACCAAAACTTACTCATCAATGATGGTATTCACAGAAGACACTTACTCATCAATGAGTAAGTGCCTTCTGTGAATACCAAAATGTGTAAGTTACACAAAATGAGTAAGTTACACAAAATGTGTAAGTTACACAAAATGTGTAAGTGCCTTCTGTGAATACCAAAATGAGTAAGTTCATTCTGTGAATACCAAAATGAGTAAGTTCATTCTGTGAATACCAAAATGAGTAAGTTCATTCTGTGAATACCAAAATGGTAGTAAGTTTAAGATTTTGTCGTAAGTTAGTTCTGTGAATCGGGCCCAGCATGTTAAAACCAACTTCACTAAAAGATGTATTTTATCATCCTGAGTTCAGGCATACTAAATTCGTTTTTCTACCATGTTCCCTGGGTCAGTTAGGATTATAAGATGTTATAATCAAACTGCCCATTCTGGCCTATGGGGATAGGCAGCCTTGCAATAGTGAAAAACGAAATTGGCTGTAATTCACTATCAGGACATGCCACACACATCAGGGCATGTCCTACCTCTTACATACAATGCACCCTGCCCGCAGGCCTACTTTAGGGGCGACTAACATGCAGAAAAGGGAAGGTTTGGGGACTGGTAAGTGGGTGCACTTACCAAGTCAACATGGCAGTACCAGACTGCACACAGGCTCTGCAATGGCAGGCCTGAGACATGCTTTCCAAGCTGCTCAGGTGGGTGGCACAACCAGTGCTGCAAGCCCACCAGCAGCATTTGATTTACAGGCCCTGGGCACACGCGGTGCACTGTACTAGGGTCTGGCAGTAAATCAAATAAGCCAATCATGGAGTCACTAATCCACACATCAATTTATCATAGGGAGCACTTGCACTTTGGCACTGATTAGCAGTGGCAAAGTGCCCAAAGCATCTAAAACCAGCAAAAACATGTCAACAACAGAGGAGGCATAGCGAAAAAATGGAAGGGAGACCCATGCCAATGGTACCAGGTCTAACACGAGTCCCCTCCAGCTGAAATGTGGGGAGAACTACCCTAACTCCTGGGAGTTCTCATCACTAAGGCGGAAAAATCTGGACAGACCATCAGCATTGGCGTGTTTCTGTAGGGAAATGGACCACCTCAACAGCTTTGGATTCTCACCCCTCATCTGCATCAACCATCTGAGGGGCCTGTGGTCTGTCTGAACCCGGAAGTGAGTCCCAAACAGGTATGGTCTCAACTTCTTCAGCGCCCAGACCACAGCAAATGTCTCATGCTCAATAACACTCCACCTCTGTTCCCGTGGAAGTAACCTCCTACTGATGAAGGCTACAGGTTGGTCTAGGCCCTCCTCATTTAACTGTGCCAGAACAGCCCCTACACCATGCTCTGAAGCGTCTGTTTGAACAACAAATTATTTTGAGAAGTTGGGCGCCTGAAGCACGGGGGCCGTGCACATGGCAGTCTTCAAGGCGTCAAAAGCTCTCTGACAGGTGTCAGTTCAAATCAATCTCTTGGGCTGCTTCCTGGAAGTCAGCTCTGTCAAGGGTGCAACGATGCTGCCATACCCCTTGACAAATTTCCTGTAATACCCGGTGAGTCCTAGAAAGGCTCTCATCTCTGTCTGGGTCTTGGGGGGTTCCCAAGCCAGAATGGTATCAATCTTGGGCTGTAGGGGCGCCACCTGGCCGCTCCCAACCTGGTGTCCCAAGTACACCACGGAATCCTGCCCGATCTGGCACTTACTCGCCTTGATTGTGAGGCCTGCCCTCCGCAGCACCATCAACACTTCCCAGAGGTGGCGCAGATGTTCTTCCCAACTGGCGCTGAACACTGCGATGTCATCCAGGTAGGCGGCACTGAAATCTTGCAGTCCAACCAACACCTGGTTGACCAACCTCTGAAAAGTGGCAGGGGCATTCTTCATCCCAAAGTGCATAACCCGGAATTGGTAGTGCCCATCTGGTGTGGAGAATGCTGACCTCTGTTTGGCCCCATCAGTCAAGGCGATCTGCCAGTACCCAGACGTTAAGTCAAACGTGCTGAGGTACCGGGCAGCCCCTAACCGATCAATGAGCTCATCAGCTCTGGGGATGGAGTGCGCGTCAGTCCTGGTGACTGAATTGAGTCCTCGGTAGTCCACACAGAACCGGAGTTCGGGCGTGGCACCAGGCGCAGCAGCCTTTGGGGCCAAGACCACTGGGCTGGCCCAAGGGCTGTGAGAGGACTCAATCACCCCCAATGCAAACATCTTGGAGACCTCCTCCTTGATGCAAGCTCTCACCCTGTCAGTCACTCTGTAAGCCTTGTGCTTGACAGGAGGACTGTCCCCAGTGTCCACATCATGGACGCACCAATCAGTGACACTAGGAGTCAGGGAAAACAGGTCAGGAAACTGTCCCAACAGTTGGCGACAGTCTTCCTGCTGCTCAGGTGTGAGGGAGTTAGAGAGGTTCACACCCTCCACTGACCCATCTTGCTCTGTTGCAGACAGGAAGTCAGGAAGCAGTTCTGTCTCCTCTTCCATTCCATCATCTGTTGCTAGGAGCATGCCCACTTCGGACCTCTCAAAATGGGGCTTTAGGCGGTTGACATGTAGGACCCGCAAAGGGTTCCTGGGAGATCGCAAGTCCACCAGGTAGGTGACGTTACTCTTGCGCTCCACCACCTCAAATGGTCCGTCCACTTATCCTGGAGCGCGCAAGGCTCCACGGGGGCCATGACCCACACTTTCTGCCCAGGCTGAAACTCGATCAGAGTGGCATTCTGATCATACCACCGTTTCATCTCCTCCTGGCTAGCTTCCAGATTCGCCTCAGCGAGTTGTCTGAATCGCCTAGTCTGGTTTCTAAGGCCAGCATGTAGCTAAATAAATCCTGGGGAGGTTTACTGGGAGCTTTCTCCCAGCCTTCTTTCACCAGACTCAGAGGTCCTCTTACCAGGTACCATAGAGCAGTTCAAAGGGGCTGAACCCTAAGGACTTCTGGGGCACCTCACGGTAAGCAAACAAAAGGCATGGCAACAGGACGTCCCACTTACGCCTCATGGGTTCTTCCAGACCCATAATCATGCCCTTCAGGGTCCGGTTGAATCTCTCAACCAGCCCATTACCTTGGGGGTGGTAAGGAGTGGTGAACTTGTATGTTACACCGCACTCCTGCCACAGGGACTTCATATACTTGGAAATGAAGTTTGTACTACGGTCAGACACCACCTCCTTGGGGAACCCCACGCGGGAGAAAATCCCCATCAGTGCCGGTCCACCACGGGGGCCGTCATTGTCCGAAGAGGGATGGCTTCCAGGTACCGGGTGGCATGGTCTACCAAGACCAGGATAAACCTGTTGCCCATGGCTGTCTTGGGGTCCAGTAGCCCCACAATGTCAATACCCACCCGTTCAAAGGGGGTGCTGACCACAGGGAAAGGCTGGAGGGGAGCCTTGTGCTTCCTCCCACTTTTTCCACTTGCCTGGCAAGTCTGACATGTCCTGCAATGAGTGTCTGAACTCTTGCGCATCTGGGGCCAATAAAAGTGGGTGACAAGCCTTTCAAAGGTCTTGCCCTGCCCCAGATGTCCTGCTAAAGGCACATCATGAGCCAAACCCAGTAGGAAGGCTCTGAAGTGCTGGGGTACCACCGGCACACGGGCTGACCCAGGCTCAGCAACCTTAGGCTCGCTATACAGGAGCAAAAGACACACAATTGATGGACGGAATGCAGAAAAAATCAAAACATTCACCCCCAGTCAAGAGATCTGGGTTAAATCCATCATTCTTTTGCTCACCATGCCACCCCAGTTTAGACCCGGCCATATGCAAATCAGTCTTGACCCTGTGCCTCATGGGAACAGTCCAGCCCGAACTGCTAAGCCAGGTCCTCCCTGGACCGGAAACAAGCATCCTAGGACCGGTTTCGGGGTTTCACCCCTCTTCAGCCTGGATAGCTTGAATCCAGTGGCACAGTGAGCCCGGGACCCACGTCTGGGCATACCCGGCGCACTTAGGGCGAGAAAGCAAAAGACACACAATTGATGGACGGAATGCAGAACAAATCAAAACATTCACCCCAGTCACGAGATCTGGGTTAAATCCATCATTCTTTTGCTCACCATGCCACCCCAGTTTAGACCTGGCCATATGCAAATCAGTCTTGACCCTGTGCCTCATGGGAACAGTCCAGCCCGAACTGCTAAGCCAGGTCCTCCCTGGACCGGAAACAAGCATCCTAGGACCGGTTTCGGGGTTTCACCCCTCTTCAGCCAGGATAGCTTGAATCCAGTGGCACAGTGAGCCCGGGACCCACGTCTGGGCATACCCGGCGCACTTAGGGCGAGAAAGCAAAAGACACACAATCGATGGACGGAATGCAGAACAAATCAAAACATTCACCCCCAGTCAAGAGATCTAGGTTAAATCCATCATTCTTTTGCTCACCATGCCACCCCAGTTTAGACCTGGCCATATGCAAATCAGCCTTGACCATGTGCCTTATGGGAACAGTCCAGCCCGAACTGCTAAGCCAGGTCCTCCCTGGACCGGAAACAAGCATCCTAGGACCGGTTTCGGGGTTTCACCCCTCTTCACCCAGGATAGCTTGAATCCAGTGGCACAGTGAGCCCGGGACCCACGTCTGGGCATACCCGGCGCACTTAGGGTGAGAAAGCAAAAGACACACAATTGATGGACGGAATGCAGAACAAATCAAAACATTCACCCCCAGTCAAGAGATCTGGGTTAAATCCATCATTCTTTTGCTCACCATGCCACCCCAGTTTAGACCTGGCCATATGCAAATCAGTCTTGACCCTGTGCCTCATGGGAACAGTCCAACCCGAACTGCTAAGCCATGGACCGGAAACAAGCATCCTAGGACCGGTTTCGGGGTTTCACCCCTCTTCAGCCAGGATAGCTTGAATCCAGTGGCACAGTGAGCCCGGAACCCACGTCTGGGCATACCCGGCGCACTTAGGGCGAGAAAGCAAAAGACACACAATTGATGGACGGAATGCAGAACAAATCAAAACATTCACCCCCAGTCAAGAGATCTGGGTTAAATCCATCATTCTTTTGCTCTGAAACCGGTCCCAGGATGCTTGCTTCCAGTCCAGGGAGGACCTGGCTTGGCAGTTCGGGCTGGACTGTTCCCATTGGAGCAGGGTCAAGACTGATTTGCATATAGCTGGGTCCAAACTGGGATGGCGTGGTGAGCAAAAGAATGATGGATTAAACCCAGATCTTTGTGACTGGGGGTGAATGTTTGCATTGTTCAGCATTCCGTCCATCAATTGTTTCTTTCGCTATACAGGAGACCATTCTCTCAGTAGATCCAATGTGATCCAGACTGATCACCTGCTGCCTCGTCTGTGGCCTGTTGCCGCAAACCCACAAGAGAAAGGCACTTGGTCTGCTCCTCACAGAACTCCTCCTCCTTGGAGGGTCCTCCTTCTTGCTGCCAATGGGTCAGCTCAGGCAGGTCCCCCAGTTCGGCCACTTGCTCCCCTGTAGGTTCCAGAGCATCCCCCTCAGGTTCTGCTTCCTTCTAGACCGTGGGAACTACGGGGGCCGGTTTCCCGCGCCCCCTGCCTCTTCTCTTCAAGGCAGGCACCTGAGTCCCCCTCTCAGGCTCCAGGTCCTCTTGAACACCTCTACTGGCTGCCATAGACCGAGTGGTCGCGCACGCCCACTCAGGCAGACCCAACATCTCTAGATGAGACCTTCTCTCCACCTCTGCCCAAGGTGAACTTTCTAAATCGTTGCCCAACAGACAGTCTACAGGCATGGCTGGCCTCACAGCTACTTGAAAGGTACCTGAGACCCCCCCCCCATTCAAAGGGAACCTGAGCCACTCTGCAGTGGCTCTCTGAGTTGTCCGCGGCAACTACTGGATAGAATGCATTGGGGATCACCTGCTCTTCAGACACCAGCCGACAACTGACAGCTATCACACTGGCTCCGGTGTCTCTCAGAGCCTCCACCCTTTGGCCATTGATGGTCACCCACTGCCTGTATTTTTTAGTGTTATCAGGCAGTTGGGTCCTGGGGACCATCTCACTGTCTCCTAAAGAGACCAAGGGCATCGCTACGGGACCCCACCCACCTTGGGCACTCATCTCCTCCCCCAGGGCTACACTAGCCACCTGCCAGGGTGGTGCACCAGTGGGTGCTGTCTTCCCATACAAGGGACATTTAGAATCATAGGAGCAGTGGCCCACTTGACCACACTTAAAGCAAGTCTTGGGCCCCCTGTGAACAGGCTTATCTGTCGGGGCCCCTGGCTTCTTCTCAGGGGGAGGCTGGAAACCTTTCCCTTGGTTCCCTTGGGAATTACTTTGGGGCCCTTTATGGAACTCCTTCTGTTTACCCTTGTCCCCCCCACTCCTCTGCTGGGGACCCTGCCCACCTTTGGCGGAGTCTCCCACGTGACCCTTGTGGACCCGGGTGCTCACCCAGCGGTCTGCCTCCTCTGCAAGCTTCCTAGGGTTAGTCAGCCTACTATCAATAAGGTGCTGGCGTAGCTCTGGAAAACAATTTCCTGACAAGTGCTCCCATGCAATCAAATCAAAGAGAGCATCAAAATCATTCACTTTGCTACCCTTCACCCAACCATCCAATGCTCTGCAAAAAAAGTTACATATTCCACCCAAGTACTGGACTCCAACTTTTTGCAATTTCTAAACCTCTGCCTATATAGTTCAGGAGTCAACCCATACCTAGTCATCAATGCTTCCTTCATATGGCTATAAGAATTGTGGACTTCAGAGGGCAAGTCTAACAAGGTATCCCTCCCCTCACTAAGGAACCGTCCCCACAACCCCGCTCCCCAATCCTTCTCAGGGACCCAGTGGGAGGACATAGCTACCTCATAGGCCTTGAACCACTGACCAATATCATCATTCTTATAAAACTCTTTCACCACATCTTTAGGTATAGACACCCTGGCTTCTACAGGCGTGGACGGTGTGCTGCCACCAGAGGGAGTAATCTCTAAGCTCCTAGCTTTCAACTCCAACTCCCTCAAACTTCTCTCATGCTCCATTTGCATCCTCTTTCCCTCTAGGGCCAATTTCTTAATTTCCAATTCCAACTGCCCACCCATCTTAAGCTTGGTCAGCTCCATTTCATGCATCCTACTTCTCTCCCTGTCCTCCAGCTCTCCTGGGGACAGGCCCTTGGAAGAAACACTGCTACCTGCTGGGGAAGGTGCTTTCCTCCCCCCTGGACCCAATGGCCCATCTAGCTGCCCTTCTGCATTCTCAGCCCCCTCCTCATGCTCTTCCACATGCTATGGGGTACTTCTTGCTTCCACCCAGGCCCTCAGCGCCTTTTGGTACTCATCCTTCTTGGTGAGACCTGTGGTAGCAACTTTCAATTTTCTGCAGAAGTACTTTAGCAGTTTCACATTGTAACTTTTCAGCTTTTCTTTTTCAAAATCTAAATCCACAGATGCGATGGATGCTGTTTTGCTCATGGTGACTAAACTTGGCAGTTCTTGGCAAAAAATAGAAATCCCAGGAAAACAATCTACCAAAAATGTATGTGGTTGCGTTTGGTCTGCACTCACTAGTAGTGTACACCAATTACTGTATATGAGTCACAAATGCAAGTCCAGAATCCTCACCGCTGACCACCAATGTTAGAACTGGGGGTCTCTAGTTGGCAGAGGTAGGTACCTTTGTCCAAACAGGGAGCCTTGCTTCTAGTCAGGGTAAGGGGGATACACTACTAAAATAACCCCTGCTCACCCCCTTGGTAGCTTGGCAGGAGCAGGCAGGCTTATCTCAGAGGCAGTGTGTAAAGCATTTGTGAACACATACAGTAACCCAGTGACAACACTACAGATGGACGCCACACAGGTTGTAGTATAAAAATAAGTATTTTATATAGACTTAACACAAGACCCAAAACGACAAAAATCCACAATACACTATGAAAAATATGACTGTCAATGGTAGAAATTAGTTCAGTTCAATAAAGATGATAAATGCGACACTTTACTCTCAATGTACCTTTGGATGTGTAACGCAAAACAAACAAAAGGGTCGCAGGGAAGGTGATGCTTCGATTCCTTACACACAGAAAGGAGGATGCGTCGGTTTCTTACTGCGGCCCGGTTCCGATGCGATGATGATCCGGTGCGATGCGAGAAAATGGCGTCTTGCTTGCGGTGCGACAACGTAGACGGGATGCGTGCACGCCCGACGATCTTCTGAGCCGCGACAGACCCTGCGACACGCTTCTCCGGTGATGCGCCGGTGTCCTCTGTGGTGGCGGCACGCTTCTCCGGTCATGCGAGGCGCTTCGGTGATGTGATGGCGACAGCGGCAGCAGCGGCACGCTTACTCCGCGATGCGACGACAACTGCTGTGGCGGCACGCTTCTCCGGTGATGCGGGGCGCTTCGGTGATGCAACAGCTTCAGCGGCGGCACGCTTACTCTGCGATGCGATGACAGCTGCTGCGGCGGAAACACGCTGCCTCTTCGTTGCGTCGCGCTTTCAGCTCCCAGCGACACGCAGTCTCTCAGAAGGCCCAACAGCAGTAGGCACTTCAATTCCCAGCAAGGGAATTCAGGAGGGGAGCTGGGGGTGAAGTCTTGTATCCCTGAGACTTCAGGCAGGAGGCAAGCTCAATGTTCAAGCCCTTGGAGATCTTCTTCAAGATGATGAAAGCACACCCAGTCCTTTTCTCCTTTCTTTGACAATAAACTAACCACTGCAGGCCAACCCCAACAACATGCAGCATAGGGGTAGTCTCCTCCTTCAGCTTCCTGGTTCTTCTCCTCAGCAAAGGTTCGTCTTGATTCCCAGAAGTGATCTAAAGTCTTGGGGTCTGGGCCCCAATATTTATACTAGCAAATCCTTTGTCCTCTGAAGGCAGAGGGTCCTCTACCTAGTCTAAACCAGTTCTGGGTGCATTCTGCCAATGCACACCCTCTTCCTTTGTCAGTGTGGGCCAGGGACATCAGACGCACCACAGGAGGTGAAGCCAGCATTGTGGAAGGCAGGCACAGCCCTATTCAGGCCCAGGTGCTACTTCTCCCACCAATCCTCATGCAGATAGGTCTATTCAGCCCTGTGCTGACTCACCCTGTCTCCTGGAGCCCCCCCAGCCCCTTTCACTCACAAAACCAGGCATACAATACACAAGCTAGCAGAGGCAGGCTGGATGGTTTATGCAAGAAAATACCTACTTTCTAAAAGTGGTATTTTCAAACACAGGATGTTAAAACCAACTTCACTAAAAGATGTATTTTATCATCCTGAGTTCAGGCTTACTAAATTCGTTTTTCTACCATGTTCCCTGGGTCAGTTAGGATTATAAGATGTTATAATCAAACTGCCCATTCTGGCCTATGGGGACAGGTAGCCTTGCAATAGTCAAAAAAGAAATTGGCTGTAATTCACTATCAGGACATGCCACACACATCAGGGCATGTCCTACCTCTTACATACAATGCACCCTGCCCGCAGGCCTACTTTAGGGGTGACTAACATGCAGAAAAGGGAAGGTTTGGGGACTGGTAAGTGGGTGCACTTACCAAGTCAACATGGCAGTACCAGACTGCAAACAGGCTCTGCAATGGCAGGCCTGAGACACGCTTTCCAAGCTGATCCGGTGGGTGGCACAACCAGTGCTGCAAGCCCACCAGCAGCATTTTATTTACAGGCCCTGGGCACACGCCGTGCACTGTACTAGGGTCTGACAGTAAATCAAATAAGCCAATCATGGAGTCACTAATCCACACATCAATTTATCATAGGGAGCACTTGCACTTTGGCACTGATTAGCAGTGGCAAAGTGCCCAAAGCATCTAAAACCAGCAAATACATGTCAACAACAGAGGAGGCATAGCGAAAAAATGGAAGGGAGACCCACGCCAATGGTACCAGGTCTAACAACGATGATGGATTCAACCCAGATCTGTGACTGGGGGGGAGTGTCTAAAAAGTTTCAGCACTCCGTCCATCATCTCCTTGAGTTTGCTTTGTTCGCCCTAAGTTAGCAGGGTATGCCCAGACGTAGGTCCCTTGCTCACTTTGCCACTGGATTCAATCTACCCTGGCTGATGAGGGGTGTTACTCCGAAACCGGTCCCAGGATGCTTGTTTCCAGTCCAGGGAAGACCTGGCTTGGCAGTTAGGGCTGGACTGTTCCCATGAGGCACAGGGTCAAGACTGATTTGCATATAGCTGGGGCTGAACGGGGTTGGCGAAGTGAGCTAAAGAACGATGATGGAATCAACCCAGATCTGTGACTGGGGGTGAGTGTCTGAAATGTTTCTGTGCTCCATCCATCATCTCCTTGTGTATGCTTTGTTCGCCCTAAATTGGCAGGGTATGCCCAGACGTGGGTCCCTTACTCACTTTGCCACTGGATTCAAGCTAGCCTGGCTGATGAGGGGTGTTACCCCGAAACCGGTCCCAGGATGCTTGTTTCCAGTCCAGGGAAGACCTGGCTTGCAAGTTTGGGCTGAACTGTTCCCATGAGGCACAGGGTCAAGACTGATTTGCATATAGCTGGGTCTGAACTGGGGTGGTGAAGTGAGCTAAAGAACGATGATGGATTCAACCCAGATCTGTGACTGGGGGCTGAAAAGCTTCAAAGCCTCTGTGACCCCGGCTTCCCCTGAGAGCTGGGGAACGCCACCCCCTGCCCTGGGCTCATTTGGTTCCAGAGCAGGCTGAAGATTAGATATTCAGGAGATGTGTTGCACTTACAGGCTAGGCACACCCATAATGTGGGCCACCTGAAGTAGACAGCCAGAGAAGGGTTTCGCCGTCTTGTTTTGGGTGAAAATAGAGAAACCTGGGTCCAGGTTGTGCCCACTCCCCCCAGGAAGTGGTCATTTAGGGGGTTCTAGTCACCCTAGTGGTAGGTAGCCCATTGGCTACCACCCTATTCTCCCCTAAATGCCCCCAAATTGGGTATTTTGTGGTCTCCCAACACCAAATCGACATATTCAGCTACCCAAGAACAAAAGAAGGACAAAGAAGAGCCGACTCCAGAAGAACTACGGACCTGCACCGAACTTTGAGCCAAACCCTGCCTGGTTGCTTGTGCCTTGACAATTGCAAACCCCCAACTCATCCTGCAGCTGTACAACTTCTTCAACACTTGAAAGACTGCCCAGCACTTTGACAACCATGTAGCATCTCCCTTGGGTTGGAGGAGCCAACTGCATCTGCTTGGTCCACCATGTTGCTGGCCATTGGGCCCACTGAGGGCGCATCACACCCAGAAGAAGTCTTTGGGGCGCTAGGCGGTCAGCCCCGTCTCTCTTCCAAGTTTTAAAATGCTAGACCCTCCAGGGGCTCCCCTGCACCAATACCCTGAGTACCAGAGCACCTGCACTAGCCAAGGCTTGTTTGTTCCCAGCCCAGACACCACCGGCATGGAAAATCTTTCTGCACGACAAGGACTTCAGGAGAGATCCATGAGCAAAGTGGGCCTGCTGTCTTGTTTTTTCTTCCTCTGACAACCATGAGAGCCTCGACCTCCAGTGACCAGCCAGCCAAGACCCTCTGCATCAGAGCTCCACAGACCGGGGCCGTGACTCCTGACTGCATCCCCATGACCAGAGCCCCCCTTTGGGTTCACCTGGACTTGCCCCTAAGTCCCTCCTTTCAGCCTTTGTTTTCAGGTCCCCATGGACTGCTACGGGATAACGCTTTAGGCTACCATACCGACCAGCACTTCTGCACCTGGAAACCCCAGGGCAGGGAGCCCAACATTGCTGGTAGTTCTTTGGACCTTGGCCCCCTAACACCTTAAGTCCAAAAGAGCACCGTCGAACTTCGACTGCAAGTATACGTATGCTGTGTGTCTTTTTACTCCTGTAGGATAACATTACTGTGTTCGAGGTTCATACCTCAAAGAACGTTATTCAAGTATTTTTTCATTTATTTGTAAAATCGATATCTCTGAAATTACAAAAGCTATTCTAAAGATCTTGGTGTCTAAATTTATATAAAATCTGAATTAATTTTTCTAATTGGTCTCAGATTTCATTTTTGTGTGTGCATTATTTATTGACCGTGTGTGTGCAACAAATGCTGTACACTCCCCTCTGATAAGCCTAAGCTGCTCGGCCACACTACCACAAATGGAGAAGTTGGGATTATTAAAGCCCTGCAAACCAAATTGGGGTTGTCTGTACATTTTGCATGGTGTGCCCGTATATTGGCACTACTACTTAAAAAGCCAGCTTCCTACATCAGGCCTGCCCACCTCCACTTAAAATATATGCTTTTCATTTAATTATATCAAGCTTTCACGGACATTCTTTTCTTTTTTAAACAATACGTTCCATAGACAGCTGTAGGTTTTCCTGGTACCTGACTCAGTATTTTAGGAAATTTGTTAAGGCTGTCTATCACTTATACACAGTGATGCAGCAAGGGTGACTTGTGCTCTAGTGCAAACACATAAACTGCCCCATTGATTACTGGCTGGATAGCAACATACAGTAATAATCAGGGCTCAGTGGCCCCTCAGGCCTCCGAGCCCTGAATCAACTACACCTGATGCACCATTGATAGTCATGTCCCCGCTTAGGCACTGAGAACAATGGTATGTTACACCCCATAGTGTCTATGGGTGCACTTCTATACCTGACTATGGTACATGGGTTGATTAAGACAGTTCATTGAGCGTTCAACCCTCATGTGCGCTACATGAGGCACAAGGTTTGTTTGTATACCTGTGAGGTGGCCAAACTCAGTAAAGCTTTAGGGGATTTTCACTAAATGTTTCTGGGGGGGATGCATCATTTTGCATTTCACCACTAATAAGGCTAGCTGATTGGGAAGCACAGGCAGTGCTCCCTGAACAGACTGCCATCTTGGAAAGTGCAGTTCATAAGGCTTCTTCCCCATGTCCTTTTCCTGTAACTTATGACGTTCGCTTAATACTAAAAGAAACAGCTCAAGTTTGACACATCTTTTGCATAGTGCACTCCCCAATTCTGTGGCCGTTCTCCCTCTTCTGATGCTCCGTACGGATTGTGGAACACCTCTCCAATTGATTGCGCCCTTGGAAATGCTAGCACGGTGCATGCTGGGAGGATCCCCAGCCGCGTGCTGAGTACTGGGCACTGGTAGACAGGCCCTGGGGGTGACGCACTTTGGGGATAAGGGGCGGAAAAGACACACACTGATGCTTAGTGGTAGGGTTTGGCTGAATCACCTCGAGCGGCCATCCCCCTTTTATCGCCTCAGGCCACACCTGCCCCGAGCGCGTGGGTGCGACATATCCGGCTTACGCCGGGCGGCCAACAGGACCGCTGACTCATTACATCCCATCTCAACTCAGTCTCTTTTTTTTTCCTTCTCTTCGTTTCCGTTTAGGGGGGTTGGTGGCTTGCCACCCGGCATACGAAATCCTTGGGGAAGGGTTTCCTCACAAGCAGTACCTGGGGTGTTGACTTCGACCACTTTGTTGGGCATCTGACCTCGAGGGCGTCGCACCGGGCCCATGGTTGACCTCCCCCGGTGTTGGGGGGTGGCCACTCGGCGGATTGTTCAAACAGGTGCTCTCGTCATCTTCCTGCCGGCTTTCTTCTCCTATGGATCCGTTCTCCCTGTCTGTGGTTGGGGACGTCTTCTCCACTCCTTTGAACCAAGAGATGTTTCTGGTCACCATTTCCCCTTCTTTTGCTGAGGCAACCATCGTCCCCTTGATATCCATCACTGTCCAATAGCCTAGTTCATCGGGAGTCCGGAATTTTCGCCCTGGTCTCCGGTCCTTTATTATTACCTGGTCCCCTGGTCGAAGATCACAGTGCCAGGCTCTTCTCTCGTGGCTGGTGGCTAGGTTTTTCCTTTCTCGCCGTTCTAGGGCTTCCTCCTCGTTGTAGTGCGGCGGGACCTATCCTAGGTATACGGGGATGGTGTCTCTGCGCAGGCCGTTGAGCATTAGTGCCTGCTGAGTGGTGCTGTGTGGCATGCTTCTGTACTCCCGGAGGAACAGTTGCAGTTGGCGCTCAGGGTCCGTGTTTTCGGCCACTGCAATTCGCAATGCCTTGTTGAGGGTCTGCATAAATCTTTCGATCTCTCCGTTGGCCTATGGCCATTTCGGGGTGATCCAGCGGTGTCAGTTACATGAACTCACGGAACTCCCCTTCCTGGAATGGGGGCCCGTTGTCACTTTTAATCTCTTCCGGGCATCCGAACATCGCAAATGTCTTCTCCAGCACCAGGGCGACTCTGGAGAATGCGGTAGAGCTGACGACTTCCACTACTGGGTATTTGGAATAACTGTCCATCATGACCAGGGTCATATGGCTGTCAGGGAAGCTCCCGAAGTTGATGCTCACTCTCTCCTACAGGGGCTTCCCATGGTCTTCCGTCTGGACAGACGCTGGTCGCTCTGGTGCGCTGGTCAGCTGACACGCAGGGCATCTTCTCACGGTCTCTTTCACCCGGTCTTCCAGTGTTAGGAACCAAACTTTCTCCCTCATTCTGGCTTTCATCTTCTCGGTTCCCTGGTGCCCTCCGTGGGCTGGTTGGGTGACGTAGTGGTGTAGGGCTGCGGGGATTATGATGCGTGATCCTTGCAGTAGAATGCCGTCCTGGGTCACACTCAGTTTGTTGCGTATCCTCCACATTTTGGTGAGGTACTCCCTCTCCTGCCCTGACCAGTCGTTAGCGGTCTGTAGGAAGTGTTGCCAGTTGCCTCCTTGGATGGCGTTGCGCACCTTGGCGATGACCGGGTCCCCCTCGGCTGCCACTGTGATGTCTGCCAGGGTCAGAGCTTTGGGGCACGCGATCATTGAGATCATGTTGATGTGTGCCTCAAGTGCTTCAACCTCTTGTGCTTCTTTTTGGTGTTCTTTTGGGGCTGGGTGTCGAGAGAGAAAATCTGCCGGGTTCTTTGCGCCTGGCCGGTACACCACCTCCATACTGCTACAATCCAATAGCCCAGCGTTCAATTCTTGGGGGTGGGTGGGGCGCTGACCCTCTGAAGAGGGGTACTAGTGGCTGGTGGTCCGTGATGACCTTGAATGGCTGGCCGGAGATGTACAGGTGAAAATGCCGGCATGCCCACCGAATGGCCAAGGCCTCCTGTTCGATTTGCACGTAGCGTGTCTTGGTGGGTGGGAGAGAGACTTGCTGGCATAGGCTAACATGGCCCACCTTCCGGGTTCTTGCTCCTGGGCGAGCACCGCCCCTAGGCCTACCGGGCTTGCATCCACGAGGAGTTCTGTGCGTTTGGCGGGGTCAAAGTACACCAGGATTGTGTGGTCGAGGAGAGCGCTCTTGACTCTCTGGAATGCTGCCTCCTCCTGGTGTTCCCACTTCCACTGGGTGTCTGAGCGAGTGAGATTCCGGAGTGGTTCTGCAATAGTGGTGAGAACCAGGATTAACTGGCCGCAATACGTGGCCACCCCAAGGAAGCTCCGCACTTCCGACACCGTTGTGGGGGGTAGTGCATCCTTTATGGCTCGGGACTTTCGCGGGTCCACCTGGATCCCCTCTTGGTTGAAAATGTATCCAAAGAATTTTATCTCCCTCTGGAAGAAGAGACACTTTTCCCGGTGCAGGGTACTCCATACTCCTGGAGGCATTTTAACGTGGCTCTGAGATGCCTGTAATGTTCATCCGCGGTGGTAGAGTGGATGAGGATGTCATCACTAACATTTAGTACGCCTGGCAGTCCTGTCAGGATCTCACGTACTGTGTCCTGGAACACCTCGGCTGCTGAGGATATTCCAAAATTGAGGCGCTTGTAGCGCCGCAGCCCCAGGTGAGTGCTGAACGTAGTGATGTACCTACTTTCTTTGGCCAGGACCAGCTGGTGGTACCCCGCATTTAGGTCCAGTTTCGAAAACCACCGGGACCCATTGACATCAGCCACTATGTCGTCCATCGTCGGCGTGATGTGGCGTTCCCATCAGATTGCCTTGTTAGGGAGACGCATGTCAATGCACAATCTAATCTTCCCCGGTTGTCACAGCTTCTCAGCTATGACCATGGGGGACACCCAGGGGGTTGGCCCGGACACCCTTTCGATTACTCCTTGGTCCTCCAGTTTCTGCAGCTCCTGCTCTACCAGCGGCCAGAGGTGGAAGGGGATTCGCCTGTGGCGGAGTGCTGTCGGGGTCACCGTGGGGTCGATGTGTAATTTTACTGGGGCCCTCTTGATGGTTCCCAGGCCCTCAAAGAGGTTTGCGAACTGACTCAGCAGCTCCTCCGTCTGATTTGCTCGCACACTTCTTGAGAAGGTTACCAGGCCTAAATCCTCGGCGGCGTGGCTGCTGAGTAATGTGTCGGCCTCTTGGTCGATGACGTGGACGGTTGTAGTGATCTCATTGTCATCCGACCAGATTGGCAGGATCATTTTCCCTCGTAGAGAAGGGGTGAATGGCTGCCGTAAATGAAGATTTTCGTTTTGGATGAAGCGAGTCCACGTCTGGGTCGTAGTCGGTTATATTGCTGGACCCCCATGACATTCACGGAGGCCCCGGTATCAATAACCGCCTTCACTTCCGACCCGGCTATCCTCACGGTGCACGTGGGTTGCGGCCTTCTTCGTTTCTTCAACTCCTGCGTGAACAAGACTAGGTATGTCTTGACTTCATCGTCTTCTATGGACGTGTCTTCTATCCGGTAGGTGGCCTGCTCGGCCTCTTTGGCATTGCTCGTTGGCGCAAGGGAGGCACTCGATAGTTGGCTCACCATTCTCCTCATTGGTTTGCCACCTCTGTTGTCCTTCCGTTGGTTCTTCTTTCGGCACACTGACGCAAAATGATTCGGGATTCCACAGTGGGAGCACATCCGACCCTGGGCGGGGCACGCCTGAATGGGGTGTTCCTCGCATCCACACTGGCCTCTCGGGGTTTGGGGTGGAAAGCCTCGCTGCCCACTCCCTCTGTCTCATGTTCTTACTGCGTCGGCCAGCTCAGACTTCATGGCCACGTTCTTTTCTGGTGTACGTGTCAGGGCTAAATCCATCTCATCTGCCCTTGCCGCAGAGAGATCATGCGTTCTGGCTAGAACTAGTATTTCAATGAGGGCTATGTTCGGTTGCCTTAGGATTAGCCCACGTAGTGTCTTGCTGCGGCAACCCTGCATTATTTGTGTGCGGATCTCTTCTGTGGCCCTGTCATCTGTTGCATGGGTGCTTGCCAGCTCTCGCAACCTTGCATAGAATGCATCAATTGATTCCCCTTCCCTTTGTCGGGCCTGGCGCAACTTGAATCTCTTGAAATCCGGATTCAACTGTGGGTCGAAGTGTGCGTTGAGCGCCGTTACCGCGGCGTCGTAATCAGTGGGTGCTCCAGTATTCGGGAGGTGTTTGAGTAGGAGGTACACTTCCTCTCCTGCATAGTGGAGAAGTAATGATCGTTTTACTGCCCCATCTGTCTCTCTTGTTGCCACAAAGTAATTCTCTAAACGTCCTAGCCACATCTTCCATCATGGGGACGCGGTGGCAGGGTCAGCTGCCTCGCTGAACGGGGATAGGACCCCTGTGAGGGCGTGTTGCATGACCATGCGTGCCTGTGGCTGGTTTGCATTGGGATCATCTCCCATTTTATCTGTCTGGGTCACCCTCTCTGAGCCACTGTAGGTGAGTTATCATGCCTTTTTATTGTTCGTGCACCTTTTTCATGTGGGGCAGAGGGTCTGTGTTTCTCACTCTCCTTCTGTGTTGCGCCTTTGTCCTTGTGGCATTTTCGGTGCTGTATAATGCCCCTTTTGTGTTTTGTTTTGTTGTCTTATTCCTCTATGTTTGTTTTTTTTGGTTTTTGTTCCTGTGTCCTCTCCTGACGTTGCCCCTTTCCTTTCTGTGTGGGCTCAGTGATACGAGGGGGGGGGGCTCCTCTCTCCTCTTGGTGCTGCGTGGAGCTGGGTTTGATGACTGACAGACTCCACCGCCATGTGTGTGGGCGTGGGCCTGGTTACATGTGCACCGCGTGTGGCCGCGTTGCGTGCGTATAGGGCGACCCGGGACGGACTCCTGGGCGGTGCAGGGGCTACGCTCTTACCGTCCTCCTTCTTTTGTCGAGGGCGCGCCATCGCCGCGTGCAGGCACCTCTGGCACATCCCCGGCGGACCAGTGTCAGCGCCAGAGGCTGGAGTAGCGCTGACAGCTCTTCGCCTCCCGGACAGATTAGCAGCAACAGTAGGGTATGAGTAGCGCTGATAGTGCTTCCACGTGGATGCGAGAGCGTGGGCTTGGCTCCGCACTCGTCACCAGTGTAATGGGCACTAGTAGACAGGCCCTGGGGGTGACGCACCATCTTGGGATAAGGGTCGGAAAAGACACACACTGACGCTTAGTGGTAGGGTTGGGCTGAATGACCTTGAGCGGCCATCCCCCTTTTATTTATCGCCTCGGGCCACGCCAGGCCCGAGCGCGTGGGTGCGACATATCCGGCTTACGCCAGGCGGACAACAGGACCGCTGACTCATTACACTGAGCATGGCGTTCCACAACAGAATGCCTGACTGCACGCTGAGCGCCCTCTCCTGCTTGGTACTTGCAAGTTCTGGCCAACGCTTCGCATTGATGCCGAAGACGGGCAAAAACAGCTTTACAAAGGAGCAGAAAACATTCCTGTTTTTCTTGAGACTTGTAGTTTACAGGTGGCACACACAACAGCACTGTGATGCTTCAGTGGACACAAATGCTATTCATTCATTCATGTCTCTCAAGACTGTCGGTTCCATTAGCCAGAGTAAGGCAGCATACTTATAACGCCATCAGCTGGTAGTACAAAACGAGTGTAAAAGTACAGAAAAATGCAGATTTCCGATACGAACCGAAGTTTAAAAAAAAAAAAGAAATTCATCCAGCAATAACGCTGGGTACTAATGTAGTATGTGCATTTCATGAAAAAACAAAAACAGCCCACTCAGAATTTACAAAATAAAGTGCTAACCTTCCAAAAAGTGACCAAACCCAAGTGAACCGTTTGGTTACTAGCATGGGAAAGCAATAAAGTTTTTTAAAATAACCCTCACCCACCAAAAGGTCCCTTGGTGGCATGCTTCATCATCGGGTTCTTCCTGCCCCGCTGCGGGACGGGGCGTGCTACGACCGACGAATACGTGGGAGCACTTTGGAGTGAAGTAAACTATGTGTATTGGTGTGAGAGTGGAAGGGTCAGGAATGAGTGAGTTTAAAAAATACCTGGCTTTATGGAAAAACTAAACTTTAATGCTCCCTATAGCTGGTATTGATAAAAAACGGGGAAAGAAGGAGGGGAAAAAAGCTTTAATGAGCAGCTCCCTCGCTGGTCGACATGTTTTGAAGCCTACCCCTAAGCTACTTCTTCAGGACCAAATACAATGATCCCTGTTACCACTCTGACTAATGCCTAGTGCTGTTAGCCTATTAGGTGTTTTGGATTAATATACTTCTGTGCAAGACATTCTTTCGATACCTACTTGGTAATATTCTTTAATAGAGCGAATATACAATTTCTTAATTTTGACAATCTGGAAGGATAGAAGCAAAAAGAATTAGTAGTCTAGGTGCTCTTTGATATTATCATTACATATCTTCACCCTAATTGTGTGAGGAAAAAATGTGATATATTTTTTCTCTGTGATATATTTTTCACTTCATGCACGATATCGCATAAATCATGTGATTCGTGCTGCCCTCTGTTTAAAAAAATGACATACAATACTTAACGATACATATAACATTTAAGCAAACACACACTCTCGCATTTTTATCAGTTGTGCAGAGACCTTAGCCTTTTTTTAAATACCCATCAGCCTAAAAATTGTAAGGTAGTGAAGGTGGTTTTTCACTCCTCAATATTGATGAAAGAACATGGTAGAGAAACGTACATTAATGGTTTCCTAATTGGACCCCATGAGCATCAACACGGGAGTGGAGGAGCGCTTGTAGTCAAACACTGTTGGTTTAAATGAAAAAGATTTGATTTAGAAACTAGGTACAAAGTAATGATTATCTGTCCTAGTGTTGAGGTCAGTAGAACCCAATAGTATGGTGGCCTAAACTATCAGCTGTGCCGTACTTACTTCGCCAAAGCATCTCTCTCACCCATAGAACAATGCCTGCCCGTGGCTCCGTCGAACACTGAATGCTCGCAGAGACCCGGTATTTGTATCCGGAGGGAGCTGCAATCAGTGACAGGCAACTCTGTACAGCTGCGTGAGAGCCTTGCTTCTGGGTGCTGTTGTCTACTAGAACGTAAACCTCCCCAAGATGGCTGCCTTCAAATGGACCCATTTCCTGGTTGGAATATATTTCGGGAAGAGTGTTCGCGGCTGCTGTCGGAACATTATATTGCCTTCCTATTACATTTCATAAAATAAATGTAGCGGCGTAATTCTACATAAAATAAAAACTATTTATTATTATTATGATTAACCTGTCATGATTTGTGTTCAAAAACGTTTTGTCGCTCATAGGGAAATCAGGTTGTTACCCAATGCATCTTGCTCCCTGTCTTCCCCTGCATTATTTATTTACCCGTTATTTTTGGCCAGCGTACTGTGTATGGAATACGTTGTCCCTGAATTGTATTGTTGCTACATCTGTGCTCCCGAATATTTGAAATATTTAAAAAGGGGAAACGTATGCCAAGGGTGATAGGGTATCATGGTGAAACCATGGGGTATATATATCAGTTCGTGAGTGCACCTTTTGATAATAAATGGTGCTTCATTCATCTAAACTGAGACATAGTTGCACATTATCAATAATAAAGCAGGCTGGTGCTATGAGATGTATTAGCCGAACTTGTGCTTAAAGGCGCCATCTGCTTACTGTATGTGACTTTAGTGGTGGACCTAGGATACATTACTTGATACAGGTTATAAGAGAATCATCTCATTTGTCCCCAAGGTATCTCATCATTAAGGCCCCCTATGTGGGTGCCCAAGCGAAAAACCCATCGCTGTTCCTTCTCAAACAGAGGTCCTTCTGTATCCAATTGTTCGATTACTGTCCATTGCAGATCCAATATGGTGTGGTTGTATTCAATGTAATGCGTGGACATCTTGGTTGTAGCTTTTCTGCATTGAACATTGCTCCTGTGTTCGCAGATGCGTACTTTTACAGGGCGCTTGGTCATCCCAATGTAATGGAGACCGCATGGGCAAGTGATCATGTAGATCACATTTTTGCTGTTGCATGTCGTGAACCTCCGTTGCTCCCAACTGGTGTTGTTGTTAAAGATAATGTTTTTGCTTGTTCTTGTTAGGTGGCACACGCTGCACTGTCCACAGGGGTGATGTCCTTTGAGTGCGGGTAGGAGCGTCGTAGATACTGTGTGTGCTATTTGTTTGCGTGGTCTTGTGTGAACCACTAAGTCCCGTACACTTTTCCCTCTTTTATGTGAGTACATGGGTTTGGGGAAATTCAAGTGTCAATCAGAAAAAGGGGGGAGGAGGAGGATTGGGCTAGGTTCACCCTCCTGTGTGATCAGAATACATCAAAAAGAATCCGTAGGTGACGGATCATAAGAACCAAGCCAAGAAACAAGGGCGGGTTCACCAATTGGGGTAAAGGCCACCTCTACTGGTAGAAAAGAAAAATGTATTTTCTTGTGTCCCCTCACTCACCCAGGGTTGCCCCTAGGTGACATGCTTCATCATTGGGGCCATCCCAAACATCTACTGATTGGGGCGTGCTGCGACTTGCGGATTTACGTAGGAGCACTTACCTTGTGAGGCTATGTGTCGTGCAGTGTAGGGGGAGTGGTGTAAGTGATGTTTTAAAAATTACCTAACTAGTGAGCTATTGTTTTATTCCTGCTCCTAGTTGGTAGGGATAAAAAGGGGGTTAATACAAGGGAAATGTAACTGTTATGTAATTATAATCCCTTGTATTATGTCAACATGTTTCAAGGTATCCCCTAAACCTTTTCTTCAGGACAACAAAGGGACCAGCCCTTTGTGTACCACTCCGTGCCGGACCTATAATAAAGTGAAGTGAAAAATTATTAATGCACACCTATTGTGTGAGCATTGGGAAAAATATATACATACGGTTGCTTCTGAACACGTAGTAACTGTCATTGGGAAGAAAAAGCAAAATGCAAATTAATACATACTGCCTGCCCACCGTTCTTGTGGGCAGGTAAAGGCGTTACGCTGCACGTAAAAAAAGGTACTTCATACTATGGTGTAAGTGCCCTTGAAAGCAAACTTAGTTAGTGCTCAGAGCTTGTGTGGGTAATACTACACATGATACCTTAATTGTGAGCAGGCAAGGTTGAAAAGACATAATTTAAATACACTTGTAGTCAAGGACAAAAAACAGGACACACACAACATGTAACATAAAATCAATTTCTTTTTGAAACATACTTATTTTTTGGCAAAAGTGCGCCTCATGGTCTGTCTGGGTGGAGGGGCCTGTAGAAACCCTATATTATAATAATAGACAAAGGAATGAGATAATGAGGATTTGTTATAAGCCACTCATTGCTTGTGCCTTCCTATGACTGGTTTAGAAAGAGCAAATGGAATTTAGTGAAAAGGGCAAGTAAAGTTATATAAATTCCTGTAGAGAGAAAAAAATTGATGATGTCCTGTAGGGAGAAAAAAGTCTTACTGTGCTTAGCAACCCTCCGTCAATACGACCTATTGAGTCCCAAGGCAGACCGCATCTTAGCGTGTCTTTGCCTTAGTGCCGGTATAAGTAGTCTGAAAAACAGCCGAGTCATTCCCTCGTGCTGTTAGAGACTAGAGCGTGTAAAGCGTAGTCTCGTATTGTAGTGTAAACGGTCCACCATGTTGTTGGTATTTTATGAAATGGGGGTGTGATTTTTGAAAGTCTAAATTACTAATTAGAGTGAAGGAGTACCTTATACGAAAAAAGAAGAAAGAAGGACGCCCGGTATTTTGTCAAAATAGGTTGGGGTCAGTATCGAACCCTGGTCACAGGGACACCGTGAGTTTCTTAAATAGCGGCCATATTGGAATGGTAAAAAAACAATAAACAGAAAAAGAAAAGGAAAAGGCTAGAGATGTTTTGTCATACTGCCTTCAATTTTATCAAAAACCGAGGTAGAGGATTTCATTGCCTTTGTTCTTGATTTAGATTTTCATAAAATGCCGTTAAAAAACATGCCAGGCGGGGTTTTTTTATTTATTTATTCTCAGATATCGGGGTTAATTTATCTAGTGAAATGGCCCGATAGTATATTCTCGTTCGAACCTCTAATTTTATGAAAAAGGGGTTGTGATTTTAGAAAGTCTAAATTAATAATTTGAGTGCAAGAGTACCCCGTACTAGAATAAGAGGACGCCCGGTATTTTGTCAAAAATAGGTTGGGTCAGTATCGAACCCTGTTCAAAGGGACACCATGAGTTTCTTAAATGGCGGCCATATTGGAATGGTCAAAAAAACCAATAAACAGAAAAGGAAAAAGGAAAAAGGGAAAAGGCTAGGAATGTTTCTTGTCATACTGCCTTCAATTTTATCAAAAAAACACGGGGTAGAGGATTTCAGTGCCTTTGTTCTTGATTTTGATTTTCATAACATGCTGTTAAAAACATGCCAGGTGGGGTTTCCAGATATCAGGGTTAATTTATCTAGTGAATTGGCCCCATGGTATATTCTCGTTCAAACCTCTAATATCCGTGCGTAATTTGAAAACCCATCTTTGCTCTTTCTCTAGTAGTATCTGTTCTAAATTTTCACAGGGTTTTATATGTTCCAACACTACCCACCGCATGTCATTTGGGGTGTGTTGTTTCTCGTTGAAGTGTGCCGTCATTCTGGTACTTGCTCTGTGGCATCGGATGTTGCTCCGATGTTCGCAGATTCTTGTGCTCACCTTCCTGGTGGTCATACCCACATAATGTAGGTCACAGTGGCACGTAATTAGATACACAACTCCTATAGTGTTGCAAGTGGTGAATTTTCGCAAATCCCATGATTTTCCTGTATTGAAAATGACCCTTTACATAACAGTTACATTTCCCTTGTATTAACCCCCTTTTTATCCCTACCAACTAGGAGCAGGAATAAAACAATAGCTCACTAGTTAGGTAATTTTTTAAAACATCACTTACACCACTGCCCCCTACACTGCACGACACATAGCCTCACAAGGTAAGTGCTCCTACGTAAATCCGCAAGTCGCAGCACGCCCCAATCAGTAGATGTTTGGGATGGCCCCAATGATGAAGCATGTCACCTAGGGGCAACCCTGGGTGAGTGAGGGGACACAAGAAAAGAAATTTTTCTTTTCTACCAGTAGAGGTGGCCTTTACCCCAATTGGTGAACCCGCCCTTGTTTCTTGGCTAGGTTCTTTTGATCCGTCACCTACGGATTCTTTTTGATGAAATTCAAGTGTCCACAATTCAGTGTCCGCCAGTGCTTATTTATTATTTTAGTCACCTGATTGGAACAGGTATTGAAGGTCGTTATGCAAATAGGTCTGTCTTCTTTTACTTTTCGTGGTGTTGGCTCCAGTAAGGCCTCTCTGTTATTATTCCTTGCACGTTTGAAAGCACTGTCCACCACTCTCGATGGATAATTTCTTTGGGCTAGCTTCCCCCGTAGTTCTTCTGCTTGGGTTTTAAAATCCTTGACGTCAGAGCAATTTCTTCTCATTCATCCTCCTGCCTTGGTTCCTTCTGCCTTGGTAGTGGGAACCACTGTCTCTGCTAGACCCCGAGCTGTTGGAGCCTGAGTCAGAACAGGTGACTAAAATAATAAATAAACACTGGCGGACACTGAATTGTGGACACTTGAATTTCCCCAAACCCATGTACTCACATAAAAGAGGGAAAAGTGTACGGGACTTAGTGGTTCACACAAGACCACGCAAACAAATAGCACACACAGTATCTACGACGCTCCTACCCGCACTCAAAGGACATCACCCCTGTGGACAGTGCAGCGTGTGCCACCTAACAAGAACAAGCAAAAACATTATCTTTAACAACAACACCAGTTGGGAGCAACGGAGGTTCACGACATGCAACAGCAAAAATGTGATCTACATGATCACTTGCCCATGCGGTCTCCATTACATTGGGATGACCAAGCGCCCTGTAAAAGTACGCATCTGCGAACACAGGAGCAATGTTCAATGCAGAAAAGCTACAACCAAGATGTCCACGCATTACATTGAATACAACCACACCATATTGGATCTGCAATGGACAGTAATCGAACAATTGGATACAGAAGGACCTCTGTTTGAGAAGGAACAGCGATGGGTTTTTCGCTTGGGCACCCACATAGGGGGCCTTAATGATGAGATACCTTGGGGACAAATGAGATGATTCTCTTATAACCTGTACCAAGTAATGTATCCTAGGTCCACCACTAAAGTCACATACAGTAAGCAGATGGCGCCTTTAAGCACAAGTTCGGCTAATACATCTCATAGCACCAGCCTGCTTTATTATTGATAATGTGCAACTATGTCTCAGTTTAGATGAATGAAGCACCATTTATTATCAAAAGGTGCACTCACGAACTGATATATATACTCCATGGTTTCACCATGATACCCTATCACCCTTGGCATACGTTTCCCCTTTTTAAAGATTTCAAATATTCGGGAGCACAGATGTAGCAACAATACTATTTACTAGTATTCAGGGACAACGTATTCCATACACAATACACTGGCCAAAAATAACGGGTAAATAAGTAATGCAGGGGAAGACAGGGAGCAAGTTGCATTGGGTAACAACCTGATTTCCCTATGAGCGACAAAACGTTTTTGAACACAAATCATGACAGGTTAATCACAATAATAATAAATAGTTTTTATTTTATGTAGAAATACGCTGCTACATTTATTTTATGAAATGTAATAGGAAGGCACAATAATGTTACGACAGCAGCCGCGAACACTCTTCCCGAAATATATTCTAACCAGGAAATGGGTCCATTTGAAGGCGGCCATCTTGGGGAGGTTTACGTTCTAGTAGACAACAGCACCCGGAAACAAGGCTCTCACGCAGCTGTACAGAGTTGCCTGTCACTGATTGCAGCTCCCTTCGGATACAAATACCGGGTCTCTGCGAGCATTCAGTGTTCGACAGAGCCACGGGCAGGCATTGTACTATGGGTGAGAGAGATGCTTTGACGAAGTAAGTACGGCACAGCCGATAGTTTAGGCCACCATACTATTGGGTTCTACTGACCTCAACACTAGGACAGATAATCATTACTTTGCACCGAGTTTCTAAATCAAATCTTTTTCATTTAAACCAACAGTGTTTGACTACAAGCGCTCCTCCCCTCCCGTGTTGATGCTCATGGGGTCCAATTAGGAAACCTATAATGTACGTTTCTCTACCATGTTCTTTCATCAATATTGAGGAGTGAAAAACCACCTTTACTACCTTACAATTTTTAGGCTGATGGGTATTTAAAAAAAGGCTAAGGTCTCTGCACAACTGATAAAAATGCGAGAGTGTGTGTTTGCTTAAATGTTATATGTATCGTTATGTCTTGTATGTCATTTTTTTAAACAGAGGGCAGCACGGATCACATGATTTACGTGATATCGTGCATGAAGTGAAAAATATATCACAGAGAAAAAATATATCACAATTCTTTCCTCACACATTTAGGGTGAAGATATGTAATGATAATATCAAAGAGCAGCTAGACTACTAATTCTTTTTGCTTCTATCCTTCCAGATTGTCAAAATTAAGAAATTGTATATTTGCTCTATTAAAGAATATTACCAAGTAGGTATTGAACGAATGTCTTGCACAGAAGTATATTAATCCGAAACACTTAATAGGCTAACAGCACTAGGCATTAGTCAGAGTGGTAACAGGGATCATTGTATTTGGTCCTGAAGAAGAAGCTTAGGGGTAGGCTTCGAAACATGTCGACCAGCGAGGGAGCTGCTCATTAAAGCTTTTTTCCCTCCTTCTTTCCCCGTTTTTTTTATCAATACCAGCTATAGAGACCACTAAAGTTTAGTTTTTCCATAAAGCCAGGTATTTTTTAAACTCACTCATTCCTGACCCTTCCACTCTCACACCAATACACATAGTTTACTTCACTCCAAAGTGCTCCCACGTATTCGTCGGTCGTAGCACGCCCCATCCCGCAGCGGGGCGGGAAGAACCCGATGATGAAGCATGCCACCAAGGGACCTTTTGGTGGGTGAGGTTTATTTAAAAAAACTTTATTGCTTTCCCATGCTAGTAACCAAACGGTTCACTTGGGTTTGGTCACTTTTTGGAAGGTTAGCACTTTATTTTGTAAATTCTGAGTGGACTCTTTTTGTTTTTTCATAACTTACAGAGGAGATTGAGTCCATGACTGATATATCTCTTCACTTCCTTCTTTGTTTTTTGATATGTGCATTTCATTCATTTTTATCAAAGGCGCCAGCAAAGTGGTAATTTAAAAAGACAAATTCAAAGTTCTTCAACACTTTTATTTCACACTGGTGCAGGGAAATGTAGTGTTTTATGCTCTTATGCATTATATTTACAAGTTATGTGTTAACAATGTTAATGTGGGTGCATCGAATTAATCAATTAACAGTACGTGGCTCTATTTGCAAGTAGTAAGAGCCACATATATAACTGAATTATAATCATTGTACTCTCTCATGCTAACACTATGCCTAGGTTGCCATCTTTTCCTTGCATAAATGGCATGACTATTGCCTAGGCCTCAGTCACTTGGGTTATTTATTTTATAAATGCATTGCAAGCTTTTCATGTTTCTCTTTCCTCTGCAGGTGCATTATCAAGGAGTGCTCATTAGTAAGAATATAGTCATTGTTTATTGTAGAGAACTGTGAGATGTAGCTTGTTTAATTAAATTTTGGCCGTAGACATGTAGCATGTAGAAATGGAAAAAAGCTTCCTGTACTAGGCAGACCGAACTGTTGCTAACTTAAAGGGCTGCACAGCTGTACATTTGATTGTGGGAACCTGGAGAGTCTACCTGCTTCCAGAGAACCTCGTCTTCTGATTGGACCGTCTAGAGGGAGTTTGTGGGACAGAGTTTCCAAAACCTTCTACTGTATATTAATTGTGTGTTTCTTAGAATAGTTTAGCAGATCCTGTCCTGACTTAGCTGAAGGAAGACATTTTGCGGTTCTACCGATTGACCCTGAAGAAGGAGCAGAATCCCTTCATGGTTGAATGTCCGTTTCTTCTCCCAGAACCTTAATGTGGTTCCTCTGATGCTGACACCTTCCTCTTTAACTTCGCCTTGCCACTTTCGAAGCATTATTTAGAATACAGAAGTTCCTTTATAGAATCCGCTGGTGGCCCTCGCGGGGCAGCATCTGCAACCCATACTGCACTTCTTTAACGCAGGGCGTTTTACAGTAGCGTTGTAAGCGCCTAATCAAAATCCCTCCCAGTTCTAGTCCGAGGATGTGTTTGGAAATAGCGGCGGCAAGACATTATTTTTCCTTTCCACGTGTCTCTACACACATCTTACGGCTGCTTTTCATGTTCTTGCAGTAAATGGCGCCTTTTGCAAGTTTTCTAAGGAGTGCTAATGTTAGCCCAATTGCAGAGAGGTACTGGCATTTGCGTCAGAAAGGCTGTCTCTGCCCTATCACCTGCTGGGCTGTTTAACCTGTGATTGTTTACAGGCTAAAACACAGAAAGCCAGGAACTAAATTTTATTTTGCATTTCATAAATGTGCACTTTGGTTGGAGGACATATAATACCATCATCTGTGGGGGGGGGGTGTTAACCACTGGAATGTTGCATTGTGGGACTTGTAGTTTTGCTTTTAACAGTTTCATCATAGATCCAAAACCCCAACATTCAGTGTGCTGTTGGCTAAAATGCCAGAATTGGACACTTGTCAGCTATGTTTTAAAGTTTTATAAAATCGACTACTCCATTAAAAAATTGCTTGGTTCACGTGTAAATACAAAACTAAACTGCGCACATATTTTGTGAGGGTTCACACTTCCACCTCACATAATGCATTAAAACAAGCATTGGCAAAGTGAATAATTTTTTCTTATGTGTAGTAGAAAGAGTTATACTGAGGTTCACAACACAATAAAGATACAACATGTTTAGCAGCAGTGCAACCTTCCACCACACAAGTAATAAGCCAAGGACAAGTGGCAGTAGCCGAAGTAACAGAATACGCTTCTCTCACACATATAGGACAGGTACAAACCACAAAGCTAACACACTAAAGAGGGAGTGAGAGGAGTTATAGACCGTTGTGCGATTTCCATAAACATATGAGAAGTACAAAGCTCCTGAAAGAAACAGACAAATCTCTTATGGAATTAACTTACATTCATGTTCTCTTGCAGGATGATGAACGCTCACCTACCTAATGTGGTAGGCTTTATTAGTGGGTTCCATATCTTGCACTGGGAAGCCTTCACGAGTACTACTGTTCACTGGTTGTAAGTCTCCCAGCTATGGGTCCCCTTGTTTGGGTGTAGCAATATCGCTTATGTCCGCATTTATGTTCTGCCTTTGTTAAACTGTCAAACCTATATTAAAATTGTTTGTGGGTGAGCTAAAATGTTTTTTACTGGTGTGTCCTGCCACAAAATTAAAAACAGGAGGGCTATGGAACGGACCCTATTTCTCTTTTTTCATCAACATGTTTTGGTGCTCGAATATTGCCTCTGTGCAGCCAGGCATCTCCCGTAGGAATATAAGTATCTCACATCAATTATTATGAACAGTTCCTGCTTCATACGCTTGTCACCAGCTTCAGACAGGACCCGAGTGAGAGTGTTTGGGCCAATTTTCTCTAGCCCCACTCCTTGAAGAGGCTATGCAATGTCCTATTGCAAGGCTGTCAGCACATGCAGCATGTTTAACATGGCAAGTCACTGTAATTGTAGCCTAGCTATGAAACAAGCGATTCCCACACTGCTAAGCCACACTCGCAGGTGACCGGTTGTGGGAAGTGGGAGTGCATAGGCCTCGAGACTGCGAACTATGTACCCAACACCAAAGCATCCCCCGGTTTCGCTACCAGCACCAATAGGACAGTGGTAGTAAGGTGGTGATGGCTTGGTGCCATAATTCTGAGCAGCCCCATGCTTGTTGCATCCTGTCTGGAGAAGCAGCATGTGGGGGTTGAGGAGAACATCTCTTAGCTCACCCTGGACCTACTACCTGAATGCAAGTTTCACTGACTACCCTTTTTTTATAGGTGAGGTACAACCTTTTGCATAAAAAGTGTATTTTGGATTGTTTCACTTTAGGACCTTAGATTATATCACTGCACTGAGTGGCCTTTACTAGAATTAGTGAACTGCAACCTTACTGCTGTGATGGTTTTATTAATAACTGGAGAGACTAGTCAGTTTCTTTTTTTTTCCCATACAAGATTTATTTTTAAAGATGGAGCAACTTTATGGCCTTTTACATTTCACACAAGAGAGATTGTTCTACAGTGCATATCCTGAACTGAATCATTTGAAGGTTCTCTCAGGTTTGATAATCATGAAACAGAGGCACAGGGAAGAAAAGTAATTGCCGAGGGTCACACTGTTTGATCAACCTTAGAAGCCAGGTTTGAAACCACGTTTCCTGAATAGATTGTGCAATTCAGATCCTGGAGGGGGATCACATTCTTTCGGCCTTCTGGCCTGATGACAATTTTATTAGTGACCAAGTCAAGTCAGTTGTCTTGTGCCATCTATACACGGCCTTTATTGCTGTTATAGATGAAGGAGCATTATTTTTTTCATAACCAAGTTTAGGTTTGAAAATACACCAGGACATCACATCTTTACAGTGGATCCCTTTGATTGCACCCACCAACTTCAGCATATCCAATCCACTCCATCTCCTCCACTCCCACTTCCAGATCAATGATTGTTTAATATGCTAAAGTAGTTCCACCATCATCCCCACATTTTGTCATGTTTCCGCGGACAGCCTCTGGCTCTGTAAAAGGGCTCTTCAAGCTTGGCACACCAGTCCATGGCGGAGTTCCATTTTGAAATGCTGGGGCCTGCGTTGATGTTCCATTAGCAAGCTATGTCTCTTTTAGCCAGAAGTGTGGTGATGCCCACTAGTGTTCGCTCACATCTGGAGAGGCCCAGATCATCCAAAATGCCCAGCAGGCAATTCTTGGGGTTAGTTCCACTGGTTTCTCTAAGACCTCTATTATAATAATTTCTATGTTCCAATATTTCGTGATTAAGGAGAAAGCCCAGACTCTGTGGAAAAAGTTTGCTCTTGGGGAGAAGCACCGGGGGAAGTTAGATGTGTTGCTTTTGCCGGCCCTCCACATCCTCATGGGTGTGAAAACGATTATATGTAAATAATTTTGTTGGATCAGCCTTAGGCGAACTGCGGTGGCTATAGTACAAGGGGCCATTCGGGCATCCCTCCAGTCTGCTTCGTTGAGGGTACTAACCCAGGATTCCCATGTTATTTTAAGAGAGCTGAATGCAGTAGGTGAGTTAGGTGTGAGTGTCCTATAGGTTTGAGAGATCCCAACTTTCCCCAGTGGGCCCACCGAGAAGCCTGGCTTCAACAGGGTTAAATTCTGGGAGGTCATCTTTGCCCCCTTGATAACAGAAGAGTGTGTGTCTCAGTTGTAGATATTTATGAAATTGAGTAGAGGAAAGGGAATATAGGGATCAGAGCTCCTGAAACATTTTCATAGCTGATCTCTGCCAAACACCTCCTAGTAGTTTGATCCCTATTTTGTCCCATTTGGTAAAACCTTCTAATCATGAATCCTGGCCAAACCAGCTCCTCTTGCAGAGTGGGGTTTGTTGTGTGAATTTATTGTTCCACGTCCTCATCCGCAGTGTGGCATGCCGGTTCTGGACCACCACCTGGTGGGTTCAGGGAGGCCTGGGTGAAGTGGACCTCCGTACAGTACATTCAGGATTTTATTCAGTCTTAGGTGAGTCAGTTCTAGTCTGCAGGGTCTCCCCAGCCTCCTATTACCCAGTCGTTCATCACTAGAAGTTGGGAAGCCGAGTAATAAGTTGTATGTCCACCATGCCCATGTTGCAGTTATAAGGCTATTGGCAGCACTTGTTGAGCGCTATGCGGAGGGGTGAGGAGGGGGGACTTCATGCCCATAGGAAGGAATGGATTTGGGAAGTGAGGGTGAGGAACCATTGTGCGGAAATTGCTAGCAGGAAGTTTTGAAGGATGTGGAGAAAGCGTGGTAGGACCATCATTTTTAACAGTGCCACTTTGCCTAGGATGTGTAACAGCAGCGATGTCCAGACTTGGAAATCCTGTCTCATGCAGGCCTCCAGGGGTGTTATGTTAAGGGACCAAGTAAGCTCCAGAAGCCCTGAGATGTGGGTACCTAAGTATTTAAAGCTGAGCAGTCGGGTTGGGATTGGGACCTGCCACCCTCCCTGATAAGTGGAGCAGGAGGTATTTGGCCCAATTGATGTGGAGACCCAATGCATCCTCATACAGTGGTAGGAGCCGCAGCATTCGAGGCCCTGACACGGCAGGGTTTCGGACATAGAGGAGTACATCATTTGCATATAACAAGATGCGGTCTTCTTCGGCAGTGCTCCAGTGGCAGCCCTGCAGTTGAGCACTGCAGCGAATGAATCAGGCCAAACGTTTGATTGCTAAAGCAAAGAGAAGGGGTGATAGTGAGGAGCCCTGTCTTGTGCCCTGGTGGATTAGAAAAGATTCTGATGATGCTTATTTGTGCTTCCTGTGTGGAATATAAAAGGCTGACATATCTACAGAATCTAGGACCAAAACCCATGCATTCCAGTACGGGCTCCAGAAAAGACCAGTCAATGGTATCAAATGCTTTTTCAAAATGAACTAGGAGTAAAGCGCATGCATCAGTGATCTCCGACCTGTCGACAAGAGCAATGTGCCGGCGCCTGATGCAGTCAGTGTCAGGTGCTAAGTCTAGGCATAAAGCCAAATTGGTCAGGATGAATTAGGTCTCTGAGTAACCCGGAGAGCCACCGGGCCAATGTCTTGGCAAATATTTCTGGTTTGGCTTTAATTTAAGAAATAGGCCTATATGAGGCACAGTGGTAGGGGGTTTTGTGAATGAGACTATGGCTGCTAAATCGAAGCCCTTGGAGAATGTGCCATTGGATGCAGCCTCCAGGTACAGGTCTAGCAGCCGGGATGTGAGTAGCTCTCAGAACTTCTGGTAATATTCAGTTGGATAACCGTCAGGGCCGGATGTCTTGCACACGTTCAAATCGGTCCAGGCCTCTCCAATTTCCTCCAGTGTAAGTGGGGAATCGAGATTCTCTCTTTGATAGTAGTCGGCAAAGCATTCAGCTATGGCAGAGACTGCACGTCTGCATTCACCTGTGTGGTCCACGATCTCAGGGACCACTCTTGATGACATGTTTCTGGTAGCCAGCCAGTAAAACAATTTGCTGGATTTATCTCTGTGTTCTGAGATGCGTTATTTGGAGGCTTGCCAGGACTGTCCGGCTTCTTCTAAAGCTAATTGCCGTAGGGAGGTTTTGTCAAGATCAAGCTGTCTCTGCAGTTTAAGTAGTGGGGCACTCACGCACTGCCTTTCGAGTTGAAGGATATGTGTTTCCAGGTCGGCCTTATGGGTTAGTTTCTTTTTGTCTGCATGCCAAAGAAGGGACTTAGCCATGCCCCTGAGGATGGCTTTGCCTGCAGCCTAGAGGGTACCAACGGAGGTGACTGAGCCTTGATTAATTTCGAAATATGCTCGGATCTCCGTCTCCGAGTATTTGGAGTCAGATAGGTGCCAGGCGTTAAGACTCCAAAGTGGTCGTCTCATGGTCTCTGGAGTCCCCAGGTGTAATAAAACTGAGGTGTGTTCAGAGACGGCACGTGCGAGGATGGTCTGTAGCTTGTCTGTCGCAGGGAGTAGGAAGAGGTTGATACAGGAGTAGATCTTGTATGCAGCTGGCACAGCTGTGGAGTCTCATATGGGGCCTGGGACTGCGTTGAGGTTCCCTCTTATAACGGTGACCCCCGGGGAGAAGCCCAGCCAGGATCAGTTGTCTGCAGGCCTCTAGGGCAGCTTGCGGTGCCTGAGGTGGGATATATATGCTGAGAAAATTGTATTGAGTTCCTTCAAGAGTTCCCCCTAACCTCTATATGGGGGTTCAAGGACGTGGAGGTCACTACAAAGGGAAAGTTTCCATGGAGGAGTGTTGTGACCCCTCTTGTGCCCCTGGATAAACCTGAGTAGTATACTCTATTATACTCATAGCGGCTCAAGAAGGGGCATTTCGTGACCATGAGGTGGGTTTCTTGAAGCACTGGACCACTGTTTTCTTGATATGGTCTAACTCAACAAGGTCGGTGAAATTAGGCATGCTGAACTGACAAGGTTAAAATTTGTGGCGGGTGGCCGTTTGACCACATCTTGGTCAGTCGGGACTGACGTGGTGGTATGTTGTGTGGCAGCAGGTCCATGAGTAGGAGCATGTTGTGTAGTGAGTGTCTGTTAAATGCAAACCATAATAGAAACTTTGAAACAAAGCAGAGCAAAACATTCCCTATTCCCCTAAGCCCCCCAACCCATACTTCCTTCCAGAACCATCTGTTGCTCACTAACCCTATAAAACAAAACATTTAGTATGAATGTTAGCGCTGTGGAGAGAGACCTCTACCACGTGAGGGTACTTTTCTTGTACCGTCTGCTGTGTTTCTCTGGATCTAAGACCCTGGTCTGCTTCAGGGAGTTGGCAGTTCGAGGGTCCTCTATATGTGGCTGCCAGTTCTCCTAGGCCCCAGGAAGGTCCGATTATGGAGAGGCCCTGAGTTGTCATCCACTGGAGTGTTATAACAATAGCCTCTGCAGCCCCTGCGGTGCGGGGGGCCCCTGAACTCCAGAGGGCCCCTGAACTGCACTGTGCATGGGCGGGCCTGAGAGCCCCTGACTGGGTCCAGAGCTTGGTCTTCTCAAGTTTCATTACGCCACTGGTCTGTC
Organism: Calotriton arnoldi; assembly: GCA_963921515.1. Classification (NCBI taxonomy): domain Eukaryota; kingdom Metazoa; phylum Chordata; class Amphibia; order Caudata; family Salamandridae; genus Calotriton; species Calotriton arnoldi. The sequence continues at coordinate 335,314 of CAWUFW010013619.1, read as the reverse complement.
GGTAAGAGCGGTGGAGGAGAGTTAAAGAATTGAGCCTAGGTGATCAAAGTCTGTAGACCAACATCTGTTTCAGATGAGTCCGATGTGCATCTGGTCGTGCCTTATTTGCTGTGGGATCTCGCCTTTCATCGTGACCGATGGTGTGGGAGGGGTCAGAACGCAGGCCATTTCGCCACTCTGGGCTTCTGGGCTCATACGAGCAGTTTCAGTGGTAAGATTGAGGTTATTCTTTTTAGCTGCCAATCCCTAGCTGCCTCTGGGGTGCTGAAGAAATGGGTGCGAGAGTTGTGTATCACCTTCAACAAGGCAGGGAACATCAGCATATATTGCAATTTCACCATCCTCAGCGTCTGTTTGACCTCATGAAAGGATTTGCTTTTCTGTTGCACACTTTGGGAGGAGTCAGGGAACATCACAATGTGTGTAGATTGAAAGTGGAGGTCTCCAGTATTTTGTGCTTCTCTGATGATGGTATCTCTATCTCAAAAGTTTAGGACACAAGTGATGATCGGTCGAAAAGGTGCTCCCAAGGAAGGAATGTGTGCTAAGGATCTGTGGGAGTGGTTTAGGGTTTAGAGCAAACCATTGAGAGAGGTGATCCCTTGGTATCCAGAATTTCAGCCAGGATTCAATTAAGGCCTAAAGGTCTGAACCCCATGAAACACAGGTTGTTGCATCTGGACCTATTTTCATCATCTTCCACTCTTGCCTCCACTAGTTTTGTAGTAATTTGGCAACTGAGGATTTGAAATATGTAACATTGTCTTCCAGGGTGGAGACCTTATCTTCTGCCTCTGTGACTCTAGAGGCTACATTTCGGAGGTCTTGCAGAAGGAGGGTCACATCCTCTTTTTCTTCCCTAATTTTAGACTCTACTGCTTCTTAAGGCCTGGATAGCTTTAAGGATAGTGTCTGTGTCGGTGGGTTCTGCCATATGTTGTTTCGATAACCCATCCTCATGGCTGCTGCTCGCGACTGAATGTATTAGGTGAACTTATCTATTTTTGTTTGTACTTGAGATGATATGCCCATGTCTTTGACCAGGGTTCCTCCTTGGGACACAATGGTCTTGGGACCTCCAGTATGTGCCACCAGCCCTGGTGAGGTAATATTTAATGTCTTACCAATGGTCGACCCGCTTGACCCCAGTTGTGAAGGATTTTGTTGTGATGCAGACAATCAGGGGTGGGGGAAATGGGGGCAGCACGAGCAGCCGTCGGTCTTCAGCTGTGGCTACTGCTATTGCTATTGCGTTAGTGACAAGGTAAGTTGTGGCGACAAAGTCTGTGTTTGTAAGGCCCGGTGCTATGCAGATAGAGCAGGGCCCACCGGCTAGGGGGTCCCAGGGGCCGCATCCTGGGTCTGAAGGCCCAGGGCCAGAGCGGTTTCAGATGGTGCTCTAGGGAAGGCTGCGGGTGCCCAGTGCAGACACCTCCCGAATTAGGTCGATCTATGTGCGACCAACCTACATATGGAGACTCCAGATTCTGAGACCCCGGTGGTGGAGGTTTGCTGTGTAGGAGATCCTGCAGGGTTGGGAGAAAGGGTCCCATTCTATCTATGTCTCTGGCTGGGGTTTTCCCCATCTAGGTGTGGAGCACTGATGCCAGTTTAAGGCCCTCCATTCCAAAATCCAGAACCCGGCCAGGCAACTGAGAGGGGGAGGCTCAGATCCCTCTCAGAGGCACCACAAAGTCTCAAGATGTAGGAGCTCACCTCAAGCTCCGTGCCTCCCAGTCATGAACGCCCTGCTGGGCCAGGTTACATAGCAAAACCAAAGGGGATGATGGACGGAGTGTTGAACATTGCAAGCACTCACCCCCAGTCAACTGATCTGGGTTTAATCCATCATCATTCTTTAGCTCACTCCGCCACCCCAGTTCAGACATGGCCATATGCAAATCAGTCTGACCCTGTGCCTCATGGGAACAGTCCAGCCCGAACTGCCAAGCCATGTCTTCCCTGGACCGGAAACAAGCATCCTGGGACCGGTTTCTGGCCAGGTTACATGGCAGCCCTTGTCTCCCCCGTGAACCCCCAGCCCCATGACAGTGAAACACCAGGGGAAAAGCCACCCCTAAGGCTCAGCCCCCTTTCTCACTGGGGACACACCTTGATCCAGGGTGCCCAAGGGGGGATATCTGTGCAGATGGATTCATGGGGATAAGAGGGGCGCCGGCCATGCTCTTACTGTGGGCAGTGCCACAGGTGTGAATCAGAGTCTCCTAGGCAGGCCATGGGGTACGCTGCCACGGTAGGGCCTCTCCCAATGCCTGCGGCTTCGCTCAGCCTCAACATATGGCCCCCTCTGCGCTGACCAGTGAGGGCAACAAACTCAGCATCGATGGGGCCCCCGGCAACAGTGCACCATGAAGCGTGGTATGGCCGGTCGAGGACCACAACAGACCCACATGATCCCGGCCGCCCTACCTGCAGCTCCCGCTGTCTCCAAAGCTCCTTCGCTGGGTCGTGCAGAGAAGGAGAAGTTGCGGCCCGTATTTCGATGATTGCAATCACTTGTGTGTGATGGGATTCTGCAGGATGGTATGGGAGTTTGCGGAGTCACATTAGAGGACATCCGCCATTTTGCCTGCCTTGGCCACTCCCCATAGATGAAAGAACATTATTGTCAATTAAACAATATATGAGAGACTTTTGTACAGTGCACATCATGAACTGAGTTGTTTCAAGCTGTCGTCAAATGTGATGATATCAGAAAAGTATTCAGAGGGAAGAAAAGTAATTGTCCAGGATCACACAGTTTGGTCAAGCTGGGAAGCTGTGATTAAAACCAGGGTCTCTGGGTAAGGCCCGTCAGTTAAAAGCTGTTGGACCAAGGGCAAAACTAACTGGCCCGGGCATGTAATGCAAGTGCACTAAAAATATCCTTTGCATTGTTATAAGATGGAGAACAGCATTTGAAACACCCCTCTTCAGAGAACAGGTACACATTGGTCAGAAATAGTGCAAGCGTCCCAATTCCAGAGGACAGGTACAGCTAGGATAGCGTCAGCACAAGCCTGTTTCATCACAGATGAGGTACAAAATGGGCAGCAGCAGTGCAAGCTTTACTTACTCACTAAACCGGGTCAATGTGGCTGTAGCAAAGCAACCTTCCCTCCCCCACAGAAGGCAATACATGCAGTCTTCCATTTCTCACAGAGCAGATCTGGCAGGGCAGACTAGTACGAGGTTTCATTGCTCACAGAATATGTACAGGTAAGGGATGAGTGACGTGTAAGTTACAGACAGGTCTCTGGAGTGGGTGCTTAACCGGTTCCATGCTGAGGATGGAACGGTTCCGTCCTCAGCCACAGTGGTTGTGTGCTGAGAATGGAACCGTTCCGTCCTCTGCACACGACCAAGAAATCCCTCTGCTGTTTTTTATTTTTCAGCCTTGGGAGCTGGGGAACAGCTCCCCCAGCCGCCCGAAGCATTTGTTTTTCAATGTAATGACGATTGCGTGCATGGCGCGTTGACGTAATAACACTGAAAGTGAAACTGAAATGAGCTGATCGGCTCATTTTACTTTCACTGCTTAGGTGCTTGCGAGGCTATCTCAGCCCCCTGTTACAGCAAACAAATGATGGACGGAATGCTGACAATGCAAACATTCTCCCCCAGTCAAAAGATCTGGGTTAAATCCATTGTTCTTTTGCCCACTACGCCACCCCAGTTTGGACCCAGCCATATGCAAATCAGTCTTGACCCTGTGCCGCATGGGAACAGTCCAGACCGAACTGCCAGGCCAGGTCCTCCCTGGACCGGAAACAAGCATCCTGGGTCCGGTTTCAGGGTATGTCACCCTTCTTCAGCCAGGCTAGCTTGAATCCAGTGGCACAGTGAGCAAGGGACCCACGTCTGGGCATACCCATCGCACTTAGGGCGAAAAGTGTTACAGCAAACAAATGATGGACAGAATGCTGACAATGCAAACATTCTCCTCCAGTCAAAAGATCTGGGTTAAATCCATCGTTCTTTTGCCCACTACGCCACCCCAGTTTGGACCCAGCCATATGCAAATCAGTCTTGACCCTGTGCCGCATGGGAACAGTCCAGACCGAACTGCCAGGCCAGGTCCTCCCTGGACCGGAAACAAGCATCCTGGGACTGGTTTAAGGGTATGTCACCCTTCTTCAGCCAGGCTAGTTAGAATCCAGTGGCACAGTGAGCAAGGGACCCACGTCTGGACATACCCATCCCACTTAGGGCGAAAAGTGTTACAGCAAACAAATGATGGACGGAATGCTGACAATGCAAACATTCTCCCCCAGTCAAAAGATCTGGGTTAAATCCATCATTCTTTTGCCCACTACGCCACCCCAGTTTGGACCCAGCCATATGCAAATCAGTCTTGACCCTGTGCTGCATGGGAACAGTCCAGACCGAACTGCCAGGCCAGGTCCTCCCTGGACCGGAAACAAGCATCCTGGGACCGGTTATCAGGGTATGTCACCCTTCTTCAGCCAGGCTAGCTTGAATCCAGTGGCACAGTGAGCAAGGGACCCACGTCTGGGCATACCCATCCCACTTAGGGCGAAAAGTGTTACAGCAAACAAATGATGGACGGAATGCTGACAATGCAAACATTCTCCCCCAGTCAAAAGATCTGGGTTAAATCCATCGTTCTTTTGCCCACTACGCCACCCCAGTTTGGACCCAGCCATATGCAAATCAGTCTTAACCCTGTGCCGCATGGGAACAGTCCAGACCGAACTGCCAGGCCAGGTCCTCCCTGGACCGGAAACAAGCATCCTCGGACCGGTTTCAGGGTATGTCACTCTTCTTCAGCCAGGCTAGCTTGAATCCAGTGGCACAGTGAGCAAGGGTCCCACGTCTGGGCATACCCATCCCACTTAGGGCGAAAAGTGTTACAGCAAACAAGTGATGGACGGAATGCTGACAATGCAAACATTCTCCCCCAGTCAAAAGATCGGGGTTAAATCCATTGTTCTTTTGCCCACTACGCCACCCCAGTTTGGACCCAGCCATATGCAAATCAGTCTTGACCCTGTGCCGCATGGGAACAGTCCAGACCGAACTGCCAGGCCAGGTCCTCCCTGGACCGGAAACAAGCATCCTGGAACCGGTTTCAGGGTATGTCACCCTTCTTCAGCCAGGCTAGCTTGAATCCAGTGGCACAGTGAGCAAGGGACCCATGTCTGGGCATACCCATCCCACTTAGGGCGAAAAGTGTTACAGCAAACAAATGATGGACGGAATGCTGACAATGCAAACATTCTCCCCCAGTCAAAAGATCTGGGTTAAATCCATCGTTCTTTTGCCCACTAGGCCACCCCAGTTTGGACCCAGCCATAAGCAAATCAGTCTTGACCCTGTGCCGCATGGGAACAGTCCAGACCGAACTGCCAGGCCAGGTCCTCCCTGGACCGGAAACAAGCATCCTGGGACCGGTTTTAGGGTATGTCACCCTTCTTCAGCCAGGCTAGCTTGAATCCAGTGGCACAGTGAGCAAGGGACCCACGTCTGGGCATACCCATCCCACTTAGGGCGAAAAGTGTTACAGCAAACACATGATGGACGGAATGCTGACAATGCAAACATTCTCCCCAGTCAAAAGATCTGGGTTAAATCCATCGTTCTTTTGCCCACTACGCCACCCCAGTTTGGACCCAGCCATATGCAAATCAGTCTTGACCCTGTGCCGCATGGGAACAGTCCAGACCGAACTGCCAGGCCAGGTCCTCCCTGGACCGGAAACAAGCATCCTGGGACCGGTTTCAGGGTATGTCACCCTTCTTCAGCCAGGCTAGCTTGAATCCAGTGGCACAGTGAGCAAGGGACCCACGTCTGGGCATACCCATCCCACTTAGGGCGAAAAGTGTTACAGCAAACAAATGATGGACGGAATGCTGACAATGAAAACATTCTCCCCCAGTCAAAAGATCTGGGTTAAATCCATCGTTCTTTTGCCCACTACGCCACCCCAGTTTGGACCCAGCCATATGCAAATCAGTCTTGACCCTGTGCCGCATGGGAACAGTCCAGACCGAACTGCCAGGCCAGGTCCTCCCTGGACCGGAAACAAGCATCCTGGGACCAGTTTCAGGGTATGTCACCCTTCTTCAGCCAGGCTAGCTTGAATCCAGTGGCACAGTGAGCAAGGGACCCACGTCTGGGCATACCCATCCCACTTAGGGGCGAAAAGTGTTACAGCAAACAAATGATGGACGGAATGCTGACAATGCAAACATTCTCCCCCAGTCAAAAGATCTGGGTTAAATCCATTGTTCTTTTGCCCACTACGCCACCCCAGTTTGGACCCAGCCATATGCAAATCAGTCTTGACCCTGTGCCGCATGGGAACAGTCCAGACCGAACTGCCAGTCCAGGTCCTCCCTGGACCGGAAACAAGCATCCTGGGACCGGTTTCAGGGTATGTCACCCTTCTTCAGCCAGGCTAGCTTGAATCCAGTGCCACAGTGAGCAAGGGACCCACGTCTGGGCATACCCATCCCACTTAGGGCGAAAAGTGTTACAGCAAACAAATGATGGACGGAATGCTGACAATGCAAACATTCTCCCTTGCCACTGGAATCAAGCTATCCTGGCTGAAGAGGGGTGAAACCCCGAAACCGGTCCTAGGATGCTTGTTTCCAGTCCAGGGAGGACCTGGCTTGGCAGTTCGGGCTGGACTGTTCCCATGAGGCACAGGGTCAAGACTGATTTGCATATGGCTGGGTTCAAACTGAAATGGCATGGTGAGCAAAAAAACGATGGATTTAGGCCCAGATCTCTGTACTGGGGTGAATGTATGACATTGTTCTGCATTCTGTCCATCAATTGTTGTTTTTGCATTTATCACCCTGAGTGGGACGGGTATGCTCAGACGTGGGTCCCGTGCTCTCCATGCCACTGGAATCAAGCTATCCTGGCTGAAGAGGGTGAGACCCGAAACTGGTCCTAGGATGCTTGTTTCCAGTCCAGGAGGACCTGGCCTGGCAGTTCAGGCTGGACTGTTCCCATGGGGCACAGGGTCAAGACTGATTTGCATATGGCTGGGTTCAAACTGGAATAGCATGGTGAGCAAAAAAACGATGGATTTAGGCCCAGATCTCTGTACTGGGGTGAATGTATGACATTGTTCTGCATTCTGTCCATCAATTGTTGTTTTTGCATCTCAGCCCCCTGAGCACCGAAAAACACAGGAGAGTTATCATTGTAAAGGGGAAAATCTTAATGGTACCCTTTGCTAGTGGGTCCCTGCTTTTGGTTCGCTGCACGAGGGCGATCCCCAAGCAGGGATCCACCACAAGACACCAGGGAGGGGGGAGCGGCAACTTGGGCAAAGGCTTTTGCTCCCCCCAAAGTTTTATGGGCATATTCGGTCTTTCTGCCCCCTAGAGGGCAATAGTCCCCGATCTCCCTCCATGGGGCAGAGAGCACACTAGGCACCACGGATTATTTTTATTTTAATACGTAGGAGTAGGGGCTGCCCAAAATGGGCATGCCAATGCCTCCACCCCCAAATTCATAAGGGACAGGCTTTCTGCCCCCCAGGGGGACATTTCTGAAAACTAGACACCTGGGGATGTCCAGGAAGGGGTGATTTCCATGGATGCCCCAATGTTTTCTTACTCAGAATCCCATGCAAACCTCAAATTTAGCTAAAGAAATCACATATTCCTCACATTTCTGTGTAGGCTGACTGCGCCTGGACTAATTTCCTCCCACCCAGCGTGTCCTTTGGTCTCCTGAGTAAAATGATACCTCACTTGTGTTGGTGAACCAAGTGCCTGCAACAGAGAAGGGCCAAAATTGTGTAGAGATTGAGGGTATATCAGAGCGTGTTCATAAGCACAATTTATTTTTATACGTTTTAGGCTGATTCTGCTTAGGACACCTACACAAGCGAGGTATCATTTTTTGGGGAAATTGAGGGAAACTCAGGGTGGTAGGAAATTTGTGCTGGCGTGGTGATTCCACACAGAAATGTGAGGAAAATCTGTTTTTTTAGCTAAATTTGAGGTTTTCAGGGGATTCTGGATAGGAAAACGTTGGGGGATGCACCCAGGCCACACCTCCCTGGACTCCCCGAGGTGTCTAGTTTTCAGAAATGTCTGGTTTTGGTAGGTTTCCCTAGATAGCCGCCGAGCCCAGGACTAAAAACACAGGTGATTCCCTTGCAAAACCTGGTTGTTTTGTGATAGATAATTTTGATGTCTCCATAGTAGGTTTTGGGCCGTTTCCTGTCACAGGCACTAGGCATACCCACACAAGTGAGGCTTCATTTTTATCGGGAGACTTGGGGAAATGCGGGGTGAGAGGAAGTTTGTGGCTCCCTGCAGATTCCATGACTTTCCATCACAGAAGTGTGAGGAAAATGTGTGTTTTTTCACAAGTTTGAGGTTTGCAAGGGATTCTGGGTAACAGATTCTGGTGAAAGCCACACAAGTCGCCCCATCCTAGATTTCCCTGGGTGTATAGTTTTCAAAAATGTACAGGTTTGCTAGGTTTTCCTAGGTGCTGGCTGAGCTAGTGCACAAAACCCATAGCTAGGCACTTTGTAAAAAAAGGGTCAGTTTTCAGTGGAAAAATGTGTTTTGGGCCATTTCCTGTCACGGACACTAGGCCTAACCACACAAGTGAGGTACCATTTTTTATCAGGAAACTTAGGGGAACACAGAATAGTAAAACGTGTGTTATTACTAATTGTCTTTCTATATCTTTCTGCCTTCCCAATGTAAGACAGTGTGTAAGGAAATAAGTAATTTTGAAAAAGGCCCTCTAATTCACATGCTAGTATGAGTACCCACAAATTCAGAGATGTGCAAATAACCACTCCTTCTAAACTCTCTATCTTGTTCCCATTTCGGAAATACATAGGTTTCCATAATACCTATTTTTCACTCTTTATATTTTACCTAATGAATTGCTGTATACCCGGTACACAATGGAAAACCATTGCAAGGTGCAGCTCAGTTATTAGCTCTGAGTACCTCTGCTTCTTGGTGAACCTACAAGCCCTATATATCCCTGGAACCAGAAGGGTCCTGCAGACTTAACAGTATATTGCGTTTGAAAACCTGCCAGTTAGAAGAAGTTATAGGTGAAAACGTAGGCACAAATGGCTGTTTTTTCAATTTCTATATTTTTTTATTTCAACTATTACTTCCTATAGGAAAACCTTAAAGGATCTACACAAATGATCCCTTGCTGAATTCAAAATAATTTTGTTTTGTTTTCAGACATGTATAGCTTTCCGGGATCCATTATTTGTTTCACACCCATTTCTACCACTAACTGGAAGGAGGTTGAAAGCACACAAAGCACACAAAATAGGAAAAATAGGCTATGTCCCAGTAAAATGCCAAAACTGTGTAGAAAAATTTGTTTTTCATACAAAAGTCTGCATGTTCCTGAAAGCTGGGAAGATTGTGGGCCTCAGCACTTTTGGGCCTCCGGAGCGTCACTTTTTTGACGTTCCACTGGTGCAATGTGCCCCTGGCATATTTATAAGGCCACGTAAAGCCACGGGGCATTCCCAGCAACATCCATGGCTTTTTGAGACTGCCCCAAATTTACGTATAAACTTATGCCTCTCCAGGGGAGGTGTAAGGGAGGCACAACGAGGAGAAATATCTTTATTTCTCCTCGATTTTCTTCTTTCTATGTGTGCTGCAATCTGCAGCACACATAGAAAGAGGAAGAAGCCTCTTGTGATTGTTTTTGTGCAGGAAGGTTTCCCTTCCTGCACAAAAATAATCATCTCCACAACGCAGGCACCCTTGCAATATGGTGCAATGGTGCCTGCGTTAGCGCATGGCAGCCCATTGTACGTCGGCGCTGGGGAAAAGGACAGGAATGCACTGTATCTAAGAGATACAGCGCATTCCTACCCTTTTCTTTTGCTGCAGGGCAGCGCAGCAGCAAAGCCTGCTGCCCTGCGGTAAAAAAAAAAAATGAGGCCCTGTGATTTTAGCTTTGCAAACCCTTCGTTGATACCATCTGCAGGGAATAAACTAGATGCTTTTTTAACCCCAAAAACCTCAAAATGTACCTGTATTTTGGCTAATTTTTCAGTCCCTTCCAGGGGAATCCACAAACCATGGGTACTTTTAGAACCCTCGGGATGTTGGAAAAAAATGACGCAAATTTGGCATGGATACCTCATGTGGACAAAAAGTTACGGGGCCTAAGTGTGAACTACCTCAAATAGTCAACAAATTGGCTTAGCACGGGAGGAGGATGGGGAGGGGGAGGCCTAGCAGCAAAGGGGCCAAGTCACTGAGGTGAATGTATAGGTGGATGAGTTAGTGAACATGCAAGTTCTGTTTCCATTCTTGCTTAAGTTATATTTCATGTCAGCATCCTGAAAGTCCTGCTGTTTGTGTTGATTCTTTAGTGTTCAATGTATTGGGAAGTAGCCATTATCTAATATTATAACTAGGCAGGCAGACAGGTGTCAACCAATATGAAAAGGTTTTGAGCGCATGTACCCAGGCGTTGGGCCATCCCATGCTTGGTGCTGCATCTGTTCGAATTGTTGAGGTCTGTCAGTGATGGAACCTATCTATTTAATAGTCTGTGCTTTGTATCTTGTTACATTTTGCATCTTCTTCTTTATAGTAACCACATTCAGACTGCATAAATATATGGCTATGTATTGCCTTTGGATGCATTGATTTTACCTAATGATAGTTGTTTGTAACTTGACTAAATATTTATAATAAGCCTTCCTGATTTGGACACCATCCTCTCCGTCCTTATTGTGAAGCCAAATTGGTTTTTAGGTCGCCGCCTACTAGACAGCACAGCTCTCTGGTTTGCTAAAGACATCTTGAGGTCACTCAGAAAGTTGACCTAGGAATGCATTTCACCCGTTGCTTCCCATCGGGTTTGTGGTTTATAACTCACTTTTTTGGCTTTCTATTTGCTGGCTTTATTTGCTTTAGCCTGTCCAGCTCAAGTTCGTCCCTCCCGTTGCCCAAACCTTGTTTACTGTATTCTTCCAGAAACTCACTTTCTGTAAACAGGCCTTTAAATCTTATTCTTATCTTGTCACATTTGCTGTGCATTCAAAGACAGAGGTCAAATGTCAGCCTGTGTCTTCCAGGGAGCTTGGTGTTTATTTTTCTTTCTCTGACTTCAAAGTCAGAGGATTTATGTGACAATCATGCTGGCTAGTGGGGGGTCTGCTTAAAGAAAGATGTAAAGATGTTTTTTTTCTAGCACACAACAAAATGTAAATGTCTATAAATGAACTGTGTGGACGATCAAATCAATACATTGGGTGATGATATTTCCACACATTATTATTTGTGTGCTGTATAATTTTATCAGTATAACTGTATATGAGTGCAAATGTAATGGTCATTTCAATTGAGGATGTGTTGTCTGTAATGGCGTTACGCTACCATACCATGCATACGCCATGTTACCCCACTACACTCTACTCTGCACTACTCCACTCCACACCACTGCACTTTCTCTGCACCAATCCACACTATTCCACTTCACACTGTGTCACTGCAGTCTTCTCTGTACCACTCTACGCCTCTCTATTCTACAGTGCTCTACTCTACTCGATGCCAATGCACTCCACCCCACACTACTCTACTATGCACCAGTGCACTCTTTCTCACTGCACTCTACACAACTCCTCGCCACTCCACTCTATGACACTCTATGCCACCCTACTCTATTCCACTCTATGCCACTGCACTCCATGCCAATGCCACTACACTCTATGCCAATACACTCTACACCACTTTACCCAAAACCAATGCACTCTACGCCAATCTACTCTGCACTAAATCACTCTACGCCACTATACTCCATGCCACTGCATTCAATGCCACTCTATTCTGCTCTGCGTCACTGCACTCTACGCCACTCTATTATACTCTGCACCACTGTACTCTACGCCACACTTCTCTGTGCCACTGCACTCTACGCCACTCTACTCTGTGCCACTGCACTCTACGCCAATACTTTCCACGACACTCTATTACACATCACTGCACTCTACAACAGTGTACTCTGAAACAATGCACTCTCTGCCACTCTACTTTATGCCACTCTATGCCACTGAACTCTACACCACTGAACTCTATACTACTGAACTCTTTGCCACTGAACTCTATGACACTGCACTCTGTGCCAATCCACTCTATCCAACTCTACTGTGCACCACTGCACTCTATGAGACTCTACTCTTTACCACTGCACCAGTGCTTAATTTGAGCTGGTGGTTTCCGGTGCTGAGCACCAGCACTTAATCATCAACACTTGTGCTTTTCATGAGCACCAGTTAAGGACACATTCATTTATGGTAGGTACAGAGAGATTAAGAGATTTACCCAGAATCACAGGATGTTGAGCCAACACCGAGACTCGAACCTGGTTCCTCAGCTTTGAAGTTGGCAGCGCTGGACGTTATGCCACATCTTCTACCCACTTTCATGGTTAGTAGTTGGTTCTGTTTCAGGCAGTACTAACAGGAGAAATGGGCTGATGCACGCTGCCTCCTGATGAGACACCCGGAACTTATTTTTTTACAAATTAACCACTGCACTGCACTCTACGCCACTTCGCTCTAGTCTGAAACAATCTACTCTGCCACTGCAGTCTACGCCAATCTATTGCACTCTGCGCCACTCCACACCACATCACGCCACGCCACTCCACACCACGCCACTGCACTGTATACCAATGCACTCTACATCATTTTACTCAAAACCGATACACTAATCCACTGCACCATACGCCAATTTACTCTGTACCACTGCAACTGTACGCCACTGTACTCTACTCTATACACCATTGCACTCTACTCTACATCACTTTACTCTGCACCACTGTAAGCCACTGCACTCTACACCAATGCACTCTATGCCACTCTGCTCTACACCACTGCACCCTACAGGGCTCTACTCTGCAGCTCTGCCCTCTCTGCCACTGAACTCTCTGCCACTCTACTCTGCACCACTCTACTCTGCACCACTTGCTGCTACTCTTCTGCACTATATGCCAATGCACTTTATACCACTCTAATCTACTGGGTACCACTGCACTCTGACAGGCACTCTACACCACTTCACTCTACGCCTTTCTACTCACTCTGCACCACTCTACTCTATGCCAGTGCACTCTACCCCACTCTACTATGCACCACTGCACTCTTCGCCTCTGCACTCTACACCACTCTACGCCACTCCACTCTGCAACACTGCATTCTATGCCACTACTCTATGCCACTCCGCTCTACCCTGCACCACTCCACTCTATGCCACTTCACTCTACTCTGAAACGATTTACTCTATTCTACTGCATTCTATGCCTCTGCATTTCACGCCACTCCACGCTACACCACTGCATTCAACGCTGCGCCACTCTACTTAACACCACTGTACTCTACGAAACTGCACTCTACACCACTACTCTATGCCACTGCACTCTAACTCGCACCACTATACTCTACCCTGCACCACTCCACTCGACTTCACTCTACTCTGAAACAATCTACTCTATGCCACTGCACTCTATGCCACTGCGCTCTACGCCACTCTGTGCCACTCCACTCTACGCCACTGCACTCTACTCTGCACTACTCAATGTCACTGCACTCTACACTACGCCACTTTACTCTAAACCACTGCACTCTATGCCAATTCATTCTGCACCACTTTACTCAAAACCAATGCGCCCTCCGCTGCTGTACCTATGCCACCTACTTTGCACCACTGCAGTTTACACCACTATATTCTACAATATTCTACTGTATGCCACTGCACTGTACTTCACTGTACGCTACGTCACTCTACAACATTCCGCCCTACTTCACTGTACTCTATGCCACTCTATTCTACACTGCACCACTGTACTCTACGTCACTGCTTTCTACACCACTCTACTCTACACCACTCTACTCTACCCTGTACTCTATGACCCTACACTCTGACCCTCTACTCTGCATGACTGCACTCTATGCCACTACACTCTACTCTGCACCACTCAACTCTACGCCATGCTACTACACTCTACACCACTGCACTCCACGCCACTACATTCTACGCCACTCTACTCTGCCCCCCTGCACTCTACCCTGCACCGCTCCACTCTATGCCACTCTACTCCACTCTGCGCCACTCCACTCCACTCTACGCCACTGCAATCTACTCTGCAGGGCTCTACTCTATGCCACTGCACTCTACAGTACTCTATGTCACTGCACTTTATGCCACTCTAATCTACTCTACACCACTTTACTGAAAACCAATGCACTCTACGCCACTGCACTCTACGCCAATCTACTCTACACCACTGTACTTTATGCCTCTTCACTCCAGGCCACTCTACTCCACGCTATTACACTACACTCTACGATTCTCCACACCACGATTCTTCACTCTATGATGCTCTGATCCATTAAACTCTGCTCCACTGACACTCTACTCCACTCTATACCATTCTACAACAGTACTCCACTCTACGACGCTCTAAGCAACTCCCACTATGCCACTCCATGCCTCTTTAATCCATTATACAGCACTCTACTCCACTCCACGCCATTCTATGACACCTCCACTCTACTCTATGACAATCTACTCCTCTGTATGCCACTCTACTCTACAACACTCTGCGAAACACCCCGTACGCACTCCACTCTGCTCTACACCACTGCATGACACTTTATGCCGCTGCACTCTACTAAACTCTGAGATTGAGCTCCACTCTACGCCACTCAAATTTACGCCCTGCCACTCTATAACAATCTACTCCCTCCACAACACTGTACACTACTCCATGACATTTCACTTCACTCCTCTCCTTTTCTCTCCATGCCACGCCACCCAACTCTACTGTACGCCACTCTACGCTACTCTATAACACTCCACTCTACTCCACTTTACGACACTCCACTCTTCACCACTCTCCCTTACCCTACTAACTTTTAGCCATGCTGGACAGCAGCCACGCTGGTGTACCACATTGCTAAAACATATTGGCAAATAGCTCTTGCATAGGCGAGACCTATTGGCTTTGCCAATGCTGGTACTGTTATTGAAAAGCGTTGCTGATGCTAACTCTTGCGTACGCTTCCTTACAGTCGACAACCGAAGGTCCATACAACCAGTAGAGGAACCTGTACGACGACCACACGGGGATATTAAGTCCAGGAAACTCCAGAGAAGGCGCCATTTACATGGGCGAGGACTCACCTGACAGGACCGACAGGTTTGCCTTTCCAAGGACCTGTCGGTAAAAGATCTTCGTGTTTGCTTTTTTAGGCGACAGCTCTCATAGCTAGTCAAATAGACATTCTTGACCCACACCTTCTCCGTGACAATATCCTCCATCACCCACCCGTCGCCTACTCTTACGTGCTCGTTCTGAGGCAAAGTGCAAACATACCGGAGAATCTTGGAGGCCATAAATACGGGCCTGGGAGTCTGCAGCTTGCAGAGGTCTCTCGCAAGCTGACAGGTAACCATCTCTTAGTTATTTTCTCTCCGCTGTAATATTGAGGCTTAGGGACAGCACGTGGTTTTATTTTTAATGCCGAGTGCTTACATGCACATCCTGTGGCTTCTTGGCGCTGTAAGCTTAGGTAGGCTCGATATCTATCAGCGCTAAGATTTATACACAGAATCCATTTTAAATATTGTTTGATGAATGCTATGTGGTGAAGGCTTTTTTAGCATTTTGCTTCAGTGGAAATCAGAGCAGATATGTGGTGAATGCTGATGTTGAAAGGCACCTGCTGGTAAATATTTTTGGTGAACCATGTGTCTGAGTAGATAAATTCTGCACCTCTAGCGTAGTTCTGCACCGACTGTTCTGCAAAGTGATCAGTGCAAAATAGTGATTTGTTCTGACCTAATAGTACGAAATCATAATCGCTGCAGTGGGAGGTCAGTGTTGTTGGGCGAGGGAAGGCAAATAGCAATTTTGCACCAGCTGACAGTGCACCTGTAACTGCAAAATTGCCCCAAATATTGCAAAGCTTATGGACTCTGGGACCAGCAGTTTCAACGAGGGGTGTAGTATTATGGGCTCATAGTGGCACGTATGGTCTGATTTGTGCTGGTTTCTCGAATATTTGGGTGACCACTGTAAGTGTGCAATTCTTCTTCTAAAGCAGATAACACTAAATTGGCACCTGCCACAAAATCTCTTTGATTCGTAAAAAAATATCAAATGTTTTTTTTAAAGGAACTAAAAATAGACGGAATAAAAAGCTATAGTTAAAAAATAGCCCCTCCCATTGTTTGATGTGTAGGTCCTGCTGTGTCTTCTAATCTAGGGCGTGCCAATGATGGCATGTAATGTCCTTGGCAAGTTGCCATTGGCCTTGTAGCGCCCCCCTCTGTCTGGAGTTGGGGTGGGGGCAGCCTGTAATATGGTTTGGGTGTTGTTTTGATGTCCATCTCGAGGTGGCAGTGTGAAGTTCAGTGTGCTGTGGGTTCAGGGCCGGCTGTGGGCGTGCTAGGGCCAGGCCCAGGGCGCCGATTTTCAGAGGGGCGCAGGGAGCTGTCTGCACTAAAGTCCTGCCGACAGCAGCGTCCCTCCTACTTGGCTCCAATAAATTCAGACTAAACTGCTTTTAATCCTTCTTACTTGCAGCAGGCGCCGCTTTACATCCCATTAACCCCCTTCCTTCCCCTCCCATCTCTCCCTTACCCCCCTGCTGACACCAACACCACCTTTCACCCCACCCAGAACTTGGCACTAGAGTGATGGAGCTAGCTGTGAGCGAATCAGAATATTTGGGGGAGCTGCTGAGAAGTTTGTACTCAGAGGTCAGTCACTGCTTTGATGTGTCAACGACCTATAAATACAAAATGGCCCCCCTGCTACCTTATTTTAATCACCAGTTGCAGGGAGGGTGCTAACTTTCTTTTCGCCCACGGCGCTGTCCGAGCAAAGGCCAGCTCCTTCTGGGTGTGTGATTTTCGTGCCTGAGAGGTGTACTGGATGGGTTTGACTAGATTAAGCAGGCAAAATGTCCTTTGTCCCGGGATTAGAGCTAGCCCAGGCCCGGCATTGCATGGTCTCGTTGCGCTGGGCCGGTGTGAGCGTGATGTTCAGTCTCATGTGATCTTTCATGGGTATGATACATCTTGGTGGCAAATGCTGTCAGGAGCAAAACTGTAATTGTAATTGCATTTATATAGCGCTTACTACCGCTGACGAGTCGTCAAATCGCTTTTCGGCGAATAGCTGGCTACTCTGGACCCAAAAAGGATTAGTGGGAAATTAGTATAAGGAAATATGAAATTAATTTGAGCGGTGGACATGTGAGTCTGTTATTTGGGTTGAAAAGGATAGTAGAGGGATAGAAGAGGGAAGGGTTTGCATTTATAGTGCTTGCTACCCCTGATGAGGTGTTGAAACGCTTTTCGGTGGGTAGCACGCTACTCCGGAACCCAAAGAGGATTAGTGGGGAATTAGTATAGGGAAATATGAAATTAATTTGAGCGGTGGGCATGTTGGTCTGTTAGTTGGATTGAAAAGGATAGTGAAGGGATAGAAGAGGGAAGAGTCTACAAAGTGTTTTTTGGAGATCATAGCAGTAGGAGGAGGTTTGGGATGAGCAAATGGGAGGTGGAGGAGGGAAGAGTCAGAGGGAAGGGTTTAGAAAGGCTTTTTTGAGAGATCTCAATAATGAAAGAAGGTTGAGATGATGCAAGGAGGGGTAGAGGAGGGAAGAGTCTAGAAAGGTTTTTTTTGGCGTAGGAGTATGGGGTTTGGGATGAGTGAGAGAGTGGAGGTAGAGGATATATTGAGAGAGGTATAGGGTGAGCTAATGGGTTGTGCATTGGAGATGCTGAATTAGAAGTAAAGTAATAAATATAAAGTATATGGAAGGCATGTATGTACAGGGAAGGTAATATATGTAGATTTAAGTTGTATTTAATAAACTCAGACTTTCAAGTGTTGCTGTACTTTTACCTCATTTATTTGTTTTTCTAATTAATATTTTTTTGTAATTCAATAGTGAAGCAATTGTAGATAAATAGTTATGATAAAATTAACTTATTTATGCAGTGACCTATATACATGTTAAACACAGATTAATATGACCATAAGTAATATGTACATTTGTTAAGCAGAACTAACGAATATCTATATATTTATAAACATAATTATTATACACGTTTATACAAAGGAATACATATATCTAGGTACACATATATATAGTCCAAATAAATGCTTATATACAGAGGGATATTCTGTATATTTATGTTTGAGTATAGTGGTTATGTGGGGAAGAGCCAACTCTTGAGTAGTCTTCTGAAGATAAGCTAGTTATCCGTGAATCTTATGTTTGGGGGGTAAAGAGTTCCATAGTTTGGCTGTTTGAACAGAGAAAGGATGTGCCACCTATGTTTTTTTTCTTGTATGGTGTGATTTTGAGGCGAGGTGCCACTCTAGAGCGGAGGTTCCTTTGTTTAATGTATTTGGTGATTCTATTCCTGATGAAGAGCAGTCCTGTTCCATGTATCGCTTTTTTGGATGATCCAAAGCAGCTTGAATGTGGATCTTCTGGCAACCGGTAACCAATGTAGGGCTCTCAAATCAGGGGAGACGTGGGCTTGAGGCTTTATATGTAAGAGTAGTCTGGCAGCAGAGATCTGAATCCGTTGTAGTCTTTTCATAGTTTTTAAAGGTGATCCGTGATAGAGGCTATTGGCGTAATCGAGTTTAGACAAAACAAGAGAGATAGTAGCCTGGACCTTGCGTGGAAATCCCAGGTGGGGGAAGATGCGTCGCAGAATCTTTCTAGTAATGAAGCTTGATCTTGCTAATTTGTCCACTTGGGCATTCATTGATAGCTTGGAGTCCATGGACATTCTGAGGTTTCTTACTTCCTTAGATACTTTAGGCGGTGTTCTCAGATTGTCCGGTGGCGAGTGGGTCATACTTTTCCAATCGCCACATAAGTATTTCTGTTTTGGAAGCATTCAGTTTGAGATGGCTTCATGTCATCCACTGATCCACGGCTCTGAGACAACTGAAAATTGGTGAGTTTCCAATGTCTTTGGGGGTTTCCAGTTTAAGGAATATTTGTGTGTCATCTGCATAGTTATAGCACGTGAGGTGAAATTGATTGATCGGTGTCGGTAACGACTTCATGTAGATGTTGAAAATCATGGGTGTGATGATAGAGCCTTGAGGGACCCCTGCTTTCGTGAAGTATGGTTTGGACGAGAAAGGGGGGTATGGATGACATTAGTTCTGTTGTGAAGGTAGGACGTGATCCAGTCGAGAGCAGTCCCCTCTATGCCGGCTTCGTAGAGTCTTTGTATTAGAGTGCCATGGTCAACCATGTCAAAGGCAGCTGAGAGGTCCAAAAGAAGTAGTGCAGCAACCCCATTCTGGCCAACTGTGTTCCTAAGGTCATCCCAGATGGCAATCAGGGCAGATTCTGTGCCTCTTCCTGGACGGAATCCCGTTTGGAAGTTTGAAAGTGTGGAATTGTTTTCAATGAATTGTGACATCTGGGCGAATGCTGCTCTTTCAATCAGTTTGCCCAGGAAAGGTCCATTTGTAATTGGTCTGTAGTTGTCAGGGTTACACGCGTCCAGGTTTGTTTTCTTTAGTAATGGCAGTATGTATGACTCTTTAAAATCTTCTGGAAATATGCCCGTAGTTAAGGAATTGTTGATTCTTCTCACTGGTATGGCAGCAGAGGTAGTACGCAGAATTGTCTTGAAGGTTTGTGGTGGACATGGGTCAGAAAGGCTGCCGGCAGGCCTGTTTTCTTTGACCACGTCGATAAATTCATTGTGTGATATTTGTTGGAAGGAATGCAGAGGCTGGGTTAGCCTACTCTTGGAGGGTTTCTTTTGGAAAAGGGTTGGTGCTGGTTGTTTTTCTTTGTTTTAAATAGGAGTCCAACATGGGTGCTCTGGTTGTGTAATGATTTGCCAGTTTGTCTGTGAAATCTTGAGTAATGGGATGAGCTTCTTCTAGGCAATTTGGTTTACAAAATTAGGTGAGAATGTTATCGAATTCTTTATTTGCACATTTAGCATTTTGAATTCTGTCTGACTAGTATTTTTTCTTAGCTTTTGTGATTGCTGATGTGTATAATCTGTTGTTTCTGTAGGTGAAGTTTGTCTTGATTGGTGCTTGTTTTGAGCCAGGTGCGTTGCAGCTCTCTAATTTGCCTTTGTATCTCTTTTAGCTCTGTATTTTCTGTTTTCTTTTGTTCTGTTGTGTTGTTCTTAGTGGTATTAGGATATCAAAAGCTTCCTGTATCCACTCATATAGTTTTTGAATGGAATTTAGTGTGCGTAGATCTAAATGTCAATACGATGTTCTACCATGATGTGGGGGTGAAAATATAGACCTAAAGATATATGCAGTGGCGTAACAACAGCCCCGCACTGCGGGTGGGGGGAGGTGGAGAGCTCTAGGGGGCTCCCTCAGGGACTGAACACGGGGGTGGCTGAGAACTCCTAACTGGGTCCGGAGCTTAGGGGACCACCTCCATGCACTTTGCAGGGGATGGGGGGCCCTCGAGTTTCGTTACGCCACTGGATATATCGTGACAATATATATTGACTCTGAAATATCACCAAGGCAGTTATTAATAGTAAATCGGCACTTAACAGGCCGGTGTTTTGCTTGCACTTCAATATTATGGTCATGATATATCTTCAGGTCGATATGACCCCTGCGTTATTGTGACCTACAACGCCAGGACGCACACAAGGTTTGCAGAGTGGTATAAGGTCACGCCTTCATTCTCAATAACGCTGACGTAGAGACTTGCAAATATTGTCTCTAGCGCCTCCACGTGGACACACATAGCTATAGTGAAATGAGGAGTCCGTGCCTTTTCTTTAAAGGGGAGTCAGGCAATGCACGTATAGTGTGTCGAAGGAGGCAGGAGGGGTGAGCTGCCTGTTGACTGTTTTCGTAGTCTTGCCTCAGCATTAAAAAAACAGGATTATAAATTAAAAGACAGGAGAAGAGAGAATAAGAAAAGCAGGCACTGGGTGTATCATTTTAGGGAGGTGGCAAAAATTACTTTAAATACCATAAAAACCTAGTTGCTCAAAGGGTCAGGGGAAAAAAGTCTGACTGCTGATCCCGTAGGCTTGCTTCCACGTTTGGAACAAATGTGTCTGCCTGTTATAGGATCGGCATAGGACATTGTGAGTCGGTGAGAACAGTCACAGATTTACTTCAGCGTTCAAATGCGTAAAAGGTTGGCATGTGGTCTTGGAATTGTAAACAGGTGTACAGTAAACACAAAAACACCAACAGATGGACACAGTGGGTTCAGCATACCTCAGGAAGAGTTTGGCAAAGGGATACCCCCTCACCTTCTAAAACACCTTGGCACTATGCACTGCTTACGTGTGCCTATGTAAAGAAGGGCATTTGCTGCAAACAACTGTGGCGTGTTGGGATACCCAAGGTTTTTAGGCAATCCTTCATTATCTGTAGCCTATGGGTGGTTACTCGGTGTATGCACAAGATTCACTGGCACACGAATGTGGCATGTAGCGCTGTGATCTTTTTACAGCGCTTCGAACAGAAAAAAATTATACATATATTGTATGATTTAGTATCAATGAATGTCTCAGTGTAGCTTGCAAACACAAGGAGATGATGGACGGAACGCTGAAACATATCAGGCACTCACCCCCAGTCACAGATCTGGGTTGGATCCATCATCATTCTTTAGCTCACTTCGCTACCCCAGTTCAGACCCAGCCATATGCAAATCAGTCTTGACCCTGTGCCTCATGGGAACAGTCCACCCCGAACTGCCAAGCCATGTCTTCCCTGGACCGGAAACAAGAATATTGGGACCGGTTACGGGGTACCACCCCTCATCAGCCAGGCTAGCTTGAATCCAGTGGCAAAGTGAGCAAGGGACCCACGTCTGGGCATACCCAGCCAACTTAGGGCAAACAAAGCAAACACCAGGAGATGATCAATAGGGCGCTGAAACTTTTCAGACACTCACCCCCAGTCACAGATCTGGGTAGAATCCATCATCATTCTTTAGCTCACTTCGCGTGTAGCTTGCTTCAGTAGTTGAATGCCCGCATGTTGATATTGCAATGGCCACCGGAACCATGCCCTTAGGTGACAATGGCGTTTTGACATAATTATAAGTTTGTTGCCCTTTGAAAATATCCTGCCATCATCTTCATAGTCTACATATTTTAACAGAAACATCCTGTTTCTAGCTCAGTTGGATCACATGTCAATAATAATAGTTATCAACTAGAAGAACAGCTTGCAAAACTTGACTGGCCACATTCCATCTAATGGCGGCTGTTTTGAAGTGGTGAGAATTTCAGCTAGATAATGTAAATATCTCCAAGGAGTGGATCAGAAGGAAGTGTGTTTGTCGATGGCTGGGAAAAATTACTACATATTTCAATATATTTCATAGTGAAACAACTGATTTATTGTTTTCTGGGAAACAGTTTATTTCAAGTTGATACCACTTCATGCTCATAGGGCAGTGTCCTCAGAGCAGCGTTAATTTCAACTCGACTCTCCGAACTTATAAGAGTCTTATCTTTTCACATCTTATTTTAAAGCTCAGTTTCTCAAATCTTAAAGTGCCTCCTAGGTACAGTTACAATACTCAAATGTAAGTTGAATACTTCTCTGCAGGGCTGTTTCATGCTGAATGGGGGCGAATTTAAAAGCCCCGTAGTATGAACAGTGATGAAATCCGGCACTGAAGACAAGATTTTACAACATAGCTGCTATGCACAGAATTAAAGAGGTTACAACTGGCGACGAGGGCGGGATCTGTGCCCTTTTATTACAGTCAATGGGTTAATGTTGGTTTGTTTTTGAGTGACTGCAAAACTGCATGTTTAAAACAACGATTTTACTGTGGAAGGTAGAAAAAGCAAGATTAATTTAAAAACTCTTTTTGGGCTTCTGCAGAGGCTTGAACTATTAAGTCTTGGTGAAGGACATATTGCATAGTATCTGTTAATGTACATACTATTCATTCTAAAGACATGGAAGTATTTTTTATAATACTTGGATCCATTTTGTATGAATATTTATATGTCACAATGTCATGACACATATGTATTCATATATTCATAATGTGGCATGTCCTAAATAATTTGCTTATCATTGCATGTAATACAGCATAATTTGATATTTATTACCGCATAATTCCAGTGGCTTTGAGTGTAGCATGAGGCGGGCGATATCAGCCACAGCATTTGCTTTTTAGGTTTTTATTATGTCTACTTGCCTGTACAGTGGAGAGGCACCTTACTTTGAGAGGGGAGCACAGACCCATTGCCAGAACCCATGGATCCTTTACCCTCGTTGATTCCTATAGTCAGGTGACTACATTGACATCAGGGCGCTTATTGGCTGGAGCGCAGCATCTTCCTTATGTGAGCTTGGGGCCAACTGGACGAAGCAGTCTTTGGTCCCTGGGGATTGGAAGAGACACTTGGCACTCATCCTGCCAAGAGCCTGAAGCTGGGAGGAAAATTGATGTTTTCTCCCACACCTAGAAGCTAAGCTGTTGTCTGTCTCATGTTGCAGGCCTGGCGGGACTCCAAATAAGGGTATGCAAGGATATTCCTGATGGACAGGCTCCTAAAATAATCTGTGCACTCCCTTCATCTCCAGATGCCAGAGAGCGAGCCTGAACCACATCCATCTGTTGTTACCCAAGCACAAGCATGTCGACCTCTCATTCCTATTCACACCCTGTAGCTGATCTCAGGGAGCCTTTGGGATCCTTTGGGATCTTTCCTTTCTTCTAATCTACTTTAGGGAGCACTCAGTGGGGAATCCACTTTCCCAGCCAATCGGCATGAAGGCCATATTCTGGGAGACACCCAGCTGTTGAACCTTTTTTTTTTTAGAATTATGTTGAACCAACTACTAGGGAAATTGTGCTGGCAAATGCACTGTTTTCTACCACTTTATCAAAGTTCCTTTGGTAGGATTTTAGGGGTGATTGGCACATCATAATATTATTGGAATATATCAAAATTGAAACTATGGACCAGACTCATTATTTGGCGGACGACCTGTTTCTCTGCCAGGGCGATGGAGTAAGTTACTCCATCGCCCTGGCGGATATATCGTCTGACAGATTTAGAAATGACGCCAATCAGGCGGTCTTTTCTTAAAGCATTGCCAGGAACCGCCATAACGGGGGTTCCTCTCAATGCTTTTTGCAGTTTGATGCAGGGCCCCTTCAACATGATGGAGCCCTGCACCAAGGTGTTTTCTTTTATATTTTCAAAAAGAAAATCCTGCTTCGGGATATTCTTTTTGAAAATTAAAAAGAAATTGCTCCCTTCACCATGGGAGTCCTCTACCATGGCAAAGGGAGTCTTTAGCAGTTTTCACTGCCCTTTACCGCCAGGATTTTCACTGCGGTGACAGGCAGCGAAAACTGACATCAAATCCTCTGATCTAAATTAAGGGGCTGGAATTAGAGATCTGCCTCAGACGGCCCTCACTCCACAGGAAGCTGTTGGAGGGGTTTAATCCGCCGTGAATAAACAAAAGGTCTGCCCACATCAAAATTCTGCGGGCAGACCGTTATGTTGGCCGTAAGCATACTCCATCACTGTTGCGACAGAGTATGCTTCCCACCAACATATAAAAGGGGTTTTAAGTCTTTTAATGATTTTATGTGACATTTGTTCTTTGAATTGCACTGTTTTGCCCTATTTTTCCAACTTTTCTTAATGGGAGGTCCACTTGAACCCACTTGATGAAGGTTGTTCTACTCACTCACTCACTCACTCACTCTGTGACATGTTATGTGCAAAATTAGGCCCCACTGTTTTCAAAGTTCACCAGCCACCACTGGCTTTCATAGTACGACTGTTCTTTTCTTGTTTTCTAGTAGTATTTGGCGTATTCAATTGAAAGGGGCTGCAAGGCAGGCTATCAATAACAAATATATCGTCTGGCATGCATATTGTGGCCCAAATATCTTTTATAAAACTATTTATCTATTGGACATAGATGCGTTATTCTTATCTCCAGTGGGTGACATTTTTGTAAATGATGTTTAGGACACAATACTTTTGCCAGATAATTGTTAGACATCAATATTCAGGTACCATACTTTATAAGGATGCAGAGTCTTGGGGAATCTTCAGGTATTTAAAATCAAGTCTGTTTTTTAGTCCTGTCCCCTTCACTGCTACACCACAGCTCCCCCTGCTGCTGGTACAGGGTTAGTAAAGAATATGTTCAGAGTTGGAACTAGAACCATGCATTTCAGATTTTTTCTCATGGTGTTTGTAAGGTCGTGGTGAGTGCACCATATTATGTTTAGACAAACACTCGGCTCCCCAAACCTTTTACCCACTGATTTTGAATTACACTGAGGCCAGAGAAATCTCTACCTCCCACAGTCCCCTCAGATTTCTATGTAAGTGGCAAGCCTGTCACTCTTGTAGTACACAGTGCTTATAAGCAGTACCACTGTAATTATGTGGCAGAGGAGGGCCAAATTATGTGGCAAGAGAGATGAAATTATATGGGAAGAAAAAAAAAAATATGCAGCATAATGTAGCATAATTTGTGATAGTATTACTTCATTATTTTGTCATTTTTAGGTCTCGCGCCTAGCGTTGCAGTGCGTAGCCCTGCTCGCGCAGCACGAGACCTCTTGTATGGGGTTCTGAAAGCTGACCACACGCTCGTGCGTGTGATCAGGCTTTCGCCGGCAGGCATTGGCTTTCGCGTGTTTTTTTTGTAAAAAAAAAGGCCCGCGATTGGGCAAAGGCAGGAGCATGTCCCGCCTTTGCAACGCCCATTCCCGTCCGTGTCTAGCACGCGCAGAAGCGCGCGTTCGCCTCGCTGCCGCGCTCCCTCGCCCCCGCTCCTCTGTGGTGCGCACGCACCACTGGTTTTTTCCAGATAGTATCTGAAATAAGTTTCGCAGCTGCTTTTAAAAGTGTTGAAGTATTGAAGTATTATGCATTGCACTATGTTCACTATGTTCACACAGTATAAAAATGTCTGCCCTATCTTTAGGCCGCTCCTCGGACTTCTGTGAGGCAGAACTCCCGTGTTTTCTGCTGACTGTCTTTGGCGTGGATGTACGGAGGAATGTTTGATTACAGTGTAACAGGTTTGGTGGCGAACTCCAGATAAATGTACACCACGCACGCAAAATGTTCCTTTGGGCATTCAGTTCAGCTACTTGCAGCGGTGGAGGGCTCTGCTCTTCGATGTACTTCCTGACAGACTGCTAAGTTTGAAGTGCCTGTCGGGCACAGGTTGCTCTTTTGAAACTTTCTTAGATTTTTCACTGAGGAACAGTGCCGATGCCAACAATGAGAATAGCACTGATGATCCCAATGGGACTAGTGCCGATGCCAACAATGAGAATAGCACTGATAACCATGGGACTAGTGCCCATGACAACAATGAGAATAGCGCTGATGATACCAATGGGACTAGTGCCGATGCCAACAATGAGAATAGCACTGATGATACCAATGGGACTAGTGCCGATGCCAACAATGAGAATAGCACTGATGATACCAATGGGACTAGTGCCGATGCCAACAATGAGAATAGCACTGATGATCCCAATGGGACTAGTGCCGATGCCAACAATGAGAATAGCACTGATAACCATGGGACTAGTGCCCATGACAACAATGAGAATAGCGCTGATGATACCAATGGGACTAGTGCCGATGCCAACAATGAGAATAGCACTGATGATACCAATGGGACTAGTGCCGATGCCAACAATGAGAATAGCACTGATGATACCAATGGGACTAGTGCCCATGACAACAATGAGAATAGCGCTGATGATACCAATGGGACTAGTGCCGATGCCAACAATGAGAATAGCACTGATAACCATGGGACTAGTGCCCATGACAACAATGAGAATAGCGCTGATGATACCAATGGGACTAGTGCTGATGCCAACAATGAGAATAGCACTGATGATACCAATGGGACTAGTGCCGATGCCAACAATGAGAATAGCACTGATGATACCAATGGGACTAGTGCCCATGACAACAATGAGAATAGCGCTGATGATACCAATGGGACTAGTGCCGATGCCAACAATGAGAATAGCACTGATGATACCAATGGGACTAGTGCCGATGCCAACAATGAGAATAGCACTGATAACCATGGGACTAGTGCCCATGACAACAATGAGAATAGCGCTGATGATACCAATGGGACTAGTGCCCATGACAACAATGAGAATAGCGATGATGATACCAATGGGACTAGTGCCGATGCCAACAATGAGAATAGCACTGATGATAACAATGGGACTAGTGCCGATGCCAACAATGAGAATAGCACTGATGATAATAATGGGACTAGTGCCGACGCAAACAATGAGAATAGCACTGATGATAACAATGGAACTAGTGCCCATGACAACAATGAGAATAGCACTGATGATAACAATGGGACTAGTGCCGATGCCAACAATGAGAATAGCACTGATGATAACAATGGGACTAGTGCCGATGCCAACAATGAGAATAGCACTGATGATAACAATGGGACTAGTGCCCATGACAACAATGAGAATAGCACTGATAACAATGGGACTAGTGCCGATGCCAACAATGAGAATAGCACTGATGATAACAATGGGACTAGTGCCCATGACAACAATGAGAATAGCACTGATAACAATGGGACTAGTGCCAATGCCAACAATGAGAATAGCGCTGATGATAACAATGGGACTAGTGCCGATGCCAACAATGAGAATAGCGCTGATGATACCAATTGGACTAGTGACGATGCCAACAATGAGAATAGCACTGATGATAACAATGGGACTAGTGCCGATGCCAACAATGAGAATAGCACTGATGATAACAATGGGACTAGTGCCCATGACAACAATGAGAATAGCACTGATGATAACAATGGGACTAGTGCCCATGACAACAATGAGAATAGCACTGATAACCATGGGACTAGTGCCCATGACAACAATGACAATAGCGCTGATGATACCAATGGGACTAGTGCGCCTGACAACAATGAGGATAGCACTGATGATAACAATGGGACTAGTGCCGATGCCAACAATGAGAATAGCACTGATGATAACAATGGGACTAGTGCTGATGCGAACAATGAGAATAGCACTGATGATAACAATGGAACTAGTGCTGATGCCAACAATGAGAATAGCACTGATGATAACAATGAGAATAGCACTGATGATAACAATGGGACTAGTGCTGATGCCAACAATGAGAATAGCACTGATGATAACAATGGGACTATTGCCGATGCCAACAATGAGCATAGCACTGATGATAACAATGGGACTAGTGCCGATGCCAACAATGAGAATAGCACTGATAACCATAGGACTAGTGCTCATGACAACAATGAGAATAGCACTGATGATAACAATGGGACTGGTGCCGATGCCTACAATGAGAATAGCACTGATGATAACAATGGGACTAGTGCCGATGCCAACAATGAGAATAGCACTGATAACCATGGGACTAGTGCCCATGACAACAATGAGAATAGCGCTGATGATACCAATGGGACTAGTGCCGATGCCAACAATGAGAATAGCGCTGATGATACCAATGGGACTAGTGCCCATGACAACAATGAGAATAGCACTGATAACCATGGGACTAGTGCCCATGACAACAATGAGAATAGCGCTGATGATACCAATGGGACTAGTGCCCATGACAACAATGAGAATAGCACTGATGATACCAATGGGACTAGTGCCGATGCCAACAATGAGAATAGCACTGATGATAACAATGGGACTAGTGCCGATGCCAACAATGAGAATAGCACTGATGATAACAATGGGACTAGTGCCGATGCCAACATTGAGAATAGCGCTGATGATACCAATGGGACTAGTGCTCCTGACAACAATGAGAATAGCACTGATGATAACAATGGGAGTAGTGCCGATGCCAACAATGAGAATAGCACTGATGATAACAATGGGACTAGTGCCGATGCGAACAATGAGAATAGCACTGATGATAACAATGGGACTAGTGCCGATGCCAACAATGAGAATAGCACTGATGATAACAATGGGACTAGTGCCGATGCCAACAATGAGAATAGCACTGATGATAACAATGGGACTAGTGCCGATGCCAACAATCAGAATAGCACTGATGATAACAATGGGACTATTGTTCATGACAGCAATGAGAATAGCACTGATAACCATGGGACTAGTGCCCATGACAACAATGAGAATAGCCCTGATGATAACAACAGGACTAGTGGTGATGATAACAATGAAAATAGCTCTTATGATAACAATGGGACTAGTGCTCATGACAACAATGAGAATAGCACTGATGATAACAATGACTATAGCTCTGATGATAACAGTGGGACTAGTGCTAACGAGAACAGTGAGAATAGCGCTGATGATAACAATGAGACTAGTGCCGATGACAACGAGACTAGTGCCGATGACAACGAGACTAGTGCCGATGACAACAATAAGAATAGCGCTGATGATAACAGGACTAGTGCAGATGGCAAAACTGCATGATTAAGAGACTGTTACTCAGGGTCCGCACTGCTCATTCATAGGAGACACTGTCCTGGACTCACATGCCTCTCATCAGTGTGCACACTGGTCTTTAACCATATTCCTCCAACAGATTCTAGCACATTATTATAGGTTAATATGTTCCTTGTGAGGCCTCCTGACTCCTGCCATTGGGATTTAAGTTCTGCCACTATGTTGATTATAATTCCAGTGCTGGAGCATTGTGCTTTTGGTTACACAAAGCCATCTCGTGCTTTACCTGTACTTGTTTGTTTTTGTGAGTAACGTTAAAGGAGCCAGTATGCGCTGTGGAAAGGGCTTTTCGGTATCAACAAGCATTTGCAATGCAATAGGTCTCGCATTTACGCGAGTTTGACCTATTGGCATTGTAAATGACAATGGCTTTTATTTATGTTTCAAAAACCAAAACATAAATAAAAGGCAATGTCATTTACAATAAAAATAGCTCAAACTCTCGCAAATGCGAGACCTATTGCATTGCAAATGCTTGTTACACTTTTTATCACTGTCTGGGCATTGGTTACACCTCATTAGTACTAGTTAGACACCCAAATATAGAAATTAGCAACAGAAAGGTGACCAGTCAACCTTTGCAAGGTGTCTTCCAGTGCACAGCAACACGTGTTAATGCATTTTTAGGAACTTTGAGAATCAATTGCACTAGAAGCAAAATATTTTTAGCTAAAATTTGCAGATTATGATACAGATGATGGACTATGTGCCAAATGTATAAGTATGTGAAAAACGCAGCAGACGCACAGTTGCATAATTCCAGTGGCCTTGCTTACAAGAGCGCATATTATCTTGGGGCAGGCATAATGTAGAACTGTTGTTTGTGTTTCTGCTGCACCTATGCACCCGTTATACACTGCGAGTAACGCTGCAACGTAGACTCACCTCACCAACAGGCACGTTAAGTGCACATTTGAGAAATCTTTGGTTTGACTCCGTGCGGCCTCCTTACAAGTTTACTGAGGCCATGGGCCCTTAACCTTTGGCGGCGCCCCCACCTCAGACTGCCAGGTAAATTCCTAACTATGACAACTCCATACTTTCACATCGGTGTGATTTCTTCCTGCTAACCCTGGTCTCCTACAAATTTATAATAAACTTTGTGATTTTGTTACTTTTATCTTAAATAAGGGTAACCCACATGCAAGTATTATTCTGATGAGATCTTGTGACTTGCGTCAGTCTACATCTACTGGCTTATTCTGTAATAAGTAGGACAGTGCTCCAGCTTAGGGGCTTTGTTTGATCCTGAAACTCCCCTTTAATTAACTCTTTCTCTTCTCCACAGGATGGAGTTTCTTGCAGTTCTTCTGTTCGGACTTTGCTTCTTCGGCGGAGTTTTGGCAGGTCCAGCCTGTGACCCAACTCCAGCAAGTATGGCGCTCTTTAGCATAAGCATATCACTTTAGACACCGTGACATATGTTTAGTTGATGTAATCTATGAAAAAGTAAAGTGCTAATGTAATTCCAAACTAAAATTTCAAAGTCTGGAAATATGTGAATCATTTTGTGGTCTGCATGTGTGGGATAATTTTGGATATTGTCTGTACACCCTTATGTATCTGTGGCCGGTGTCCCATCCTTTGGACACACAGAGCTTAGTGTCACCTGCATAAGAATGAAATCCCCTGCACACCGGCTTCAATGAGATACACAAGAGGCACATGTATAAAGTATCCCCTTCGCTTTCTCCCCTTCCAAGTTCTCCCAACCTACTTTGCAAGGGTCTTTTTAGAATTGACACTGCAGGCCTCCAAACTCACAGACCTCATCAGGCATTAGGGCTGGCTTTAGGGCACACAAATGCTCACTTTCTTAGAGTGCATACATTTATTTATTTATTTGAAAAGTTTTATAGAGCGCGAACAAGACCCCAAGGGGTATCAGAGCGCTGTACAGAATTGTCATCAGCAAATATACAAAACATAGAGAAAGGTAAGTGAAGTTACAACCTGTGGGAAAACATTCAAGAATAGAGAGTAGTGTGTATCAAAGGAGCCATAGAGCTCTCCGACTAAAACATCATACAGTAGAAAGAACCAAGATGTGCGATGTGCATCAATGAATATTAACAAAAAGGAAACGAGCAAACAAAAAAATCGACAGTTGATGCAGTTGAAGGAGCTATCGATGATCAATACAAAAAGACGGTAATAAACAAATCGTAGAACATCAGTGAGAGTACTTCGAGATTTTGGTTATTAGCAAAACACACGAGCATGATCAACGCGTTAACGTTCGTTCATTAGTAGTCTTTTGACCAATTTTTTAAAGGAAGAAGTGGATGGATTTGATCTGATCTTAGATGGCAAGGAGTTCCAGATTCTTGGAGCCAGACTTGTGAACGCACGGTTGTACGATCTTTTCTTTTTGAATCTTGGAGGTTTCAGGAGAAGGGTGGACGTACTTCTAAGGTTCCGGCTGGAGTCCGAAAGCTCAAGCTTGTTTGCTAGGTAGTATGGAGTATTGTGGTGTATGGCTTTATGAGTCAGACAAGCTATCTTGAGTCGGATTCTAGCTTCAATAGATAACCAGTTTAGCTGCAAAAGGTCGGGAGAAATGTGATCAAATTTCCTAGAACCCGTTATAAGTCTGGCCGATGCGTTCAAGGTAGCTCTGAGTGGGGCCAGGCTAGTTTTGCGAAGTCCTGCGAGGGTTACCAGTCCATATTCCAATCTAGGGATTGAACCGCTGGCTTGAGATCTTCGGGGGGGGAGGAATGGTTTGATTTTCTTCAGTGTGTTGAGTTGGAAATTGGCTCCCCTAGTAGTAGCACTGATGTGTGCTTTCATGTTTAGGTGTTTATCCAAGGTGATCCCTAAAGATTTGGCGGAGTCTACAACGTGAGGTATGCAGTTTAGTGCCGTTAGGTGTTTAATCCAGTCAAGTGCAGGAGCTGAGTGATTAGGTGGGGTGATCAAAAGAAATTCTGTTTTGAGACTATTTAGTAGGAGATGGTTCTGAGCTAACCATTGTTGAGTTTGGGCAAGTGCAGCATTTAAAGTTACAATGTCCTCTAGCGAGGAGATCTTCAAGTACAGTTGCATGTCATCCGCATACATATGATATTGAATGTTCGCTCTATTCAGGATGACCGCAAGAGGTTCCATAAATAGGTTGAAGAGGGTGGGCGATAGCGTAGAACCTTGGGGGACTCCAATGAAGACAGGGGTACTGGACGCAAGGGCATGATTAACTTTGATCCTTTACATACGATTGTGAAGGAAGGAGGCAAACCAGTTTAGGACCGGGCCCGAAAAACCCATCCTATGTTGTAGGAGATCAATCAGGTTTTCATGTTTGATGGTATTGAAGGCTGAGGATAGGTCTAGAAGGATCAGGAGACAAGGGATATTTTGGTCAAGGGCTCTCACGGCGTCATCAACAATGTGAGTTAGTGCCGTTTCAGTGCTGTGCCCTGCTCTGAATCCTGACTGATGAGGATCCAGGAGTTGGTATTTCTCAATGTGGTTGCAGAGTTGCGAGTGTACGCATTTTTCAAGCAATTTTGCTAGAGTCATGCTGCTGGTGATAGGTCGGAAGTTGTTTGGATCTGATAGGTCCGCGTTGGGCTTCTTAGGAATGGGAGTGACTTGCCCAACTTTTAGGCAGTCCGGTATCTTTCCCTGTAAGAGGGTTTCATGAATGATCCTGGACCACAGAGGGAGAAAAGCTGAGATTAAATCTTTATAGAGCTTGGCGGGCAAAGGATCACCAAAATGGTTGGAGGGTTTGATGGATGCCATGTTGCGAAGTATCTCAGTGCAGTCTAGTAGTAGAAAACTGCTCCAAGAGGCGTTGTTTTTGAGAGAGCCGCCCAAAGGCGAGTATATTGTCGTGGATTCTGCCACCACCCCTGATGCTGCGGGTGATAACTTGGATAACAAAGTTGGGGTGGTAGGTCATAGCTCCAGCTCTATTTTCCTTGTTTTTTCAGCAAAGTGAGCTGTAAAAACATCACCATTAGGGAGCAGGGATAAGGGAGTAGAGTTCTGGTTAGAGGATTGGTTAGATTGTTCCTTAATGATTTCAAAGAGTTTTTTGGTCTGTTTTTGGCTCCATCCAGTTGAGATCTGAAGTGTTCGGTTTTCGCCAAGCGTATGTGTTTGTTGTAAACGCTCCTCGCTTTCCTTAATTGAGAGAGATTTGTGGTGGAAGGCGAGTTTCTCCAGAGTCTTTCAGAGAGTCTTAGATTGCGCCGTTCATCATTTAGGGCACCATTAAACCATGGTTTAGAAAGTTTGACTGGGATCCTTTTGAGCTGTTTCGGAGCAATGGAGTCAAGAATGTTAGAAAAGGTGTTAATGTAATGCTCAGAAAGATCGTCAAGGTTGGTCAAATTAGGGGGGGGCTGTAGTCTATCTTTAGTGATTGAAGTTATCATGTTAATGTCGAGGTCTCTCATATTGCGAGTCATTTGTTTCGCTTTAAGGGGTTGACCCTGTCGAACCAGTCCCTTGTCTAAGATGAGGAAGGGAATTTGAAAGTGATCAGACCAGTCACAGGGTAGGATTTCTCCTATTTGTATGAGATTGTCTTTGGCAATGATGAGGTCTAGAGTGGCGCCTTTTTTGTGAGTAGGACCTTTACAGAGCTGTGAGAAGTTGAGGTCAGAGAGGAATGTCTTAAAGGAATCGACAATAGGATCGCTTGTGTCATTCCAATGAATGTTGAAGTCTCCAAGGAATATGTGGCAGAGTTGATCCGAACTCGAGCTAATGACCTCCATGATTTGCTCTATGAAGGCTAGATTATCGCCAGGAGGGTGATAGATCGAATGCAGCACACACATCGTCTTGCCTTTGTTCCAGATTTCAGAGACTAGCTGTTCACAGGAGGATAAGACAGTACATGAAGATTGTTTAACTGTGAGGTTGGAGCGATGAATGCAGGCAATGCCCCCTCCTATTTTAACCAGTCGATCACTTCTGATAATAGAGTAGTCGTGAGGGATTAAGAGGTCAAGAATTGGGGAGGAAGTGTCATTGAGCCAGGTTTCAGTGATGATCAGAAGGTCCAAGTTATGCGCTATGATGAGATCATAAATATCAGCAGCATGTTTCACAGCCGATCTACAGTTGAGTAGCATCGAGTTGATGTGCAAGTTGGAAGTGTCCACTTCTTGAGTAGAGGTGTTTATGTGAAGTAGGTTCCCTATATTTAACTCTCTGAGTTTAAGGCTCGGTTCCCTGTCAGGGTCTGCAATGATTGAAGGTATGTTGAGAGTAGAGTTAGATTTGGGGACCATCTTTGAGTTAGTGTAGGTTCCAAGCAGGGCGAGAATGTCTTCCTCAGATAGCTGAGGTAAGGGTCTGTGGGGCCGAGAGTGGTGGTTAGGTAGAGGCCTCATGCTCCCTCTGGAGCTAAGATAGGCGCTGAAGGCAGTAAGGTCTTTAGTTGAGTACAGCTTCTGTGAATTGTAGATATCATTCAACTGCGCGGGGTGAGAGCCAACGCTTCTCCATCTTCAAGGAGAATTGCAGAATGCTTTGCACCAACTCTTTGACTACCGTGATATCATGCTTGAGGTCATCAATCTTCTTCTCAAGGCCATGCTTGTTCAGGCAATTATTTGCAGGAGTAGCCCGCGCAAGTAGGACATGATCCGCTGTGGTGTGGTTAGTAGGGGGTTGAGTAGGATCGTTGGCACAGTTAAGTAGGGAGATAGCGTCATCATTGAGATAGGAATCAAAGCTAGGAGTGGGAACAGGGGGAGGCGGAGTGGAAATAGAAGGGGTCGAGGGTGGTGCTATATGGCTATAGGACAGTTAAAGGGTTAAGCAGTGTAGGGAAAGCCTGACCCTTTTGAATCACGCTAGCATGTAGAATATTAGGTGATGAAATCTGCCAAATGACATCAATTCTGTGAATATTGTAGCCTTATACCCCGCTTCCAAGGGCTAGACCGATTGTTAAGGGCCCTGAACCCGAGTTATAGGCCCGAACCTCAGGAGCGGGGAAAAGGCCTTTAACAACCGTCAGAGCCTGAGGCAGAAGGGCTATAAGGCTATTAGAATATTCAACTCACTGAGGGTAGAATGTTCTATATTTAAAAAGGAGAAACACAAGGAAAAACATATGCCGCTTATACCAGCCATGATTTGCCCTGAGCCACTTCTTTGTCTTCAAAGGAGCTTCCAACATTCCAGGGTTCTAATAGAAAAGAAACATGTGAAGAAAATGCCAGGTTCTATGCAAACATTTTAATGTGGAGGGCTGCCAGTGGTGAGTGAAGAGACACAATGTGTATGTGTGGCGGGTGGGTGCCTACCGGGGGGACCAGGGGTTTCAGTCCCACAGCCAGTGCCACATGCCCCTATATCTTCCAGGAACAAACTCAAGGAATTCTCCGTCCTGCAGCTGGACCCGACAGGACCTGAAACCTAGATGCACACAATAGTGGCCACTTCACCATTTACTGAGCCATCAACTCCAGAGTAGGTGTATGGATCCTCTCGGATCTATATCGTCAGAGGGAGGGATTTGCTCCAGCTCATGATGGAGTGGAGGGAAGCACTGATAACTTGCAAGTGTATGAGCCACTACGGCTGACTGAATGTTTACAAGTCCCTCTA
Source organism: Calotriton arnoldi (assembly GCA_963921515.1). Classification (NCBI taxonomy): domain Eukaryota; kingdom Metazoa; phylum Chordata; class Amphibia; order Caudata; family Salamandridae; genus Calotriton; species Calotriton arnoldi. The sequence goes on along the minus strand of CAWUFW010013619.1, from coordinate 299,184 downwards.
ATGAGACCATTGTAACCAGCTTTCAGAAGGGCTGTGGTGTTCTCGTTTACATTTACCCTGCAGCATCAGGGGCGTGTAAATAAACTTCCCATAGTACGGTGTCCAGTCAACAATGTTATGTTGATTTGTATGGCGCACTAATCACCAGAGAGGGTATTCAGACACTTGAACAATGCATTTCTTTACCTAGTACAATACATTATGGAATGTTTCTTTGTCCACAGCCAGTATGACTGCAGTAAGACTGCTTTACATAAGTACCTCTTGCATTCACTCTCGAGAGTGTGCCCATGCCTTAGCTGGTTATTGCCAACTAGACCCACAGTAGCGCCTACACTGAAATATTTCTGACGTAAGCTCAATGCTAACTTTCATTCTCTATATATTGTTCAGAGTATGCATACACATATTTTTAATAAGTTGAACTTGTTTTAAAGGTTCACAAATTTCACAGGATTTCCTTCACTATTAGAATACAGTTAAGGAACACATCCTCTTCCTGCGCCCAAACTGTCATTATTATAGATGTTGGCGTGATTTCCAACACTTTCTGCTGCACCTATGTCTGGGCAATCTTAGTGTAAGTGAGATGTGTAGCGGTGAGTAAGAGATAGATTGCAAACTATTTGTAAATATCCACACACTTACAGGTGCCTGGCTCATGACCTCTTGTGGAATGCACTAACAGCTACTGGCAGAACATTCCCTTAAGGAACTCTAACTCCATCACACAAAAGGGAGCTGCTTTGGAGAAACAACACAGAAAAAGGGCAACATACGACACAGGAAACACTCTCCCCTGGCCTTACCTTGGGAATGATCATGAATTGGTCCTTTTAAGAATTTAAAAACAAAGTTCAACTGTTCTCAATGGCTTCTTAGAACCAATGACATAAATGTGAGTTGAGGTGACAGCTGTCATCAAAGTCCATCACCTTAGTATTGCACAATACGAGTGACATGGAATCCCTCAAATTGTTCAGGTTGATGCTCCATCTACAACTGTTGCTATAGAGAAAGTGCTCCCAGGCCAGTGCTGCATCTTTGGAAAATAATGTTAGTTTGTGTACTTCAAACTAGATACGTATAATACTAGGTGCAGCGAGAAACTAGGTTGTTGGTTGACTGGGGTGTGAGCTCTGGTCAAGCAACAGCCACAATCCCTTGCAGGGTCAACCACAAAAAGTCACTAAATTAACATGTGCTTAACCCTGGGTAGCTTAACAAAAAAGCAGTCAGGCTTAACTTAGAAGGCAATGTGTAAAGTATTTATGCAGCACACAAACAGTAATAATGCTTAAACACAACACAAGAAAAATCCTAAACCAACTTAGAAAAATCGAGTACATTTTAATACATTATTTGACACCAAAATGACAAACATCCAATTAGTAGAACCAGAGTTATGATTTTTTAAAGTTTTAAGTGAAATTTAGCTCCTAAAAGATCAGAGGGCCAACTGCGGACATCTGGTCACTCAAGACCAGGTCAATTTCAAAAGTTAAGGCCGACCGCGATGGAGCGTGATTCGGATACAAGAAGTGGATTGGGCCCGGTCAGAGCTTACCTGTGGACTTGGAAAAATATTAAAAGAAAAATGTCTGAGAAGGTAGAAGTTCAGCGGGGCAAGGCTGCAGGAGTGTCCGAAGAGAAAGAGTCGTCATCAAATGGTCATGGAGCGCAGCCGCGTAGAAGAGTTTTACCTTCAGACTTAGTCGCCAAATGTACGTCAAAAATCTCCAGCGGGATGAAGCAGGGGGCTGTAGCTGCAGACAGTTCCAAGTGGTAAGATACCGCTTGGGTGTAAGACAGCTGAAACAGATTTGCTGCTGCAGAGAAGAACGTAGCAGGAAAGCCATGAAGTCAATCTGACTGGAGATGCACCTCGGGCAAATAGGCAAGCAGGTTGGTCCCGGTCTCCTCCTGGTTCTCAGAGCACCTTTTGGCCAAAGTTTGTCTAACTCCTCAGTTTTGGAAATTGGCCATCTGGGCACATTTAGCACCACACCCAAGGGTCTACGAGTGAATGGAGACCTCTTGGGGGTTCAGGATTCACTCAGGCTGGGTACAGGTGCAGGTTCAAGGTGGTGGGAGCCTGTTATGCTCCTGTGTCTCTGAACAGGAGGCTAGCACACTATCCCTTGGAGTGACAGCTGGCAATCCTGGATGCAGGTGAAGATGCAGGACTCAACAGCAGGGCTGTCCTCTGAGGGTTCAGGGCAGGCTCCAGGCTGAAAAGCAGTCCTGGGTACAGTTGCAGTCTGGCAGAGTGCACAACAGCTCACAGCAGCAAGCAATCCTCTGAGAGTCCTTCAGCAGGTTCAGTAGTGAACTGAAGAATGAGTCTGAATGTACTAGTTTTATACCCTGGTGCCCTTCTTCTGGAAGGTGGGAGAAGATTCTGGAAAGGTTCTTTGAAGTTCATGGAATTTCCTGACTCCCTTGCCCTGGCTCTAAGCTGGCTGCAGTGACAATACAGGGCCTGTCAACTTCCTAAAAGTTGCATTTTAGAAATTGTAATGAGAAATCTGACTTTACCATTACAGGGGGTTTATCATTACAGTTCCATAGGTACCAAACATGAAATATCTACCTCCTCTAAATTTGGAATTACAGCTTATTAAATGTAATAAGGAATCCCCAATGTTATCCTATTGGAGGGGTAGGCCTCACAGTAGTGAAAAACGAGTTTGGAAGTTTTTCACTACCAGGACATGTAAAACTTAAAAGTACATGTCCTACCATTTACTTATACAGCACCCTGCCCTATGTGGTGCTGTACCTACCTTTGGGGTGACTTATATGTAATTAAAAGGGGAGTTTAAGGCTTGGCAAGAGGGTTTCAATGCCAAGTCGACATGGCAGTGTGACATGTCATTCAGGCTGCATTGGAAGGCCTGGGCCAAGGTTTAGAGTGTTTCATAGGTAGGTGGCACAACAAGAGCTGCAGGCCTTCTGGTAGCATTTAATTTACAGGCCCTGGGTATATGGTACTCTACAAGGGACTTACAGGTAAGTTAAATATGGCAATTAGGTATATGCCTATCAAACCATGTTTAGAGGAGTGAGCACAACCACTTTAGCACTGGTTAGCAGTGGCAAAGTGCACAGAGTCCTAAGGTCAACAGAAGCAAAAAATCGGGCAGACATTGGAGGCAAGTAGGCAAAACGTTTGGGGAAGACCACCCTAAGGCTGACATGTCTAACAGGTGCAATCCCACTTAGCGTGGTTTCATTGAATAGCAATGAATAGTTCTCCATGTAGTGACAATCGCTTGCCTGTTTCCCTGCCCGCAAGTTGGTCTCCTGAGAATTCTGCAGCACTCGCTGGGCTGGGACTTCATCCCCCAGCTTTCCAGGTAGTCACGTGGGTGCCAGCAGAGCACCCGGGTGCTATTTCTACGACTTGAAAAATTATTAAGAAAAAGTATTCAGAGCAGGTGTATATATTCATAATCTTTTTATATAGAAAGAAAACAAATCTTTATATATACAGTAACATGGGTCCATATAAGTAAATTTCATGAAACATTGACCAAGGTCATTGCTTGGTTATATACACATTCAAATACCATATGGTAATGTATCCAAAATCCACTTCCTCTATATACAAGTTACACCAGTCAAGCAAAAGATACTAGGCTCTAGACCATCTTTTCAACAATAACTAAGCGGGATGTTGGATTGTGCATCGACGTTTCGGTCTAGGTCGTTGGGTATCGGTGAGACCATCTTCAGGACTGTGAATATTTCAAGATGAAAGCAGGAACTCTCCCCCCTCCTTGCACACCTTGATGCCATGGAGTCTCATCTCATGGCTTTAAAAATGAGCAGGCTCGTCACCCAGGGCCAAGAACTACAATTGCTGTAGAACCCTCCCAGGCAAATGTTTTCAGTGCAAGCAACTGGGGGTTGCAACCTTTCTAGGGTCCCTAGATCTGTGATGGAGGAAACAAATGCACCTCAAGCACGGGCTGTATCTGATGTACACCTAGCCCCAACAACTCCACCAAGCAGACTAACAGACAACAACACTGAGTTGCGAGGAAAGAGCCTTGGGAAGGTATCCTCCAATAGTAATTTACCAGTGGTTACTGATTGCCCCTCAATTGGCTATCCGCAGTTAACCCTCTCCAAAAATGCCTCCAAAACTTTTAAACATAACCTACTCAGAAGAAACCCAGAAACTCTAATCTTAGATCCATCTTTCAACATAAATAAAGGTGCGATTATTAACGACTTTACTTTCTTTACTTCTAAAATGGCTAAATGGCGAAATACCTTAAATAACTCGCTGAAAATACAGGAATCGAAAAACATTCCTTATGGCACTAAGTTGCTAATAACACCCTCTCGAAAATTGAGAGCAACATTAAGCATAACTTGTTATAAAAACGGCACGATTCTCATTCAAGCTGCCAACAAAGACCTGGAACGATTCGACGAATACTTCTCAACATTAAAAATTCAGGTCCTTAACAGCCCCCTCAAGAATTCGACCAAATAAAAATTCACAAGCCATCGTCCCACATGGGAATCAAACGGCCGTGATTGAAAACTTCATCACAATAGAACCCCAACAGACGAATCAAGATATGGAGATAGATTGCACAATCACCAATGAGCACCAACAGTTGAATCAGGAAGCCAGTATTTCTAAAGACAGGAGTAACAGCACACATCTATCTATAGCTACATCATCCACCGCTAACCACAGTGACTCTAGCTCCTTTCCAAGCCCTAACATTGATCACAACCCTCTACCGGGAACAGTTAGTAGGTTGGAATCAACAGAAGTTGACCAGGTTAACTGGAGAGGCACGCATATGACTGACACAGGAAATGCGAAACAGTTTCTAGTCACAAAGAAACATGCACAAAACATCTTAACAGTTGTCCCTATCCCTCAGATATATTCAAAGCTAGCATTCCAACAGGGGCACCTACACAACTTCCCACCATTACTCAACCTAAAATAGAGTCTGAAAAGTTTAGAGTCCCTCAACATAATAGGGAATTTGATAATCTCAGTTCGCAATCCAGCAAGACTTACAAAGCCATGCTTTTCGCTATTAGAGATATGAAGAACCTGTTGTGCTTATCAGAAAAATGGCTTTCAAAAATGGAGGTTCTACAGAAATCCATTCATGAAACACAATATAAACTTCGTTCTATCCCATTGGCTCCGTCAAACAGAATATTCCGCCCCCGTAAGCAACTCAGCTATCTGACAGACAATGAGATCCAAACCCTTCTGTCTTCATATGAACCAACCCCCACTACTCCCACTAAGATAGGTGTAAACAATATTCAAACAGTCCCAACGAACGCTGGCCGAACTGTTAAGCCTAACAACAGAAGGCTAAATTTTAGCAACCTAAAAAATGTGTTATTAATTCCCGACAAGATTGTCTCGCCAATGATCAATCCACAGAAACACATTCGTTGCATACTACTCAACTGTCGGTCAGCAAAAAAACATGCTGCAGACATAGCCGACATCATACTAAACCAAGAAATTGACGTAACTATATTGACAGAAACATGGCTATCTGACTCTTCTTCCCCATGCCTAGATCTTTTAGTCCCCGAATTACTGTATTATGAGACAGGACAGACGTGACAAAACGGGAGGAGGCATTGCTTGTATACATAGATCAGACATTACCATCACAAAAATACAATCTGACCCTTTAGAATCTTGTGAATATCTGGGCATGTCCTTAAGATCGTCTGATAACCAAAACTGTAAACTCCACGCACTCTACCACCCCCGGGTAAAAAGACCAAGTTCATAGACCAGATGATAGAAATCATCACTGCCAACTCTAATCTGCAGTCTAATGATATTTTCTTAGGAGACTTCAATCTTCATTGGGAGGATCATACTGACAGTCAGATCACCCTTTTCAAAGCCTTCCTGGAAGATCACTCGCTGGTCCAAGGATGTCATCTACCTACCCACTCCAAAGGTTCTACCTTAGATTGGATCATAGCTAAAAAAAAGCTATCGATAAAATTGTAATCACCCCCTGCGATTGGTCTGATCATCACATCATTACCTTCGAAATACCCTTCATAAAAACCAAAATGTCCTCACAACCTATTAAGCCCAAAAAATGGTCTCGTGACACTAGAGGAATCAATACGGACAACGTCGCAGCTCGCTGTGAAATAGAACTGCAACCACCTAAGAGCATGGTTGACGTCAGTGACCTTACGAAGCACTATAACAAGACAATGTCGAGCATTATTGAGGACATAGCCCCTTTAAAATTCAAAAGGATCACTGACAAAGACAAAAACCCCTGGTTTAATAGTGCCCTTAATGAAGAAAGACGTTCACTGAGACTTTCAGAGCGAAAATGGCGACAATACCCTTCATCGCCCCACTTAACCCAACTGAGACAGTCCAGGAAAGCCTACAATAAAAGCATTCTAAAGTCAAAAAAGACTTCTTCAGGAAAGAACTGGATAATGCAATAAACAGACCAAGGAAACTATTCGATCTACTAAAAGATCAATCCAATAAATCTGCCAAATCGGCACCAACCACTATAAAAACAATCTTAAATAGTGAAGATTTCTCCTCCTTCTTTACAGACAAAGCAAATTCATTGGAGGGGAGCTAAAAAAGCAGCCGAAGACCTTGAAAGCGTTAAGAGTACCTTAGATGAACATCAGTTTCAACTAGAATTAGAAAAACCAAAAAACAATGCTCGATGGACAGTATTTAAGCCTGTCAGTGAACTAGACATTGCAAAGATCATTTCGACCACTAAACCTAACAATCACTATAACGATCCTCTACCTGCTAAGTGTTGGTCTTCTATAAACCATCTGCTCATCCCGTCATGGACAAAGATCATCAATGCTTCGTTGACACAAGGCCAAATACCGGTCTGCCTAAAAACTGGACAAGTCACTCCACTCTTAAAAAAACCAACAGAGAACCCCTCTGATCCCAACAATTTCAGACCAGTAACAAACATTCCTTTGCTAGCCAAAGTCCTGGAAAAATGTGTGCAACATCAATTGAGCCTTCACATTTCGGAATTCAATCTGTTAAATGACTTCCAATCAGGATTCAGACCAAACCATAGCACAGAAACAGCAATTCTGCACATCATGGATGACGCTTTACTTGCCCTCGACCACAACGAAACATGTCTCCTAATCCTGCTGGACCTTTCGTCGGCTTTCGACACGGTAAACCATGCTAAAATACTCGATCGCATGAAAAACAGAATGGGGCTAGAGGGAACAGTCCTAAAATGGTTTAGTTCCTTTCTTGAGAACAGATCGCAAAAATTCATAGTCAACCATACATTGTCAGGATCAACCAGAAATACAATCGGAGTTCCGCAAGGGTCAACACTATCTCCGGCGTTATTTAATCTATACGTAGAACCACTCACGGATAGATTACAAAAAGCAAACATTTCTTTCCACATGTACGCAGATGACACTCAGCTGTACATCAAAGTCACATCGACAGAAGAGATAAATACCATGAACCAGGCACTAATGAGAACCCTCCAATGGCTAACCATCAACCACCTGAAGCTTAACCCTCATAAAACCGAATTCCTGCTGATTACGCCCCAGAAAAGTACATCAAATATAGTAGAATGGATCAACCTAATCACGGCTTTAAAGTGTACTCCGAAGATTGTTGACTCTACTAAATCCTTGGGAATTATACTGGACAAAAATCTGAACATGTTAGCACATATCAACACGATGGCAAAAAATGCCCGGTTCCATTTAAGCTACCTTAGAAAACTAAAACCATTCTTAAATAAGACAGATCTCAAAACAGCAGTTCAGGCATTGGTCATATCAAGGATAGAGTATGGATGCACAACTCTGGCCGGGCTCCCCAAGATCTCAACAGCCCCACTGAAAGCTTGTCTTAATGCAGCCACAAGACTAATATCAGGATCCCAAAAATTTGACCATATCTCCCCTCACTTGAAAGCACTCAACTGGTTGCCCTTCGAAGCAAGAGTTCAATTCAAGTTGGCATGCATCACGCACAAAGCGATACATTACAAAACACCAGGTTACCTAGCCAAGAAACTCACTTTATCAGGAGGGTGCCGGTTCTCTAGGAGCCACGCAGACCTACTACTGAAACCGGCTCGCTTTTGTAAGAAAAGAACTTATGACCGAGCGTTCTCCGGTGCAGCTCCTAGAATCTGGAACGCTCTCCCGCCTAACATTAGAAGAATCCCATCCATCGCGGCATTCAAAAAGGAAGCAAAATCGTTCTATATGAGGAAATATCTCCCTTAATTTTCAACAGTCTAGCTATTGTCTACGGTCCTGTCATGATCGTATTCTTGCTACCTCTCGTCGATCATTAACCATTTGTGGGATTGTATATATGTATATTAAGCTTAATGTTTAGTTCTAATCATGGTACAACAACTGATGACTTGGAAACATAAATGGTTTTGGTTATGAAAAAGCAATTGTAAAGCGCTCTAATACCCTACGGAGGGTCATGTTCGCGCTATAGAAAACACCAAATAAATAAAAATAAATAAACCCCAAAATGTTCTCCTTATACCATTATATTAAAAAAATGTACCAGTCTTACTCATGGATAATAAAGAAGATCATATGGCGCTAAAAAACAAATCATTACATTGGCTAAAAATTCATTCTGATTGGGCGGGAAATTAACACATGAAGTTGTGCATGTGAGAAGGGTTGCATGGCTGGGTATACTTTCGAAGGAGAAGCCTGGGGACTGCATTATATTTAACTTTAGGAACTCCCGTATCGTGGAATCATTGTTACACTGCCTTGCCCAGACGACATCCCCTCTGAGTAAGATAAAGGCCCTTCCATTAGTCTAGTTTTAAAGACCAAAGAGGCTCCTTAGATCAGCGACTCGAGCGCCCTGCCCCTTTGTAGAACGATCCTTTAAGTCACTGGATAGCCACCATGCCACATACCAGACCCAGAGTCATAACCGTGACTACTTTAAATAGATTTGCTCCATTATCTCATCTTGACAAACAGGATTGATGGGAGGAACCCAAAGGGTTGGGCTCCAGTGGTCAGAACCCACAGATACAAGATACTGAATGCCATTTAAGGGAGAGGTTGGGGGACTGTAATAACAACACAGACTATCTAGTAATTAAATCTTGGAATTTCGTTGGCTTGAAACATAAATTGGGCAACCTGGATTGGCGGAAAATCATAGATTCCGCTCACCTAATATGTCTGCAGGAAACTTGGCTTAGGGAAGACTTCCATGTAGATGGCTATATTTCTATATTTACCCCAGCAACGCCCTCGGGCCATGGGCCTGCAAAGGGAGGCCTGGCGATGATCAGTTAACTTTAGCCCCCATTGTTATCAAGAAATCATTCAATAACTCCCCCTATTACCAGCTAGTATACATGCTAATTGATCAGAAGTATGAGGTTATTGTGATCAACTATTATAATAATGTATTTAATAGTACACAGAATCTGATTTTTATGTGATTGGGAGAGGAAATTGAGTTGTTTGTGAAGAGAACAGGGATTATGTGTATATCTGGGCTGGAGAGTTTAATTTTTTTTTTTCAAAAAGAGGAACCGGGAGTTTTTTACCCAGGTCCTGCACAAATACTCCCAACTAAGGTATGCCAAAAATGAATGAATGTGCACTTCCTAAAGTGAAGGAGAATTGAGGAGAGTTCAGGTCTCTTACAGATTGCCCTCATACACCCCGGAGGATGTCATGCTTCATCATAGGGCTTGTGCTCCTCGTCGGGCCGGCGCTGCAATGCCCGACGGGCACCCGCGAAGGGGCTCTTTGCCGGAGATCTTTTCTGATGAAGCCGTTGGGTGTGTGAGGGTATGTGGTCAGGGTAGTGAGTGAGTGATGTGAATTAAAATAGGTCTTTTGCTGTCCTAAATAATGCTTTTATTCTGAGGGTGTACTAGCCTAGCTAAAAATGGGTGAGCCCTGCCTGGAAGTAATGATCCTACAGGGTTTCTCTAGTGAGGGTGGTCAACATGTTTCTTGCCTTACAGCCCCTAACGGGTCTGGCGGCAATTTGTCAGGACCGGTGTATTAAAAGTGAAAGAGAAGGTGCTCTTGACTCTTACACTACCGCAGCGCTGGTGCAGTGCATCATTGTGTAACCAGCGGTGCTGCCTGGAGTCAGGGCGTATAGCCTGAGCTTTTGAGACCTGAAATAAAAATGGAAAAGCAAAACTGTTAGACCGAGGATAGCCGGTCCCATGAGGGAAACACCAAACTCCTGGTGAAGGTGATAAAAACGCCATTCTTCAAGTGCATACATGATTTATTGATAGTGGAGGCGGTCTGTAACTGTACAATTATGCTCTCACAGGGTCAGATCATTATAGGTTGTTCAAGGTCAGAGCACATAAATCAGTGAACTGTGCTCCGATATGTGTCAATAAAACGAACATTAGGGGATTGAAATGCCCGTAGTAATCAGATTTTGCATGAGAGGACAATTATGGACAGTTTACACAGTGGTGCCGGTAAAAAGTGGCGAAGAGTGAGCTATGTTGTACCGCCAAATTGTCGTGCCGCCAGGACACAGTGTTCTTTATAGTCAATAATAATAGCGATTACTGTGGCTATAGGCGCATCCAAGCGATGTGGCTTGAAAAGTGAACTTTTATGTGGCCATTACCGCTGCATAGCATCGCCCCATACGACTTTCCGGGAGGAAATTAACCCCGTAATATTGTGGCCAAACCTTAGTGAACACGAGGCGACCAATGCCTGAAAAACGATCGGCACAAATGCGACTAGCCAAAGTGTGGCGTTGCTTCTATACAAAGTTTAAGCAATCGTACCCCAAACTCATTTGACAAGTATCACGCACACTCACACTCACCCAGGACTCGAAAGGACAGTGCCAACAGGGCGAGAAACCAGAGCACTTTGTTGCTCGATCCTATGGGGAAAACAAGGAAAAGAAGCGAAGGCGCCAGCCGTATTATAAACAACATGTGCTCAATACCTTACCGGTGCATCCATGCCTTGAAACCCCATGGTAGAGAGTGGCGAGTACTTACAAAAGGGTGGCGTAGCAGCTCGCTATCGTCCTACCCCTGCTCTGAGCCCCGTAACTCAATGGGAGTGGGCGGGTCTATGTGTAAATTCGTCAGTACGTGAAAACGTGTAGCTGCTAGAGCGGTAACCGCGGCGGCCATTTTGGGAGTCAGGATATAACTTTATTAAGCTACAAAAGGCTCGACACGGATGGTGTAGATGGCTAATAAATAATAAAGCTTAAGTGAGCAACTGGAAAGGACAAACAAATAAGCCGGTCGTGTGAGCCAACACTCGAGTAGGGAATGTACATGTAGATTACACGGACTTATTTGAGAGACCATTATAAAAATCAATTAGAAGCTGCATCATAGCTTGTGACAATCATATTGGTAGTAAGGTTATCTTGGGGCAAAGGGAGATCAAACTGCCTCAATTGAATAGGTATCCTACACACAGGGGCAAATTCCTGTCAGAAGCTACCCTGGAGTTAGTCGTGGGACAGTCAAATGTAAGTCTAATACTTACTGGTTATGACAGGTAACCCAGAGTGGTGCGTGGAACTGAAAACCAGTGCCCAAATGGTATGCAAGTAAGGAGGGCAAGGTGGCAAGGGGCAGTGAGTCTGGTGCCTAACCCCGTGGTGTTGTGTAATGGGGATCCCGCAATTGGCCATAACCCCCTCTTAGAGTGTCTTAGAGGAGTAAAAGGGCCATGACCGGCGTGAGTGTGCATAATAAGTATAACTTTATACAGGAGTTACATTGGCACAAGATAGTAGTGTTAGGTGCGGATTAATTCAACCTAAGGGATGTCAACATTCAGGCCCCCAATGTGACTCGAGAGCCTAAAAATCCATTGTTGCTCTTTCCTAAATAGGGCATCCTTGCGGATCTGGGGGTGCGACTCCAAGACTGTCCAATGTAAGTCATCAGCTGTATGTTGCAGTTCTGTAAAATGGGTACACATCCTGGTATTGGTCTTTTTGCACCTAATATTTGCACAGTGTTCCGTTATTCTGGTTTTAACTGGGCGTGTAGTCATGCCCACGTACTTTAGGTGACAGGGACACGTAATCAGGTACACACAGTTGCGTGTATTGCAATTACTATGTTTTTTTTTGGTGCTATGTAAAGGTGTCAGTCAGGGTAACTGTTTTACTGACACTGGTGAAGGGGCAAACTATACACTGGCCGCACGGGTGGTAGCAGATCTTTTGAACGCGAACCTGGGCCGATCTATGGTCAAGTCACCCAGATGTAGAATTCTCCAATGTTTATTTATGATGCATTTGATCATATTGGATTCCGGGGTAAATGTCATGACACATGTAATTTGTTCTGTGTCGACTTTTGGCCGAATTTCCAGAAGGGCCTCTCTGTTTGTATTGCGGGCTCTTTTGCGAGCAGTGCGGCTCTTTTTCATAGGGTACTCCCGCCTAGCCAATTGGGTAGTGAGTTCAGATGCCTGTGTTTGAAAATCTTCAAGGTTACTACAATTACATCGTAACCTAAGGAATTGCCCATAGGGCAAGTTCTCACGCAATGCTTAGGGGTGAAAACTACTGAAAAGCAAGGGACTATGGCTGTCAGTAGGCTTTTTATAGGTTTTTGTTTCCAAACCCCTAGGTGTAAGACCTATTACAAGGTCTAGAAAAGGTATTTCCGATTCAGAGACGTTGGCCGTGAAGCGGAGATATGGGTTAAGGCTGTTGACCCATGTAACAAAGTTGGATATTATCCAGTTCACCTTTCCAAAAGACCAAGACGTTGTCGATATAGCGGCGCCAAAGGATAATGTTGTCATTGTAAGGGTTGGTTTCTGTGAGGATGTGTTTTGCCTCGAAGTCTGACATGTAAAGACATGCTAGACTCGGGCAAATGTACTCCCCATAGATGTACCCTGGGTTTGATGGAAAATTTGGTCCTCATACTGGAAATAGTTCTCAGTCAGGGCTATATGGGCGCATTCCATGATGAACGTTATCGGTGTTGGGGCAGTCCATTCGGTGGTCCGGAGTATCTCCTCCACGACCTCCAATGTGTCAAGTTGAGGAATGTTAGTGTAGAGGGCCTCCACATCTAGGGTAATTATTGCATCCAGACGGGGGCCCCCCCTGTTATGTGTGTCAATGATGTTCAAGACATCTCTTGTGTCTTGCAAGAACGTTGGTGTTTCCTTAACCAGGGGTCTGAAGAAGTGATCACAGAATCTGGAAAGGGGTTCTAGGACTGACCCAATGCCTGATACTATCGGCCTCCCAGGGGGTGGGAGGGTGCCCTTGTGTATTTTCGGTAGGGTGTAAAAATAGGGCACTCGTGGGTTGTCGTTGGTAAGGAACTCAGACTCGTTTTTTGTGATCCATCCCTGGGCGAGGGCTTCCATCACGATGGACCTGATTTTGATTGAGTTGATTGAGCAAGAGGTAGAGCTTAATGGAAACTTACTACCCAAATTTCATGTAAATAGTCATTGTTCCATAATTGACCACATAATGATTTCAGTAACCAAATCAAATCTAATCAGATCTTTTAAGATCGAACCATCTGCATTCAGTAATCATTCGGTACTTAAGCTCACACTTAACATCATTAGTAACAAAATGAATGGGCATAGGTTAGCACCACCCATTGAAGCAGTGGGTAGAAATGGTCTTAGCCTAAAATGGGCAGGCATAAATGAAAACAGTTTTAATAGAAACTGTAGTTAAGGAGAACCTACTTGATATCTGCACTGAATGGGGGGCGAACCCTGAAAGATTGTTGGAGTCCTTCTATAACATTGTAATATCAATCGCAGATAAATTAAAAGCCCCAGTGAAGCAGATAAGTAAAAATAAAAGGTCCAGGGGTGGTTTGATGTACACATTGCACTAGAGCAAGTCAGCATTTAAGGAAGGCATTACAGGAAACCCCAAGAAACAGGGAAAAGATACAAGGTTTACGCAGAAAATATAAGTTAGCTTTATCTGTAAGGAAAAAGGAACTCTAGGAACAGGCGTGGGTGAACATGGAAAGGGCAGCAGATACTGGTGATTCTACCTTGTTTTGGAAAACTGTAAACTCCTCCCCCTTTTTTAAAATGCCAACTGTGGAAGTCTCAGTTGCCCCAGGAGCATGGATCATCCACTTTGGGGGGATTTTTAATCCAAGTAACGTAGATAAAGTCCCTCCTCTGATTTTTCCCGACGTGACAGTCATTGAACCCCTGAAGCCTATTAGCACTGAAGAAGTCACTATAGCTTTAAAAAACAGTGCCCTTGGGAAAGTTCCAGGCCCAGATGGGGTCACAGTCGATGCATTTAAATCAAACACATCACTATGGGTCCCCATATTACCCCAAGTCTGTAATGCGACAGCAAAAGGTTATTTTCCAAAAACCTGGAACGATAGCATCATTGTACCGATATTCAAAAAGGGGGATAGGGGAGATGCAATGTGTTATCACCCAATATCTCTATTAGACTGTTCTGTGAAAACAATGGGTAGGGTGGTATTAGGCAGATTAGAAACCTGAGTCCAGGAAAATCGCATAGTGACAGATTCTCAGTACGGGTTCAGAAGAGAAACTGGCATGGTGAACCTGGGCATAAACCTCTATTTAATTATCAGCAAATATACCATGGTACGTCATGGACAATTTCATCTCTGCTTCATAGATTTGAGTAGTGCCTTTGACTTAGTGAATCATGCAAAATTGTGGCAGACCTTAGCGGATATGGGTGCCCCAGCACATATATGTCACCTCTCACAGCTATATGCATCTCTGACAGCTTGAGGACTATTTGGAAAAAATAGGGAATACACAGACAAATTCCGGGTAACTAGAGGCATCAGGCAGGGCTGTGTCCTGGCCCCTTTTTTATTTTCATTATACATCAATGGCGTGGATGCCCTCCTACAGAGGGTAAACGCAGATGCACCTAAAGTGGGTTCCCGTGTCACCCCTATCTTATTATACGCAGATGATGTGGTGCTGCTATCCAGCCTCCAGCTCTTGATTGATAATTTTGTAACTTTAATGGAAGGTAGAGACTTAAAACTAAACATATCCAAAACATACCCCATGGTTTGCGGCCAGGGGAGAAAGAAGGGTAAAACACAGTTGGTAGCAGGCCAGAAGTTAGAACAAGTGAAGACCTTCAGCTATCTGGGCATTTTGATCCCACAGGATAGACTTTGGGGACCACACCTTAAAACCGCAAACTTAACATTTATTTGGGCTTCTGAGGCGGCTTTTAGATTTGCAAGCAAAATTCGATCAAAACCCATAAAAGAACTTGTGAAATTATATAACAGCAAATGCCTCCCAACAGCGCTATGTGAGGCTCCAATTTGGGGCAAGACCAATTGTAAAAATATCAAGATACAAGAGAATGCTTTTTTATGTAGACTCTTAGCAGTCCCGCGCTCGAACTCAGCTTATATAAACCACAAAGAACTTGATATCATGTATATAGAAAACTCCATCCGTGACAAAATGGCATAGTATTTGGAGTAAACAGGGCACCAAGATTACCAGAGATACTATACAGGATTGTCTAGAACTTGACTAATATGACAAAATCCCATGGTGAGGTATGTAAATTGTCTATTACAGGAATTGAAGGAGGAAAATCTCAGCATTCCGGACCCTGCCAGCATTTTTGCAATTTCGCTAAAAAGAATTAAGATCTGTCTTTGTGGGGAAAAGGAGGCCCATAGAGAAATGTGTGAAAGACCCAAGACTACAGTGGAGAGATTTGGTGCAACAGGGGATTCAAGGCTACCTGGTTAAAGTGACTAACTCCCATAATAGATTTTATCTCACAAGATTGCAGTTTCAGTTACTCCATCATTTAGTTGTATTTCTTAAATCAAAGACGTGGTCAGCAAATTACCCAGATGCTCATGTGATGGAAAAGCAAGCCAAACGACTATCCATTTCATGTTGTTTTGCAAATTCTAGAAAGATACTAGATTAAAGGTGCTCCGACCATTATTTTCAACACAGGGCCTCATTTATTATCAGGAGGCCTTTAATTGTTTCTGAAACTTGTCAGATGTTTACACATATTGCGCTATCCTGACCTGTATTAAGAGCGCAATTAGGGGCGTAAAGAATTGAGGGGCATATTAACAACGGCCAGCGATAATTATCGCTGGCCGTGCTTAGCGTGAGGAATCCTATCGCCGGCTATCGCTGGAAATTATCGCCATGCTAGCGCTGTATTAACAACGCTTAGCGCAAAGGCGATAATTTCCCAGTGATAGCGATGTTTTCCATGGAACATCGCTGGTTTTCCAGCGATGTCCCATGGAAAACGGCGATATACTTGGCGATAGGGCCTGTGGTCTTAGCCACACAATCCACCCCCCATGTTAGGTATGCCTTAGTCAGGAATTTAGCAGACGTTAAATTCCTGCGTTAAGGCATACTTAACGCAATTTAATATATCGCTAACCCACGTTGCTAATATGGCGATACCTGGGTTAGCGATATTTCCCCTGTTGTATTCACAGGCACGCCCCTTTGCATCTCATTAGCGATGCGATGGGAGGCGTGCAGGAAACGGACGCTAGGTCAGGAATCACGCGCTAGCGTGTCCTTGTTAATTCGGCGATAAAATTATCGCCGCTTTTCGTCCGAAAACGGACGCTAAAGCGGCGATAATTCATTAACGCCGCCTTGTTAATATGTCCCTGAGTCACTTAGAAAGGTTGTGTTACGAGGAAGATTAACACTGGGTTTCACATTGTATTATTACTGTCTAAAATTGGTATCATGAATGACTTTTATTAAAGTGCAATTTAGGTATCAAGTATCTTTGTTCAATGTTATAAGGATA
The DNA here is from genome assembly GCA_963921515.1 of Calotriton arnoldi. Taxonomy (NCBI): domain Eukaryota; kingdom Metazoa; phylum Chordata; class Amphibia; order Caudata; family Salamandridae; genus Calotriton; species Calotriton arnoldi. Next base: position 282,317 of record CAWUFW010013619.1, on the reverse strand, counting down.
TAAATGGGTTTCCAAGATTTTTAGCTTATATGAAATCTGAAACTTTTTATATCTGTTAAATTTTTAAACCGAATGTGTTATCTTAATTACACCTAATCATTAGGATCATGAACTCTGTTTTAGTTTTACCACATATGTGAGAGGTTTAGGACTATGTCACCAATCTAGTGTGTGCACAGAGAATTGAGCCCGTCTCTTGACATGAGTGAGTTCTTAGACATGTACTGTGACCTGAATGGGTTCATCAAACGTGCCCTCACTGCACAGACAGTGAACTCATGTCCCTGTCATGGGGCACATTAAGCTGTGGAGGTGGTGTCCTGTATTTTGTAAATCCTAGTATTGGCCAAACCTTTTTATCTGTGTCATCGGAGTGGAGGCCTACTGACCTACTTGTGTAAAGTTCTGATTCTATGCGCTATATCTTAGCTCTAACATCCCAAGTGTACATTATGTACGTTAGCTCCCTGGGTGCATAGGAGTGAGCCAGAGTAGCAAAAACCTTGTGGGATCCATTTTGGATACTCCAAGCCTGACTTGTTGCACAAGATGGAAGTGAGGTGATTTTCCCATACAGTGGAAGGGTATTGCTAACATTGCTGACGATGGAGGGAGGAGACCTAGACACTGAAGTGGGGAAAGAGAGAAGACAAGGCGCCTTTAGAAATTTGTTTAGCCATTTGCTAAGAGGAGCTGCTGATTAGTCTTCCTGTAACACTGCCATTTGGTAGATGGTTGGGGTGAAGGGTGGGACTGCAGTCTCTGTTGTCCAATGTAAAGTGAACCCTTTAGGTGAGGCCAGCCTTTTGCCTGTCCCTGATAACTCCTCAGTGTGGCTGATGACAGCCAGGTGAACAATGGTCACACATCATTGTGCCTCTGTTGTAGGTGCTCCAGACAGGAGACAACACTACTAGGAGGACAATCACCCTACTGGAGGTGTGCCCCAAAGTGCAAAGCACAAAATGAAGGCTTCTGTCCTGGTGACAGTAATACTGGAATCTCTCTTCATAAATGACCAGGCAGAGTCTGGACGGTTAACGGTTGAAAGGGGAAGGACTACAGTAGTTTTGTACTTAACAGTTTTAAGTAACTTTCCTGCGCTGCACAGAGAATTAGGGCACATTATTGATGTATTTATTTTGTAGTTCATAAAGGGCTTCCTGCCTAGTTTCGGTTCTTTCAGAGTGCTAAAAGTCTTGAAGGTAAAAAAAATCGGTTCTGGTCATTTATGAGGGTTGAAAGGGACAGTGACACAGGACCTTCTCTTATGCTATGCTATGAATATACGAGAAGTTTATCTTTGTAAACCCTGTTTCCTCAACCATGTCTATACCACAAAATTTTGCATTTTAACTCTGTATTGAAAATATTGGTCTTTGTCATTTTTAAACGTCTCACGCTGGTAACACATGAGGTTTTTTAATCTGCTATTTGTTTGTCATGCTTTTATGGATTTTTTGGCATAAATCCGAATAAAGTTTTGAATCTTGACAATCAACCACTTCCACTTCCACTTCTCGATTCACAAGACCCTAGAGTTATGCCATCTGCCTTGTGTTCCTTTTTAGGTCTTAGTTGTGTGTACAAACCTCTTGTCAGCATACAACAGATACAACACACACCTACAAAACATACAATAGACATAACATCCATAAAGAGGTTTTCAATCACCTCTTTTCAGCCATTGGCTCGTTTGGGGGGCCCATCCGCATTGGCTCAATGGGCTGTCCATCACATTTTGGATCAGCCCATTGCATATTTAAGGGCTATTAACATTTGCAAGTCTACTGGATTTAGAAACTTAATAGAAATTGGTATTTAATGTCACCCTCTTGACTAAAGCGGGGATGTACAACATCCTACAAACCAGATCAGTACCTTGCCACTATTGTGAGTAATATCCATGAAAAAGATAAACCATGCCTGTTGGTTGTGATGGAACAAGCAATGCTTGGAAATACCTTTCCTCTGCAGTTTACTTTATAAGACTGTGTGGGGTTCAGGAGGGACATCTTAGGAAATATGGCTATAAAATTCTCAGAATCCATTAACAAGTGACACATCACACTCAAAACATACACCAATGTATTTGGTAAGACTCCGAGTCTGAGTTGTAGGAATGCTGGCATATGGCATTTTTTTGGTCACTTCTTAACTTCTTGAATATATTTTTCAGGTGAAAATTTGGCACTGAAAGGGACAGCCTCCCAAAGCACCCAGTATGGCTATCTTGGACTGCCGTCATATCCCCTGAGTGGCAAACGTTCTGGTAGCTACAGTGATAAGACCTGCTCCGCCACCAATGGGGACCTAAATCCTTGGTGGAGATTGGACTTGGGACAAAGTCAAGCCATCGGATCTGTTGTGGTGGTGAACAGAGCCGACTGCTGCCCAGAGCGTCTCAGAGGAGCTGAGGTCCGGGTCGGAAACGATAACAACAACAACAACCCTGTGTAAGTTCTACCAATTGTGCACAATGCTGCATTGTGTGCACAGAAGAATTTGTGAGACATTTCTGACATCTAAGTGTGAAAAAACTTGATAGCGGATCTTACACTCTTATGTGTCTCTAGAGTATACATATAGTCCTGTGAGTTAGATACAGTAATCGAAGTAGCCTTACAGCTCAGTGTGAAGCCCAGGCCCAGAGATTTGATATATTGTGCTTAATCCTTTGTCAAGGCCACAGGAATTCTAAACATCTTCCCTGAACCCTGTTTGAAAGAAGGCCACGGAGGGTTTTTTGGCTGTAAGGTTGCCTCTCCAGGCCAACTTCACCATGCCTGCCTTTGTGCATCACTGACAGTCCACATTCTTATGTCTACTTCGCAGAGGTGCCCATATACATCTACTAATGTCTGTTTGGGAGGAAAAAGAGGACGTTATTGGGACTGGGATGTCCCCTGCATAATGTACAGTCATGTACTCTGCCCTAAGTGCCCAACTGCATATAGATGGTATCTTGTTTTTTGTATTTTGGCCATAACCTCACACCAATCTAGTGTGTGCACAGAGAATTGAGCCCGTCTCTTGACATGAGTGAGTTCTTAGACATGTACTGTGACCTGAATGGGTTCATCAAACGTGCCCTCACTGCACAGACAGTGAACTCATGTCCCTGTCATGGGGCACATTAAGCTGTGGAGGTGGTGTCCTGTATTTTGTAAATCCTAGTATTGGCCAAACCTTTTTATCTGTGTCATCGGAGTGGAGGCCTACTGACCTACTTGTGTAAAGTTCTGATTCTATGCGTTATATCTTAGCTCTAACATCCCAAGTGTACATTATGTACGTTAGCTCCCTGGGTGCATAGGAGTGAGCCAGAGTAGCAAAAACCTTGTGGGATCCATTTTGGATACTCCAAGCCTGACTTGATGCACAAGATGGAAGTGAGGTGATTTTCCCATACAGTGGAAGGGTATTGCTAACATTGCTGACGATGGAGGGAGGAGACCTAGACACTGAAGTGGGGAAAGAGAGAAGACAAGGCGCCTTTAGAAATTTGTTTAGCCATTTGCTAAGAGGAGCTGCTGATTAGTCTTCCTGTAACACTGCCATTTGGTAGATGGTTGGGGTGAAGGGTGGGACTGCAGTCTCTGTTGTCCAATGTAAAGTGAACCCTTTAGGTGAGGCCAGCCTTTTGCCTGTCCCTGATAACTCCTCAGTGTGGCTGATGACAGCCAGGTGAACAATGGTCACACATCATTGTGCCTCTGTTGTAGGTGCTCCAGACAGGAGACAACACTACTAGGAGGACAATCACCCTACTGGAGGTGTGCCCCAAAGTGCAAAGCACAAAATGAAGGCTTCTGTCCTGGTGACAGTAATACTGGAATCTCTCTTCATAAATGACCAGGCAGAGTCTGGACGGTTAACGGTTGAAAGGGGAAGGACTACAGTAGTTTTGTACTTAACAGTTTTAAGTAACTTTCCTGCGCTGCACAGAGAATTAGGGCACATTATTGATGTATTTATTTTGTAGTTCATAAAGGGCTTCCTGCCTAGTTTCGGTTCTTTCAGAGTGCTAAAAGTCTTGAAGGTAAAAAAAATCGGTTCTGGTCATTTATGAGGGTTGAAAGGGACAGTGACACAGGACCTTCTCTTATGCTATGCATTTGATGGTCATCTAAAACCTTCAGTTCTTCTATAGGCAAGCTTGAGAAATTCGGTTTTCAGATGTTTTCTGAGATGTGTGTAGTTTGATGCGGCTCTCAGGTCTGGGTTCAAGTTGGTTTATGCCTTGAACCTTCAACTCCCAAAAATCTGCCTAGGTGTCTAAGTCATTTGAGAGATCTTTGTGTAATGGTGAGTAATCAGAGGCTAATGCGAGTAAATATTTTGGATCTTTCTCCTAGTATTCTTTGTGGGCAATGCTGAGGGTTTTAAACTTGCTCAATAAGGCAAAAAGAAGGACTACATTTGCACCATATGTATTGAAATTAATATCTACAACCCACTAAAAACACTTCACATTTTCTAAGAATGCATTCAGTCAGAGATGTTGTAATTATCAAGATTCAGTATCCATTGGTGGAAAATCAGAGATCGCCCCTGTAAGTAAGTAACATAAAAGCAAAGGTAATCAGGCTGTCTAGACATATCACTCCCAAGGAACCCATCATAAAGAAAGATAAACTGTTCCTTCCAGAAAGAGACTACAGAACGGATGTTCAAGTTCAGCCCCTCAGACTCTTGCATCCGGATGATGCAACGCCCTGCTCCATGGCTCCCGCGGTCCACATTGGCCCCCATCTCTTAAAGCATCCTACATGCTGCAGCACGTCTCATTCAGCGCCTCAAAATAAGGGTTCCTAATCCCCTCCCTGATGGAACTCCACTGGCCAAGACCAGCATCAGAATAAGCTGCATCATCTACAGAGCCATCACAACCAGCACCCCGGATCACTTGGCTGAAAAGCTCACGATCTCTGGTGGCCCTTCAGTATGTTCACAGCCGGGACGACAGCTGACTGGAGCCTGATTACATTTGCCTTTATGTTACAAATAGCATATTGGTGCGAAAAAAAGAAAACAAGGCAACAGGGCAATGCACCCAGGATTTGGAACAACAGCTCTGCATCCATCAGGATCTACCCATCTGTGGTCCAATTTGGTAGAATAGCTGAAGACACCTCGTTAAAGAAAACTACATCACAATGCAGTAACCTGCACTTCTGCCCTGTCAGAAGTAATACAGGGCTGAATCACAGTTAAGAAAGTAGAGCTACAAAGAACCCTCTGTTCCCCCAAACCGGACTCAATTTATTCAGAATCCTTACAGGATGCAGATGACTCTACCATACTTGACTGCACCTGAATAGGTCTGCAAAGGATGTTCACCAGTCTCTGCTATTTCAATATCATTAAACTTTTTCATGGAAGTGTTTATAAAAATATAAAAAAGAATCCAGCTCTAACTGGGTGTGACCTCAGTACAGATGCAAATTTTTGTTAATACTCCAGCTGGAAATTCTGTCATTGAAAAGCTTTTAAACAAACCCACGATCTATTAGCACAAAACAGCAAAAATGTCACGTCTAGTTCTATTTCGTCATCCGGCAAATCGTTAATCTGCCTTCCTCATCTTAGAAACCTCCTTCATATATTGTACACATATTTATGTCAGCATCACACCTTGGACATGCAGAGAAAGTATAATGACATCACGACAAGCACTCACACCACATTTAGGAAAGAAGACCCATCACTCATATATCACACATAAGGCTTTGAAATGGCACATGTACTCACATTGAAACATGGAAATGCCACAAATGAACAGAAAACTTGGTAGCTACGCTGTTTCGTGTGTTGTAGCAACTCTCAGTAGAACAGAGGGGCATATTTACAATGAACTGGGGGAGCACGGTGTTACCCCAAAATTGGTAACGCCGCGCTCCGACAGTTTCAAAACGCAGGGATGTGCCATAGTCACTAGAATGCGGCGCACCCCTGCGTTACCCCTAGTACTGGTGCTAAAAAAGCTGCCTTGCAGGCACCCATGCGCCATTTTGCTAGGATGCTAGGGCCTGTGCTGTGATGCAGCGCGTACAATAAAAACTATTCTCCTCCTAGGTTACTTATAGGTCATCCAGGGGCAAACTATATTTCTCATATCCACATGACGATGGGGCCCATAAACATCGTCTAACACACACGCACACTCCTGGATTTCCTTTACACCTTTGTGAAATTCTGTACTCCTAGGAGAAGCATGAGAACTAAATGGAGAACACCATTTTATGTACCGCTGGAAGAGCCAGGATATCTTATTACCTTATTTTGTCCCTTTCTTTTAGTTATTTCTTAAGATATTCCTGCTTATTGCTTGTCGATGAATCATTCATTTAAGAAATTAGTTCATAGTGATTAAGACCAGCTGAATCACAATAACCAATTACTTCTGTCACAATCATTTAGGAAAATAACCACTGAGTCATTTTGTGTTTAAAGAATCTTAAATTTTATATAATTTAAAAAGCATGAAAAGAATTTTAATACTTTATTCAATTATTCATTCTTAAATTCACAATTTTATTAAGCATAATCAATTTATTGCAGAAAGGAAATTTTGTCATGAAGCCAAAACCCTAATTACCTGCCTAGCTTCCTAATTTAGCCTAATGATTTCTAACCTAAGTTAGGAATTAGAAATAGCCTGATTCTCATACTCAACTGTAAAATAAAGACAGCAACAGCAACTTCAGCTCGTCAGCATCAGCTACCTGCAACCCGTCTCCTCTAACAGTCTTTCAGCATCTCCCGCTCAGTAAGGGATCGATCAGGACCACCCAGCACTGGAAGCCACCAACACGACTCTTCAACTCCTTTCCTGACTGTGACTGCAACCACGACTGACATCAACTCTTTTTTACCCCTCCCACTAAGAGTAGGCCCTCTTATACCCTAATTCTAACTTTGCTAACTAACTGTTGCAACATTAATATCACGCTTTTCTTTCATTGGTCCATGCATGTCAGCTTATTCATTCTTTAATCAAGTTCTCTTGGATTCAAGGGTCCTTGGATCATTTCCTTTCCCATACGCTTAAACATTTCCATCCGATTCGATCAGTTCATTTGTAACTTCTTTCGACACATTCGAGAACTCCGCAGTCATTGTCCTTTCTCTTGACTTGTTTCCCACGGGCTCTTGCTGATCATCACGGCACGCTATCAGTTCAATTAGGTCACATCAGCCTTGACCATTACTTGCATCTTAGCCTCTCTGTTAAACCATGAGCTCGCTTTCTCCCATTTCATCACGTGTCATGTGTTCCCTTGCGCCTGCGCACATCTTCCCACTGGCGGCCATTTTATCTCGCCACTCGGTTATACTTTAGAAGCACTAATTTGAGGCAAACAAAACATAATTAAAATAGAGAAAAATATCCCTTTCGTTTCCCTCCCGTCTACGTACCCCAATTAGTTGTTACCTAGCAGAAAGCAACATTTAAGCTGTTCCTTACTTACCATCACTATTTGTTTTTGCAACGACACGTTTTATTTCTATGAAGCACAATAACATGCATTTATTTTTATTAGTACGCATTTATTTTTACGTTATAACTAGACACACGGACATTCATTAATAGATTATTTAGCACACACATTGGCATATTACCATTCCCACACATACAGTGTTGATTAATACATTTAAACGAACATTTTATTTAATTAATTATAAAATTTGTTAGGGGTTAAATTTTTTTATTTTCCCTGCTCCATCAACTCCCCCTTTGGTGATTTTTAAATCACCACATAAAACCCAAGTCATACTTCTTTTCAGGCAGCATGTCTTTCATCCTTTGCTTTCTGTTATTTATACATCTGTTTCTTCTTCATCTTGCCTTTTAGTCTCTTTGTACATGCTTTCTTTCATTTTCTCCAACTCAATTTCACCCATTTCTCTCTCTCTTTCTCTCATTAATCTGTTATTTCTTCTTATCTTATTCTGTCTTACTTTTCTCTTTATACATGTTATTACTATTTTCAATATCATGGCTAACAATATTACTATAGTTGCTACTATTATAACTTTCCCTATCACTAGTCTACTCATCCTAGTTAACCAATTCGCTACTGAGGAAAACCCTCTACCAAGTTTTCCCAAAACACTTTCAACCTCCAGTGGAACTAATTCTTTGTGCAAACTTGTAATATTTGTAATATACTTCTGTATATTTTCACTGTTATCAGGAATGTAAGTACAACAATGTTGGACTTTCAACATTCCACAGACTCCACCCTCTTTTGCCAAAAGAATATCAAGGGCAAGCCGATTTTGCATCACCATAGCTCTCATGGCAACCATTTCGGTATTTACCATTAAGAACCCTCCCGCAGTATCTGTAGGCAAACGATCTACTACTGTGGATAACTTCCGAATTTTAAATGCATTCAAAGATATTCCCACTGCTGGTATCAATGCTCCAAAAATATCACCTACAATTTCTGAAAAACTTTCCCTCTTTCTACGTGTAGCTCTATTAATCATCTTGTATGTTCCCTTTTCTTCTCTGTCCATGTGAAAAAAATTTGGAAAGACCAGGCCTACATAGCAAGTTCCATACCAATGGTCCGGTAACCTGTAATAAGCTCTATTCCCACAAACATAATAGATACCTGGAAATATTGGGTCCTTTCCACCTTTGAATCCCCAACCTCCCAGAATTTGATAATTGTCATGGCAGATACTGGAACCTACAAAGTAATTGTCATAGACTGTCTTATTTCTCCTAATGCACAACTTTCCTGTTTGCGGCCAGTCTAATGTCATTGCTGCATTTATCTTTTTCCCTTCATGATTTCCTTCCTCAAACGTCCATAAGCGTTTTCCTTCCTCTTTTATTGCTTCTTTTTGAAATTTCATTCTTCTTTCTTCAACCATTTCTAAAAATACTTTTTCTTCTTTCTTTAACTCACAGGTAAGGTTGTTACTAACTATTTCTTCTAATGTTAATTTTCTATGTTCTAAAAAGAATTCTCCTAAAACTTTTGCTGGTTTTACTTTGTTAAGTTCTGGTACTACTGGAATGTTTGAAAAATCTTATCTATATCAGTATAATAAGATTCTAATCTACCTGTTTTATAAAATAAACTCGCTATTACACTACATGTTATTCCATAAGTCAGAGGTAGGTGATGATAAGTCACACCTTCTGATACTGATGCAGGCAATTGCATACAAACATAACAATCTCTTACGTCCATTGTTTCTACGTACTCATACAACAATTTTGTAAAAACATTCTTTGAAAAATCTGTTACTGACCTATCCTTATGCAACTCTGCACTACTTCTTAAAATAACTGGTTCTTTAATACTAGTTTCTTTTTCTAGTTTAGTATCATTTTTTGCTTCTATCACAGCTACACTAATAGGAATTGTGATTGCTAAAACTATCCATATGGTCATTAATAACCCTGTACAAAAGCAGCACATTTTGCACCATCTCTTTATAAATTCACATTTATCTCTTCTATCCCTATTATTTTCCATTTTTCTTTTTTTAAGTTTCAGAAAATTGTGTCACTACACCTCAGAAATGACTTAGATGCCACTCTGCTTTCAAAAAGTCTTTGCTTGGTACTTTCTTTTAATTCTCTCCAGAATTCTTTCGTTGTCACATCCGGTGATTTGTCACATCCAGTAAAATTGTCATGTCCGGCAGAAGCACTATAAGTCTTCACTTCAGTTTTGTTGCATCTCACCTTTTCCCATCCGACTTCTCAGTCTCTGGTTTCCGTGAGTGTTTTCTTCTTCTTCTTTGTAATCAGTTAGTGCAATATACAGCCACTCAGGTGACTTAAATTTTGAATTCACTTTCTTTGTCCTTTTGGACTTTTGTAATCTTTTTCCACTGGGTTTTTCTTGTCCCTTTTGACTTGTTACTTCATTTAATTGTTCAGCACCTTCGTCTTCCGCTCTTATTATTCTATATCTCAATTTTCTTACATAGCTGTTGGGCCAATTATCTCCTTTTCTTGGCCTTTTGGCTTCACCTTCTCTTTCTTCTCTTTCTGATTTCCAATTTCTTTTTCTTGATTCAGTCTTTGCTTTTTCCTCTCCTCCACTTTCTTCTGTTTCTGTTTCAACTGTCTCACTATTGTCTCTTATTTTGAAACTTATAATCTCGTCATCTCCTACTGGTGGATCTGTCTTCTCCTTTTGGTTTTCCCTTATTACTGTCCCTCCTCGGTGTTTTTCCGATTTGGTGTTTTTCTCCTTTTCTGTTTCTAAATTTCCCTGTTCTTCTATTTCTCTATCTGTCCCTATTGCTCCTCGGGGTTCTTCTCGATTTTCTAATCTTTTGTGTACTTCTTTCCCTACTTCATCTATTAATATTGTTTCTGAAGGAGTTCCACCATAACTTGTACCTGGTTGTTCATCTAACTCAATTTCTTGCTCAGTTTCTTCTCTAATTGGTTTATAACCCCAAGTTTTCCTTAGGAACTCTTCACGGTTTTCAACTGAATCATCAGAGTCTGAAGTTGTGTCAGATATTTCCAGATGTCGACTTACAGGTCGATCTTCAGGTTCTGGAATTTCTGAATTTCTTTCTTCTTCTTCTTCTTCTCTAGAGGTACTTGCAGTTGGGGTTTCCAGATGTCGACTTTCAGGTCGATCTTCAAGTTCTGGCACCCTTTCCTTTATCTTTGTTGTCCCAGCCGTTAAACTTTTATCCCACACTTCCAGACGCCGACTCACATGTCGATCTGTAGGTTCTGGAACTCTGATTGTGTGGCTGGCATGAACCCAGTTCTTCACTCCTGCACACTTGACGGCAGTCGTTGTCACTAGGATTACCTGTCTTGGCTCGTCCCAACGCGGAACTAGACAGTTTCTTCTCCTGTGGACTTTTATGCGGACCCAGTCTCCTGGATTCAAGTCGTGAGCTGGTTTTCTTTCAAGAGTGGTCGCATCCGGTCCAACCTGATGAAACACAGAACGCACCACATCAGCCAGTCCCTTGCAATAATCCAGTACTAGATCATCAGTTATAGTTAATAACTTGTTGACGGGTACGTGTGCTTGTCTCATTGCTCGTCCCATGATCATCTCATGAGGACTGAGTCCCGTTTTCTTTTCAGGGATGCTTCTGATGGTCATCAGAACAAGAGGCAGTGCATCCGGCCATTTGAGTCCTGTAGCTTGACACATTTTTCCCAATCCGTTTTTAATCGTTCCATTAATCTGCTCTACTACCCCAGAAGCCTCTGGTCTGTAAGCACAATGTAGTTTTTGTTTAATACTCAGTGCTTCACAAATCAATTGGATCAACTCATTTTGGAAATGTGTTCCTCTATCTATTGTGGGGTATGCCTCCACCCAACGAGAGAACAAACAGACGACCACTAGAACATATCTTAATCTGTTACTAGGGGGCATCTCGATAAAGTCCAATTGCATTCTTGTGAATGGACCTCCTTCTCGTCCTATTGTTCCTAGACTCACTACTGTTTTTCTTCCTGGGTTAAACTGTTGACAAATAAGACATCTTTGACAAAGACTTTCAGCAATGGCTCTGAATTTTGGGTTATACCAGGTTTGTCTAAAAGTCTAATCATTGCATCTCTCCCAATATGAGCTTGTCCATGGTACATCCGTGCCATGTCTGCAATCATGCTATCAGGCATAACTGGTCTTTCATCTCTGTATACCCACACACCATTATTTTCCTGTCTTCTACATCCTGCTTTTATCCAGTAATCTTTTTCCTCATCTCTTGCTGTTTCTTGTAACTGCCTTACTTCATCCCATGTTTCGACTGTATTAGTGAAAAGCAAAGGACAAGAGACATGTTCCCTTTCTCTATTTTTGTTCAGTGACGCCATGTTTTCCGCACAATATCTAGCGATCTCATCAGCATAATTATTGCCGACCGCTATGTAGTCTTCGTTTTTCTTATGCGCCTTGCACTTCACTACAGCTATTTGTTTAGGCAACTGTATCGCCTCAAGCAGTTTTTTAACATAATCTCCATTTCTGATAGGTGTTCCTGCAGATGTCAAAAATCCTCTTTGTGACCAAATCTGACCGAAATCGTGTACGATGCCGAAACCATATTGGCTATCGGTCACAATCGTGATTCGTACATTTTTCCCCAATTTACATGCTTGAATCAAAGCAATTAGTTCTGCAACTTGGGCAGACCTAACTCCTTTCAGACAAGACGCTTCCATCACAGTTGCCACTGTGCATACTGCGTAAGCTGCGCTTAACACTCCTTCTTTTGTGCGTAAACATGAACCATCTACAAACATGACATAATCCGATTCCTTTAACGGTTCATCTTTTATGTCAGCTCTTGGTTTTGTGCAATATTCCAGCACATTCAGACAATCATGATCTACTTCGTCTTGTTCAATTATACTCTCTTCATCTGGCAATGATGTAGAAGGATTTACATTTATGCATCTATCTATGGTCACATTTTCAGCACTCAAGATGACTTTTTCGTACTTAGTCAGCCGACTATGTGTCATGTACTGTGTTTTTGTTCTTGTCAAAAGAATTTCTACTGAATGGGGAACATACACTCTCAGTGGATACCCCATCACTATACCTTCACTTTGTTCCAGACTTACACAAGTAGCAGCAACTGCTTTCAGACACCCAGGCAATGCTTTTGCTATAGGATCTAAAACAGCTGAAAAGTAAGCGATTGGCCTTTTCATGGTCCCGTGTTTTTGTACCAGTACTGAAAATGCACATCCATCTCTTTCACTGCAGTACAACTCAAAATCCTTCTCATAATCAGGCATGCCTAAAGCAGGGGCCTCACACAGTTTCTTTTTCAATTCTTTGAAAGACTTCATTTCTTCTTTGTTTAACTCAAAAGGGTCCTTTACATCTTTCTTTGTCAATTTTTGTAAGGGTTTTGCAATCAAAGAAAATCCACTTATCCACTGTCGACAATATCCAACCATTCCCAAAAACATTCTTACCTCTCTTTGAGTCATTGGTGCTCTCATTCCTTGAATCATTCTTACTCTTTCTGTCGCTATTTTCCGCACTCCTTTCTCAATTTTATGCCCTAAATACTGGACTTCTTTCTGACAAAACTGCAATTTTGAAGGGGACACTTTATGTCCTCTTTTCTCCAAATGGTTCAGTAAAGCAATTGTGTCACTTACACATGCTTCTTTAGTTTTCGATGCCACCAATAGGTCATCGATATACTGCACCATCACTGATTTTTCTGGCATTTTTAAATCTTCCAGAGATTTCTTTAGAATCTGATTAAAAATTGAGGGGCTTTCTGTATACCCCTGTGGAATTCGGCACCATGCCAAAATACGCTCTCCGAACCGGAATGCAAATAATGGCTGGCTATCTGGATGCAAAAGAATAGAGAAAAATGCGTGACACAAATCTATCACAGTGTACCACTCAGCTTCATGTGGGATTTGATATAGAATTACTGCAGGGTTTGGCACTATTGGACAACATGGTACAACTATTTTGTTGATCTTTCTCAAATCCTGTACTATTCTATATGTTCCATTTGGCTTTTTCAGTCCCATAATAGGTGAATTACATGGACTGCTCATGATTTCTTTCAGAATTCCCTGTTCAATCATCTTATTTATCACAGGAGTTATTCCTTCAATTATTTCTGGAGTTAATTTGTACTGTGGCGTGTTTGGATAAATTATCCCTTCTTTCACTGTTACTTTTACGGGATCAACTTCTCTCATTAATCCAATGTCCTCTACTGTAAAATCCCACACACTTTCTTTTACTGTACTTTTCAGTTCTTCTGGAAGTTTTTCTGCATCAAATGCAGGAAATAAACCATTCGTTTCAGGTTCTTGATTCATCAAAGTTACTTTATACAAAACATCTTCATCTGAAGTCTGGAAACCTATTCCATCTGGCGTACAATAAATTGTGCAATTCATTTTGCACAAAAGGTCACGACCTAAAAGATTTACAGGACTACAATCGCACACTACAAATTTATGCATTTTGCTAAAAGAACCAATTTTTACTTCCACCAATTCAGTAAGTGGGGTTTTAATCTGCTGATTGGCTACTCCTACCACTTGGATGTATTCACCTGAGAGAGGAAGGTTTGGAATTTCCACTGATCTAACAGTAGAACGGGTAGCTCCAGTATCGACAAGGAATGTTACGTTTGCACCATTCACTTCTCCATCCACAAAGGGACCAGACTGATCTACCTCTAGAGTTGCGCCAAGCACGCACTCTTTCCCCTCTCCTGCGCACCGTCAGAAACTTTCATCCGGGTCATCCTCACTCTGACGCAACCAATACTGAGAAATGTTAGCTGCTCGCGGCAACTGTGTTACCTGCTCTCCTCCGTAGAATCCTGTTTCTGTACTGTATTTTTGCTGGTAAACAGTGTTGGGAAGTGGTGGTTGTGGCACCTGACTTTGTTGAACAACTACCTCATTCTGCACCTGTGGAGTTAATGATTGATGTTCCGGATTAGGTTTAGGTGGGAACTTACACTCATTTCTCCAATGCCCTAATTTTCCGCAATTATGACATGGCCATTTCTTCTTTGCCTCTTCTAGACTCACTTGACCTTTTCCTTTACCTATGTTTGGTCGCATCTTATTCTGTCCTGATTCGTTTCCATTATTATTGTCCAATTGGGCTTCTTGTTTTTCTGCCACTTTCACTTGTGCCCACATTGCCTTTTCTTTCAACTTACGCTGTTTACTCTCTATTTCATCACTACAATACTTAGCATACCTCAGCACCTCATCTACACTTCCATTCTGCCAGTTTATCATATGTTGCTTAATCATATCGCTTATTTCTTGTTTCAGGCCAAACACAAATCGGTATACAAAATGACTCATGTCCTTTTCACTCAATTCCTCATAACCACTATACTGCTTGAAAACCAATAACAATCGCTCATAATATGCATGTACAGACTCCTTACTTTCCTGTGTAGTTCTATCAATCTTAACCCAATCTGTCTCTTTGGGAGGAATCTTATTCTTCAAAAAGGTAATCACCTTGTCGTATTTCTTCATCACATCTGGTCCTGGAGCTCCTGTCTTAGGATCTCTTGGATATTCTGTAGTTGGCCAGTCAACAGTAATCTTACATTCTGACCACAGATCCGTTGGTACCACTATGTCAAACAATCCATCCAAATCTATCCACAACACTTTTGAGACCTTTACAAACCTTTCTACTTGTCGGTACCACTCAACTGGCTTCTCTCTTAACTTTGGAAAGTCATTTGTAAATGACAGGATGTCCTGCCTAGTCCAGGGAACATGCACGTAACTACCACCTGGAGTTTCTCTCATAGGGTATTCTTTAGCAACAGGTTCTTTTTCTGTTATCATAAAAGCCAATGAACCTTTGTCTATACTTTTCTCATTCTTCTTTGTCCATCTAACCTTCCACCTGTCCACATCACCTCATTTTCTCAACAACACAATCAACTCCTTTATCTGTGTCAGCCTTCCTGCTGTATTCAAATTTTCAATATCTTTTTCACAAAAGTCTACTCTGTATGGTTTCTGCAATGTTTTTACTTTTGCAAAATCTATCCCAATCTCACTAGCCACTTCTTCTAGTTTGTCATGTAAATTCTTTGCCCTCCATGTTATACTTTTGCACAGAAACATTATTTCATCATCCTGATAATTTTTTATCTTTTCAGTACCAATCGTTCCTAGAATTAATTCTTCCATATCTATTTTCAATCTGATCACATCTAATGGTTTTTCTTCTGTTTCTTTTATTTTAAAAGCTTTCATCCACTCATTTAACTCATCAGGAGTCGGATCTATGGGAGTACTATTTATTTCTGTCCAATTTCCACTCTTTTCAGGTGTCACTGTTGCAGATTCAGTTACCATAGGTATTTTTCTACCGTTACACTCATTTATTGTCAAATTTTCAGGTGGACTTGGTCTGTAAGCACTAGCCAAATTGCTTGTACTTGCACTTGGTTCCATCCTTTCTTTTTCTCTCTGAAATTGTGAACTCAAGGGAATCACCAAAGATCGTTCATCAATTTTCTGATTCTCAAAAACTGGTATTACTGGACCTATTGTTACAGGCACAGTAACTGCTTCCATATTTTTCGTTAATTCTCTAATTTTCTCAGTTAGTTCTTTTGTTGTCCTTGCCAATTCGCTTGCATTTTCGCTTTCTATTCCCTCATTTTGAGAAGTTCTCATTTGTTCTTGTGACCTATTTACCTCATTTCTCTTTTCCGGACTTTTATTTCGCATAGTCTCTATTGGTGGCGCATTTGGTGTCACCACTGTAGAACTCTGCTGATACGGAGGTGGATTTCTATTTAATATATCTGCCAGCAATTCGTCATCCGTTTCGCTCTCATGCATATACTTTTCTCTCTCTATATGTTTCTTTTTCTCAGTCCGTTTTTTCTTAGTCCCCTCCTCAACTGTAAAAGCTGGAAACAAACCTCCTGTCATGTTAGCACATCTCCATCGTTTTATTCTGTCCTCATGATTCATTCCCCACAATCTTCCGGGCACAAACTCATAACCTTTCATTCCTCTGAATCTTTCTCGCTCGTACATCTCATCTTCCCATTCTGTTAAAGCCTCAAACTGTGTCGGTCTAGGTCTAGGTTCCAATTTAAACATCTTTTCTCTTAAATTCCGTAAAACCGCTACATTAAAAGAACCATTTTCAGGAAAGCCAATGCTCCATCATTCTTTGTATATTTTACCCAATTGTCCAACCATATGCACGTATGATATCCAAATTTCAGCATCATGTGTGAAGCTGCTGATTTCGAGCGGAGGAATTATTTGTCCCTCTCTAGTCACAACCTTTTTGTCTTTCTTAAAGAAATTCTTCAATTTCGTCGTCCATGACGTTCTATCCCTTTCATACTCGTAATACGGCATGTTTTCTATTTGTTTTCTTTTACTCTAACGCTGTTTCTGTGTACGGAACTTCGACCAATTACAGCGCGACTCACACTAAAGTACCAATCAGAACAATTCCCACCGTCCGCGAACCAACCAATCCTAGCGCGGCACTTTTCTACGTCACTCCTGCTCTGTGTTCACGTGACTAGCGCACTATCCAATCCTAGCGCGGCACTTTTCCACGTCACTTCTACTCTTTACCCCTCCTTTACAAAATTTATCGGCAATTTTCTTTTCACTGTTTTCTTCGTTAGTTACAACAAATAAACAATTCCATAGTCTGATTCGCTAAACAAAGTGACAGCCTTGTCCTTTTACACAAGAATCCTGTTTTTCCAGTAGGCAGCGCTTACCTCTACCCTACCACAGAATTATTTACTCTCACCGATAAAGTAGCACTTCCCTCTACCTTACCCTTCTTTCAAACAAACAATTTACTCGTTTCTCTGGGGATAAGACACATGTGGAGACTAGGCTCCTGAGAATTAAGGCCAAAGTTTCACAAGTAAACGTGATTTGCTATTTCATTTACACACTTTTCACACAGAAATCCCTAACATAACACAACCTGCGTTATAACCAAAATGAATTCAGACCATGTACCAAATTCCATGTGACTTCTCTTGCCACACGTGTTCCACTTCCTACATCCCAGAAGCGTGAAAACTTACATATAACATAACGCGACTCAACATAAAGTGTTAGTCATCAAAAATAATCAATAAACAATAATCACTAAACTAATCTATAGAAAACCATAACTCTGCTACCAAGAAATCTGATGCAGCGCGTACAATAAAAAATATTCTCCTCCTAGGTTACTTATAGGTCATCCAGGGGCAAACTATATTTCTCATATCCACATGACGATGGGGCCCATAAACATCGTCTAACACACACGCACACTCCTGGATTTCCTTTACACCTTTGTGAAATTCTGTACTCCTAGGAGAAGCATGAGAACTAAATGGAGAACACCATTTTATGTACCGCTGGAAGAGCCAGGATATCTTATTACCTTATTTTGTCCCTTTCTTTTAGTTATTTCTTAAGATATTCCTGCTTATTGCTTGTCGATGAATCATTCATTTAAGAAATTAGTTCATAGTGATTAAGACCAGCTGAATCACAATAACCAATTACTTCTGTCACAATCATTTAGGAAAATAACCACTGAGTCATTTTGTGTTTAAAGAATCTTAAATTTTATATAATTTAAAAAGCATGAAAAGAATTTTAATACTTTATTCAATTATTCATTCTTAAATTCACAATTTTATTAAGCATAATCAATTTATTGCAGAAAGGAAATTTTGTCATGAAGCCAAAACCCTAATTACCTGCCTAGCTTCCTAATTTAGCCTAATGATTTCTAACCTAAGTTAGGAATTAGAAATAGCCTGATTCTCATACTCAACTGTAAAATAAAGACAGCAACAGCAACTTCAGCTCGTCAGCATCAGCTACCTGCAACCCGTCTCCTCTAACAGTCTTTCAGCATCTCCCGCTCAGTAAGGGATCGATCAGGACCACCCAGCACTGGAAGCCACCAACACGACTCTTCAACTCCTTTCCTGACTGTGACTGCAACCACGACTGACATCAACTCTTTTTTTACCCCTCCCACTAAGAGTAGGCCCTCTTATACCCTAATTCTAACTTTGCTAACTAACTGTTGCAACATTAATATCACGCTTTTCTTTCATTGGTCCATGCATGTCAGCTTATTCATTCTTTAATCAAGTTCTCTTGGATTCAAGGGTCCTTGGATCATTTCCTTTCCCATACGCTTAAACATTTCCATCCGATTCGATCAGTTCATTTATAACTTCTTTCGACACATTCGAGAACTCCGCAGTCATTGTCCTTTCTCTTGACTTGTTTCCCACGGGCTCTTGCTGATCATCACGGCACGCTATCAGTTCAATTAGGTCACATCAGCCTTGACCATTACTTGCATCTTAGCCTCTCTGTTAAACCATGAGCTCGCTTTCTCCCATTTCATCACGTGTCATGTGTTCCCTTGCGCCTGCGCACATCTTCCCACTGGCGGCCATTTTATCTCGCCACTCGGTTATACTTTAGAAGCACTAATTTGAGGCAAACAAAACATAATTAAAATAGAGAAAAATATCCCTTTCGTTTCCCTCCCGTCTACGTACCCCAATTAGTTGTTACCTAGCAGAAAGCAACATTTAAGCTGTTCCTTACTTACCATCACTATTTGTTTTTGCAACGACACGTTTTATTTCTATGAAGCACAATAACATGCATTTATTTTTATTAGTACGCATTTATTTTTACGTTATAACTAGACACACGGACATTCATTAATAGATTATTTAGCACACACATTGGCATATTACCATTCCCACACATACAGTGTTGATTAATACATTTAAACGAACATTTTATTTAATTAATTATAAAATTTGTTAGGGGTTAATTTTTTTTATTTTCCCTGCTCCATCAGCTGCAGGGGCAATTGTTTATGTGCAGGAAGGGACACCTTCCTGCACATAAATAACCTTAACATGTGATTTGCTCTATCTATGTGTGCTTCAGAATGCAGCACACATGGAAAGAGCAATGCACGAGGAGAAATAAAACATTTCTCCTCGTATCGCCTGTTTAAGACCAGGTATTACCTGGTCTTATTTTTGGCGCTGCCCCATACCTTGTAAATTTGTGGCAGAGTCAAAAAGCAATGGGTGTTGTGGCAGAACACCTACTGCAACACCCATTGCATGCCCCTTTCACGCTAAGGGCTGCGTGAATTGGGGCATTATTTACAAGGCGGCGTTAAGCCACGTTAAGTGACTTAAAGCCGCCTTGTAAAGGAGGCGAAGGAGTTACCACTAACAGAACGTCGAAAAAAGTGAGGATTACGAGTGGCCCCTGTCAAATGCGATAGAGCCGGAGTACGAATGGCCCCAGTCGAATGGGATAATTATTGCATGTGATAAAATTCAACCTTGTGGTGTTCAGAATTTATTAGATGCAATAATATTCATCTGTTATAATTTCTGGGGGAATGTGGTGCAGATTTTGGTGCTCACTGTACCAACATCTGCATATTCTAGTAAATACTGGGCCTTTTCCCACTGTTGAATTACAGTGGAAATGACCTGCCGAAATTGAATGCAACCCGGCCAAGAAATGCACATCGGGGGCTATTGTAATGCATTTTAGTGTGCCTCCCCAAATTCAAATGCATTCTCACACATTTTTCGCCCCTTTGAGCAGTGCTCGGTGCGCTTTGATTTCAGCACAGCTAATATGTTTTAACCTTTCAGAAGTGCCCCTGGCAGTGAGAGCCGGGTCCAGAGAAGAGGTGACTCTGGTTTCCATGAAAACCTGCTCTGGATCCGCCTTGTTACAGTGCATTTCTCTGACACGTCCAGAATCATCACAGCCAATCAACACTGGATGTGTATGTAGTGTTGTGGGCCCTGGGGCCACATGCTACTAAAGATGGACACAGACACACCGTAGTTGGGTACTAGAACTGGCCCAGGGCACGTGCGCCCGGCCCCTTTTACTAGCAGGGTCACCTGACTGGTGACGCCTGTGATGGATGGGTGTGCAGTGGGGGGTGCAAACAGAGATGGAACACTAGAACGTGTCCAGTAGGACACTACATCCTTCCCAAACTTTGGATTGACTGCATTAGCTGTGCAGGCCTTTCGTAGGCCACGCTGAGGGGTCACTGCAGAACTCCCAACAGGGCCACGGCCAAGCCTCGTGTAACCCCAAGGGTGGATAGTCCAATGGTTGGGTATGCTCTTCTTCGGCAGGCTTCAGGTTTACGGGGCATACAGAAGGTTCCTGGGTGGCTAGCCTCGTTGAAAACCGGATGTCTCGAGTGTTTGGATCCACTCTGGTGTTGCGATGCTCCACAGATGTTCTTGGGGATGATGCACCTGTATGACGGATACAATAATTTTCTTTCGGTTGGGCAACAGGTGGCGATCTCTTGCTTTCGGTGACCTCGTGGAGTGAGGAGGACTGGAGGGAGTTTGTGCCCACTTACTGTTGTCTTCTGGCAGGTGCACTTGCTAGATGTGGTGCCATCGATGCCAAGCAGCCGGTGACAGGTGAGTAGACGGTCACACTGTGAAGCGTGGGGGCTGGACGCAGATCGCACTTGCTAGCGGCTTACGGTTGGTCCTCCCGCGAAGCTGTCTCCAGTGGCTTCCCTGCACCCTGGTGGCTGGCTTGTGCTGATGAACACCTTCTCCAGTGCTTGCACGAGTCCTCTGTCCTGTCGCTCTTCTCCTTTTCCTTCTTGCGCGCCTGTGGTGGTTGTTTGCCCTGTGGCGTCGTGCCACTCTCTTTTCCTCCTTCGTGGAGTGGCGTCATGCCACGCTCTTCTCCTTTTTCTGACCAGGTTTGTCACTCGAATGTGACGTCCTGCCACATGTCTCATGTTTGCGCCACATGGACATCTCGCTGGTCGTGTCTGGTTCTTGGGTCGATCTTTACTTTGCTGCTGACCTGTCGCAGGTCTGTCCTGTTGTTAGGACGTGCTTCTTCTCCTTGAGGACCTCTTGCAGGCCCCTTCCTCTCTTCAGGGGTTTTTGCGATGCTCCTCTGCTCTTCACTCGAGGGCGGCGTGCTTGCGCCTCGAGGCTGCGCCGTCGTGGCGCTTGATCCTGCCTCCGTTCAGGCATGCTTGGCAGGGTTGGTCACTACAAGTGACGTGCTCCATGCTTGCGGTGCAAATGTGGCGTCTGGCCACGTGTTGCATGTCCTTGGAGCACATGTTGCGGAGGCAACTTGCCACGTGGAGTGTGCAACTCTCCTTTTGCCTGTCTTGGATCACTGGCGACTCCGTCTTGGGGCAGTGTGAGGGAAGACACTCTGCTGTCTTTGGCCCGCTGCGGGGCTTTGCTCGTGCAGTGGAGATGTGGATGTTCTCCTTGTTGCATTCAGCAGTGCTTCTCTGGAGATGTCTCTATCTCCCGGGCGCCTGCCCGTGCTGTCAAATTCACCGGCACGGCCTTCTGCGCACCTCTGAGCTAAAGCGCTCCGTCCTCTTCTTGGGCGCACTCTTCTGGCACTTGGAGTGCCCTCTCTCCTGGCTTGCGGCGGTGTCCGTTCAGCACTGGGGACGAGTGGCACAATTTCCTCACTGGCGGTGGCGTCGGGCAGCCACTGGGGGTTGCGCGCTCTGCACCTGTGTTTCACGTGCTTCAGGTGGGGATAGCTACCTTGAGACTTTGCTGTCTGTGAGTGTGTCCCTGCTCTTCTCACTTGCAGGGGTGGCAGAGGGCCACTCTATTGGGCACTCATCTCTGAGGGCACGCCTCACTGGGCCTTGTGCAGTCTGTCTCAGCAGTTGGGCTTGATCAGGCAGACTTTCTTATAGTGGCGGTGCGCACTCTTGGACCTGGTGACTGTTGTTGCTGGCTGATTAGCAGGGCCTTGCACATGTAACAGTCTCCTCTTTGATTGGGGCACCTCTCTGGCGGCATGCGGTGGCAACAGACAAACACCATGGGGAATGCATTACTTCCCTCCCTGTCCCGGGAGAAAGTCAACCAGTTTGTCCTCTCTGTTAAAACCCGCTAGAGGAATGCAGTGGTCAGCGTGTTGCTGGCTGACCAACTGGTCCCTGCAATGCTCCAGGAGGCACTGTGTCACCTGCCTGCAGTGAGGTCACAGGTTCTAGCATACTCTTTGGTGAACAGGGTATGGTTGTACCAAGCAGTGTTCAAATTGCGGCCATGTATTTGCAGACTTGTGCTGTGCTCTGGTACCGCTGGTCTGTAGGTGGCACTGCAGCCACACTCCTCAATGCTCTGCCGCTCTCGCCTGCTGATGTCGGCTGCAGCAGGCAGTCAGTGTGGTTAAGTGTTCTGTGGCGGCACAAGCCTGGATCCTCCTGCCAGGATCAGTTTTCCTCTCTGCTGATTCTGCCACTGCCAGCAGTTTAACGGTGCAGCAGGGCTCTCACTCGGCCTGCATTTGCTCATGCCGGGCAGCATGTCCCCTTTTCAACCTCTTAAAGGCCACCAGGTGGCACCGTGTGCGATTTCAGAGAGGTCTGGCAGCATCATCACTCTGCTGTGTACTTGGCATTATAAGAGGCATGACACCTCTCCTCATGTTGTGGGCTAGCTCGCCCATATTGCCAGGTTTCCTCAGGCACCACGTGGTGTACAGCCTGCAGGAACAGCGGAAGGTGCAGAAACTGCAGGTCATTGTGCCCATGCGGGCGCAGCCGGTCGGGTACAGGTCCTGGTGCGGCACTGCATTTGGACACTAGATGGCGCAAATGCTCTTTATATGGCAGCCTTCCTCATGCTGCATGCCGAACCGCCTCGGGGGCGTTGTGGAGGCGGGCGTGTCAGCACTTTGTGTAGAGGGTGTAGTGAGCCACCTGGCTCATACAACACAATGTTGCCACCTCAACTCTCTGGGCAGGGCGCGGACCGGGGAGTATAAATAAATGGTGACGTCAGCGCTCGTGGCTGACGGCACGGATCTGAGCTGGAGAGTGGCCGTGTCTTTACTTATGGTGCACAAGGCGTAGGCCCAAGGTCATTACCCCTACCCTTTAGTGTGCCCCCTTACTACGAGTCCCCCTGCCCTCCCGACCACCACATTGGCGACGAGGCGGATGTGCATCCCGCGTGTGCCCTTGCAACGCAGATCGGCATTGAAGGCGCATGCCTGCGTCCCCTGGGCCCCGCGACGCGAGGACGGTGAGCCGCGGGCCGTGCTGTTGCAGCGCGCGGCCCGGTCTAGTAAGCGGTGTGACTGGGTGCTGGCGGCAGGAGCAGAACAACGGTGAGGTGGTTGCGGCGCGAGTGGGCCCTGAACAATCGACGGGAGCGCGTGGTGCGCACTGCCGGGGGAATCGGGCCTCTCTGAAGAGCGCGGCCTTCACTACAGGCGCGCACAGCGCCCCGCTCCCCTGGTGCCACGGACTGGGAGTCAGTGCAACAAAGGAAGTGCGGGAGGAAGCAGTTATCCCGCGTGTTAAGAGCTGCGGGGGTAGCAAGAGGGCGGAGCCAGGCCCACAGTGAGTGTGCGACTGGGACAGAGGAAGGCCACAAGCAGGCCAGTGTTTCTTATTGCGGCCCCAAGCCAGCCAGGGGAGTGGGCTGTAAGACACTGAGGGGGTCCAGCCCCATCTGTGGACACAGAGCAGGGCAGGCACTGCGGAGGCACCGGGAGACCTAGCCCACATGAGCACAGAACCTGGTCGATCGGACAGGCAGGGGCCAAGCGTGCCAAGGGTGATGTCAGTGCCGGCTGGTGGAGAGGCCCCAGGGCTGGCAGATAACAGCTCCCGAATGTCGTTGAAAGCGCTGTCTCCATTTAGCCAGCTAGCGGATCCGGCTACGGCTGCACCACGATGGCGTAAATGGATTGGGCAATTACTTTATCGCCACATGGGAGACAGACAACGCAGTGAAACGCTCAACCATGCTACATATGGGAGGGGAGGAACTATATGAACTTTTTCAGGACCTCCCGGATACAGGGGACAGTAACGACTACGAGAAGGCGGTCAGGGCACTAAATCGTCACTTTGACCCACAAGTCAACCCTGACTTTGAGCATTTCAAACTGCGCCAGGCGAAGCAGAAAGAGGAAGAGTCTGTCAACATGTTTCATGCGCGTCTGCGGAAACTCGCAAACTCTTGCGTGGGAATTGACCGGCCATTTGAGATCCGGGCGCAGCTGATACTGGAATGCAAATCGTCGGAGCTGCGCAAACTTATATTGCGCCAACCCGGAATATCGCTGGATGACATCCTGGTTTTAGGGAGGGCCCATGAGTTGGCAGATGCTAGAGCGGGGGAGATGGAATCGGCACTGGCGAGACGGTCGGCCGCTCCGCAGCCACTCTACCCCAACCCCATCAAGGAAGAACGGGTGGATGCTATCCGAAGGTTCAGCGGCTGTGGAAAGGAAGGTGCCAGTGTCAGCGGTGAACGACCGGGAAGAAAAGGATGTGGAAATTGCGAACTAGAGAGCCATCCACAGAGGGGGTGCCCGGCACAAGGCAAACAAGTTTGAGATGCAACAAATTCGAACACCTTGCAAAGTTGTGCATGAGTGCAACCAGATCAGCGGCAGGCGGAAGCAAACAAAGGTAGCCAAAGCAGGTGGTGCACACAGCTCAGGACGCAGATGAGGTGGAGAGCATGTGCCGAAGAATGAACGTCACGGAAGACGACGAGGAAGACGACGTGTTTGTAATCTCATACACTGGAAGTACCAACACCAAGAAAAGACCACCACCAATGTGTCAGCTGTGGGTTGGAGATAACAGTATCAAGGCGCTCATCGACATCGACAGTCAATATTCTCCACGCCACTCAATATGAGCGACTCGTGCCAAAGCCAGTGCTCCTCAAGACGAAAGCTAAAAGTTTCACCTACGGGGGGAGGTCCCTATTCCCCTTCTGGGTGTGATCAAGGTGGAGGTAACACATGGAGAAAGGTCGGCAACCACTCGATTCCATGTAACGCGAGACAACGCAGGATCCCTCCTGGGATGCCACTCCGCAGAAGATCTGGGGTTGGTGATGTTCACGAGGCAAGTTCATCAGTCCCATGCGGAGTCGGTAATGGCCGGGTTTCCAGAACTGTTCAGAGGACTGGGCTGTCTAAAAGGTGTAGAAGTCAAACTCCACATAGATGACACGATAAAGCCG
Source organism: Calotriton arnoldi (assembly GCA_963921515.1). NCBI lineage: Eukaryota > Metazoa > Chordata > Amphibia > Caudata > Salamandridae > Calotriton > Calotriton arnoldi. The sequence goes on along the minus strand of CAWUFW010013619.1, from coordinate 256,733 downwards.
GTAGCCCTGAGACATCACAGGGTACCGTTCCACCTGAGGCCCTTAGTGGAGGCAGAGTTGCATCGCCTGGAGAGGGACGGAGTGATCGAGAAAGTGTCAGGGCCTACCCCGTGGGTATCCCCACTGGTGATTGTTCCCAAGCCCAAGCAACCGGGGGCAATTCGACTCTGTGTGGATATGAGATTACCAAACAAGGCTATCAAGAGAGAGCGGCATATCACGCCCACCATTGACGAGATAGTGGCGGACATCAACGGCGCTAAGTGGTTTCCAAAGTGGACTTAAATTCAGGTTATCACCAACTTGTTCTGGAGGAGAAAAGCCGCTACATAACCACTTTCTCAACCCACGTCGGGCTCAGAAGATTCAAGCGCCTCAGCTTCGGAGTGTCGTCGGCCGCCGAAGTCTTCCAGGATGCCATCAGGGAAGCGCTATCTTGCCTGGTAGGCGTTATCAATGTCAGTGATGATGTCCTCATTTTCTCCAACTCACTCGAGGAGCATCACTTACGACTAAGAGCGACAATGCAAAGGCTTGTGGAGCAGTGTTTGACTCTACATAAAGGAAAATGTGAATTCTACACGAACGAAGTGGAGTTCTTCGGTTACCGGTTTTCCGCTCAAGGGTTGCAAGTGGACCCTGCCAAGGTGGAGGCTATCCGTGCTGCAGCGACTCCCCAAAATCAGTCGGAGGTGAGGAGTTTTCTAGGAATGGCAAATTACTGCGGCAGATTTATACCACATTTAGCCACACTCTCAGAGCCGCTCAGAGCGCTCACGAAGAAGGATGTCAGATGGCGATGGTCCAGCGCGGAGGTGAAAGCGTTCACAGTCATCAAAGGAGCGCTATTGCAGGGGGCGACGGTGGCGTACTTCAAGCCAGGGCATCCGACAGAGTTGGTGGTGGACGCCAGTCCGGTGGGGCTGGGAGCGGTACTGCTACAACAAGACCAAGGTGAAGAGTGGGTGCCCATTGCGTATGCCAGCCGCGCACTCACGGCGGTGGAAAACAGTTATGCCCAGATTGAAAGAGAGGCACTGGCGATTAGGTGGGCATGCCAACATTTTGACATTTATTTGTGTGGCCACAGCTTCACAGTGGTTACCGATCACAAGCCACTCGTACCCCTGTTCGGTGGCACAGCCAGGAGTGGGCCGCCAAGGATAGAGAGATGGGCAGTCCAAATTCAGCACTATAAATTTGAAGTTGTCTACCGCCCCGGAGTGAATAACCCGGCAGATTACCTATCCAGACATCCAATCGCCAGCCAGCCGGAGGCCCCTTCGGAGGTTGACGAAGGCTCGGAATCCTTTGTTAAGCAGATTGGGACGCGGCGTGTCCGCGTGCACTGTCAGTGGAAGAAATTGTACAAGCCACCAACGAAGACGCCTGCCTCCAGGCAGTCAAGGAAACACTGCACAGCCACCAATGGAAAACTTTCCTCCAAGGATCCTGCAGGTTGACAGACGAGGAGCGGGAAGCGAGGCTCGGACTGTGGAGATGTCGTGAGAAGCTGAGTGAAGGGTGCGAAGGAGTGATCCTACGGGGGGCGCGCTTCGTGATAACTTCCAAGCTCTGGAGGAGGACGGTGGACCTTTCCCATCAAGGAAACCAAGGAATCAAGAAGACCAAGGCTCGCATCAGATCCAAGGTGTGGTTCCCCGGCGTTGATCAGATGGTGGAAGAAAAAGTAAGGGGTTGCCATGCATGTCTGATAACCGGAGCGGAACCGCCAACCCTCCCAGTAATCACAGAGGCACCCAGCACCACCCCCTGGGCCAACATCAGCATGGACTTTGGGAGTTTCCCGGACGGGAGGCACACGGTTGTCATGATGGACAGCTATTCCAAATTCCCGGTGGTGGAAGTGGTGCACTCGACAGCATTTGAGGGGCTGAAGCCCGTCCTGGAGAGAACCTTCGCGCTGCTGGGAATGCCCGAGGAGGTACGCACCGACAACGGGCCACCCTTCCAGGGGCAGGAGTTCCGAGCGTACATGAGCCTACACAACATCCGTCATCGCAAGATAACGCCCCAGTGGCCCCAAGCTAACGGCGATGTAGAGAGGTTCATGAGAACCGTGAACAAGGCCCTACGGATCAGAGTGGACCAGGAAGAAGATCTTGAAGAATGCCTGCATAGATTCCTACGTGCATATCGTCAGACCCCTCAATCCACAACGGGATGTGCTCCCAGTGACCTGCTGATGCAGCGAGCGGTGAGAGACGTAGTGCCCACAAGCAAGCGATGGGTGCCTGCTGTTCTGGACAGCAGCCGAACACAAGCCAAAGAACAGCAAACTAATGCCAAAGCCAGTCAGCAGCGGCGAGCCAGGAACTGCAATCTTCGCAGAGGAGATCAAGTGGTCGTGAAAGACCGACACCCAGGCTCTAAGTTCCGAACCCCGTTCGAGAGGGAACCATGGGAGGTGGTCCGAGTGCAAGGGTCAATGATTACTGCCAGGAGAGGAGGAAATCAAATAGCCAGAAATGCTTCTGTTGACTCCAGCGCATCCAGAACGCCTCCGCACGACTCATCCTGGACATCCCCCGACACAGCCACATCACCGTACACCTGAAAGACCTGCACTGGCTCCCCGTCAGCAAGAGAATCACGTTCAGACTCCTCACCCACGCACACAAGGCCCTCCACGACCTGGGCCCAAAGTACCTCAACGACCGCATGTCCTTCTACACGCCCACACGCCAGCTACGATCAACCAGCCACGCCCTCGCCACCGTACCACGCATCCGCAGAACCACCGCCGGAGGAAGATCCTTCTCCTACCTGGCGGCCAAGACCTGGAACTCCCTCCCCACTCACCTTCGGCGAACCCAGGACCATCTCGCCTTCAGGAAGCAGCTCAAGACCTGGCTGTTCGAGCAGTAACTTACCCCCTCCCCCAGCGCCTTGAGACCCTCCCGGGTGAGTAGCGCGCTCTATAAATGCCGTGATTGATTGATTGATTGATTCATGGTTCAAGAAAGTGACTGGCCTAGTGCCAGTCCGGACCGAAGAAACGGAGCCCCTGAGTGACTTGAGCTCGTCCCTGGAAGAAATCAACGCCCGGGTGCCGGAGATTGATGAACCCAGGGGTGGAGAGGAGGGGCCCCATGATACGGGGCTGCCTACAGAAGCAAGCCCGGGCACCGAAGAGAGCATCACCCCCAGAAGAGGACGCCCTTACCGGCTAAGAGAAATCCCCAGCCCAGTACCAGGTTGAAGGACTTTCTGTGTTAAAGTGAACCCGAGAATGTCGCTGGTGATTGGACATTCAGCATTGTTAAGTTTATTATTTTCATTTGTTATGTTTCATTCTTTATTTTAGCTTGTTGTTTGTCCACCCGTTATTTAGATGGGATGTAGTGAGCCACCCGGCTCATACAACACAATGTTGCCACCTCAACTCCCTGGGCCGGGCGCGGACCGGGGAGTATAAATAAATGGTGACGTCAGCGCTCGTGGCTGACGGCACGGACCTGAGCTGGAGAGGGGCTGTGTCTTTACTTATGGTGCCCAAGGCGTAGGCCCAAGGCCGTTACCCCTACCCTTTAGTGTGCCCCCTTACTACGAGTCCCCCTGCCCTCCCGACCACCACAGAGGGATCTGCTGGTGGCAAGGTAGGTGCTCCCTTCTTTTACGTGATGATGTAGGCAGGCGTGGGCAGCCTGCTGGAGAGTTGCTGACGGGAAGGGAGGTATGGAGGGAGGCAGCCGTCCGGCGGTCTCGCACTGTGCCTTGCTGATGGCCCGCTATTGCGCTGCGGGCGGTTCTTGCTGGAAAGCGGTGGGGGCACTGCGATGGCGGAATGAGCCTTCTTCACTTCTGGCGCGGCCGGGCGGCTTGTTTGTCCTCTGCCGTTCACCCAGTCAATGCCGCTCAGTGCTTTTTTCCGTGCCGCTTCAGACACGGGCTGCAGTCGCTTTCTTTCTGTTGCTGGCCGTGTCTTCCTTGTGGGCACCTCTCCTCATAGCTGCAGGGGTAGATGCGCGATTTCCGCTGATGGTGAGTGGCAAATGCTCTGTACTAGGGTTTGCTTGGAGGCGTCACTACCGTCTATGAGCTTATTTATTTATTTTTTCCAGGGAACGGCACTGCTCGCCTCCCTGCATGTTCACACCCCCTCTCGCAGTGGGCGACCAGTGCAGCCTGACCTCTGGTGGGTGCCATCTCTTCTCCCACGCAGGCCTCATATGCAGGAGTGGGGCCTTATTCAATGTTGGTGCGGCGTGCCTAATACATCGAGGGAGCTATGTGTCAGCTGCTGCACTCCCCCTTTCTGGGTTCTCTTATTTCCGGACCGGTGAGCACTACGGCTGCAAGGGCCTTACCGTTTGACGCTGTTGGGCTCGCTGGGTGGCCCTGGGCGTCCTTTGCCAGGCTCTGTTGCCTTCGTGTTGGCAGCAGGTGCAGGGTGCCTTATGTTCTGGCCATTACTCCACTCATGACAAGACAGGCAACGGATGAGAGCTCACACGCGGGGATTGACCCGCTCGTCGCCATTGTAGTGTTGCGGGCCTTGGGCCCAAAGGCTACTAAAGGTGGACACAGACACACCGTAGTTGGGTACTAGAACTGGCCCAGGGCACGTGCGCCCGGCCCCTTTTATTAGCAGGGTCACCTGACCGGTAACGCCTGTGATGGGTGGGTGTGCAGTGTGGGGTGCAAACAGAGGTGGAACTCTAGAACGTGTCAAGCAGGACACTACTGTGGAGAGTCGGGTCTCTAGGACCCAGACCTTGCCTCTGCCCTGCTGTGTTGTTACAGCCCCAGCCGGATGTGGGGGGGCGGGGGTCAGTGAATGGATATATTTATTTAGTTTTGCAATTTTCCATATCGCGGACATGGCCCGAAGGCATCAGAGCGCTTTACAACAAGCAGGATACAAGCAGCCCTGCCAAGTGCCAAGCATCCTGCGTTAGAATATCGCATTTGCGGTAATTTTCCCACATTACCGCAATGCCTGAGACTGTCACGCAAAAGAAAGGTGTCCTGAAGTACGATAAAACCGTGTAGTTCCAGTTTCTCTCATTGCTGGATGGACTCATAAAAGCAGAGCTTGTTTTTTATAGGCCACAAGATGGCGCTAGTGTACAGCGGGAGGAATAGGAATCTCAATATATTATGACCTGGAAATATCCTGCTATCACAGAAACTCATATGCAAGCCAAACCAACTTCAGAGATTTGAAGACCAAAACACAAAACCACACAATTAATTTTGAAAAATCAACCTCTGCTCAAACCATGTTATCAAACAGTTGTGGATGTCCAGCCACAAAACGAAGCTTCTAAATACATGCCAAAAACTGGGTCAGTCTAAACTGAAGTAAAAGAGGGGCCTAATTGGAGAACTGTACAGGGAGAATATCCCCGCTGGGGCCCCTGTCACATCCTGTAGTTGGCCTCGGGTCCCACGTGACAGAGAGCCTGGACAGACCCTGTCAACTGATCACGATCTGATCATTCCATCAATTTGATTGATTGCCAGCCAGAGAGGTGCAGGCTGGCTAAGGCAGGGAATCTCTGTTTAATTTATTGTTTCTCTGCAGCCCCGCAGGCAACAGGTGTCCGACCTAAGCTGTGGGCTGTGCCATGCTACCACTAAGTGTGGGTGACATTATGCTGTTCGCGAGAATGTGTCACTCATAGTCGTTGAATGTCACTCATAATTACACTGAAATTATGGAAATGTCACACACAAGCAATCTGAAACCTTGGCAGCTATGTACAAGGGTTACAGCGGGTTACAATAATAATAATTAAACTTGGACGTTTACATCAGTGGGTATGTGCAGGAGTTATAACAAGAAACAGTTACAGCAAATGAGCAGGGGAAATGCACAGTTAAAGCATCGATATAGATGATGAGGTCATATAACGAGGGAAGGTCAGATCACAGTGGGGAGAGTACTTAAGTCTGGTCAAGGATGAATTAACCAAGATGTCTGTGGTTAGTAGGCAGGTAGTTAGACGGAGGCAGGGAGGCAGAGAAAGACTGGTTCATGTATTGTTCTAAACTGAAATTGGGAGGTTCCAGGAGCGGGGTTGGGCATTTTTGGAACCCCTATTTGCTCCGGAGATTTTCAGCTTCTCGTTTAGAGGAGTGCAGCGCTCTGTGGGTTATGCAATGCAGGTGATTTTGAATTGGGCCTGTGCTTCATTGGGGAGCCAGTAGAGGGTTAGCAGGGGAAATGTGGTCAAATTTCTTGAGACCTAAAATGAAGCATGCTGTAACATGTAGTGCTGCTCTCAGTGGGCATAGGTGAACTTTGGGAATGCCTGAGAGAAGGGCAATTCCATGGTCTAGTCTAGAGAGAGTGAGAGACTGCATCACTATTTTGAAGTCTTGTTCTGGAATCAATTGTCTGATGCCCCTAAGCTGCCGAAGTTGGTGCCGTGCACTGTTGGCCATGGCTGAGATGTGGTTGTGAACATTGAGATGATTACCAAGGGTGATGCCGAGTGATCTGGCACTCTGGACAATGGCGGGCAGCCATCCAGGCAAGGAAGGTTAGCCATCCACTCTTGTACTGGCGCTTCTGTTTTAGTTGGGTTGAGTTTTAAAGGGTGGTAGGACATCCAGTTTTGAATCTTTAAGAGTGTCTTTGAAAGCAGGGCAACATCTTCCAGGGATGAAATTTTCAGGTATATTTGGGTGTCATCAGCATAGAGTTGGAAGAGAATCCCAGAGTTTCTAAGAATCACACAGAGAGGTCCTAGGTAGAGGGTAAATGGGGTTGGGAAGAGGACCGAGCCTTGAGTGACCCCTTGGTGAACGCTGACTAGTCTCAAGAGTGAGCTGCCCAATTTCACAATTTGGGAACGGTTGGATAGTATGAGGAGAACCAGTTAAGGACAATGCCACCACATTCCATGCGAAGTTCAAGAGTACGAATGTGGTCCAGATGGTTGACAGAGTCGAACGCAGTAGCTAAATCCAGGAGCCAGGAGATGCCGGAGTTAAGAATTCTGAGGAAGTCATTGACTAGTTGAAGGATCACAGTTTCTGTACTATAACCCTAGCAGAAACCTGATTGGAGAGAGTCTAGGAGGTTGTTTGTTCGAATGTGTGAAGCTAGTTGGGACGCTACACAACTTTCAATGACTCTGCCTAAGAATGGGAATATGGAGATTGGGTGGTGGTTGTTCAGGTTCTCTGGGTCGAGATGGTGTTTTTTCAAGAGAGGGGTGATTTTACCCATTTTTAGTCGTTCTTGGAAGAGGCCCTGTTTGAGAGAGGATATCACCATGGTGGCCCATATGGGGAGAAGGTGTGTAGCAAGACATTTGCTGATAGAATCTGGAATGGCGTCCTGATGGTGGTTTGAGGGTTTTACTTTGGAGATTGTTTGTTGTAGGTCCTGTTCGGAAATTGGAGAGAAGGATGACCATGATTGTATTGCCTTGCATGGTATAGTCTCAACTGAATCAAAGGAATCATTGATGTCATTGGAGTCATTGATACAAGATATGAATGTCTCTAATTTTTTTATCGAAGAAATCCACAAAGTTGTTGCAACGGGCCACGGATGATTTAGGAGCCGAAGTGGTGAAGGGATTAGTAGTCTATGCAATGAACTCGAACAAGCACTTCGGTCTATTCTTTGCTGAATTCCCGATGGCTCCTATATGGGAGGATTTAGCTCTGAGGATTCGGTAATTCTATTGTATTATATTCTTGCTTTGCAAAGCTTAGTCAAACTCAGGTGAGATGGCACTTGTTTCCATTCTTTCTCGCATTTTCTGATAAGCTTTCTTTCTTCATAAAGCTCTTCAGAGAACCATGGCCTGGAGGGTTTTGGTCTCGATAATTTATACTTCAGGGGTGCACATTTGTCGATAAGGGATTCCATTTAGGAGCTGTATTTGTCGGTGGCCTCATTTAAGTCCAGATGAGGTATGATCGAGATTAGGGTGGTAAGGGCCATGATGACCATGGCTTCAATATCAAGGTTGGATGTGTCCCTGAACATATTTCCTCTTTCTTGGGTTGTCCGTATGTTTTGGCATGCGAGCTGGTTAGGGAGAGTGGAATCTACATGTGATCAGACCAGTCGATTGGGATGGGGTCATGTATCTTTAGGTTGGGGAAGTTGGAGATTAACAGATCCAGAATGCCACCCTTGTGGTGTGTGTGCTTTTGCCAGTGTTGTTGGAGATCATTGGCATTGAGAAAAGAGGTAAAAGTGTCCACAAAACTGTTGCCCATGCCTCCCCAGTGCATATTGAAGTCATCAAAGATGATATTGTTGTCTGATGATCTAATGAGTTGCGAGGTGAAGAAATCCATGCAATCCTTGATGATGGTGTTGATTTGACCCTGTGGGTGGTAAATCACATTCAGTCTGACATTGGAGGTAGTGTAAGTGGACAGTTCCACCAACATGCATTCAAAAGATTGAAAATTAGTTGTTGGGACGGTTCGGCATCTCATGGAGTTTCGGTGAATGAGTGAAAGACAGTTATGTCCAGCAATTGTGGCGGGATTGGGTTGGACTGTCAGGAATAGACTTTGGGGGGGTTAAGGTGCAGGTAGGGGGAGGCACTTGTTGTTGGTATCTGGTGTTGGGAGAAGTTAGGGCAGGGGCGAAGAGAGTAGGGAGGAAGGGGGTAACATATGGGCCAATAGAGGGGATGTAAAAGTGGTGGCGGCGGCAACCGGGGTGGGAGATACAAGTTTGTGGGAGGTCTGTTGGGGGGATGTTCAAGGACTGGTATTGGTGCTGAGCTATTGGTTGCGGGAGGCCTATCGGATTGTAGGAGAGTCTGGGTGAGAGGTGTTGTCTAGTTGGACCGGCAGGGGAGGACAGTAGGTGAGGGGAGTTATGGATGGACAGAACGGGAGAGTGTGGAGGTTCCGGAGCCCCAGGACCAGAAAAAGGGAGATAGTAATTGCAGATCTCAAGAGAGGATAGCATGTCGCTACCTTGTGCTGAGCAGTAAAATAATAAAGAAAAGATTCTTTATACCTGCCTCACGGCAGGTACTTACAGAACACCACAACTGGCGATGATGAGATGGAAGACCCCTCGTCTCAAGTGATGCCTGCTGCGTACATCGAGACGCTGCCTCTCGCTCCCCGCAGCCTGCCTGCTGCCCTCCGCCTGCACTGAGCGCGTGGCACCCCAACTCGTCCGTTGAGCACTCCCTCAGTCGGCTGCATCTGCACAAGAGCGCTTCACATGTCGCTGCATCTGCTTCAGTCACAGTGAGCACGCGTCACGCTCCCTCTTTAATTGAGCCCCCCGGGGCTTAATCAAATCCTCTCCGCTGCTGAGGCTGTGGTGCTTCCCATACTCTAGCAGCTGCCATGAAACCCAACTTGTGGCCGGCATTATTCTGGCCATTCTGCCCTGATGTGCGGTTCTTCCTGAGTGCCCTGGGCTTTGACTTTTCTTGGCGACCATCTTGGATTGGGCTGCCAGCCCTGAAGCCTTGCTTCATACTTCAGTAGCCATTTTGAATTGGACTGCCTTACTTCTCATGTCAGCGGCCATTGGGCTGCTGATTTGCTCACAGCTAGCTCCATCACGCTAGTGCCAAGTGGTGTGAACTGTGGTGGTGGTGTCAGCAGGGGGATGAGAGGGTAATGGGAGGGGAAGGAAGGGGGTTAATGGGATGTAAAGCGACACCTGCTGCAAATAAAAAGGATTAAAAGTAGTTTAGTCGGAATTCTTGGAGTTGAGTAGGAGGAACGCGGCAATCGGCAGGACTTTAATGCAGACATCGGCCTGCTGCGCCTCTGAAAATTGGTGCCCTGGGCCTGGGTCCACAGCACACTGAACATCACACTACCACCGGGAGATGGACCTCAAAACAACACCCAAACCATATTACAGGCTGCCCCTCCAACTCCAGACAGAGGCCCATTTACAATGTGACGCATCTAGGGAGATGCGTCACCTTGTAAAGCCCTGCATCACATTATACCTGCGTCAGGTATAATGTATGCAGGGTGGGCGTTCCCCTGCATAAAAGCTTTGTAGAAGTGGCGCAGTTAAATCTACTAGATTTCACTGCGCCACTTCTAAGATACCACTGCGTCAAAACTCTACGGCTGCTTGGAGCAGACATAAGGAGTGGCGCAGCGTATTAGGAATAGGCCTCCCCATGCATTGCTGGAGTTGCATTGTGCTTGCGACACAACTCCAGCAATGCGTGACTATTTGCCGAAAGCCCCGTTGTATTTGTGTTTCAGAGTCGCGTGGCAAACAAAATTGTGCTCTCTAATGGGGAAGGCACACGGACGTGTGGGACTGGCAGGATCACCCTGCAGGAGTAGATAAGGTCAGGGGGAGTCGCACAAAAAACCAAAACAAACAAACAGCAAGCTCCAGGTCTAGCCCCACGTGCATGTGGCACCTTCTGTTGTTTCCCCGGCCTAGCTCGCCATTGCAGGTCATTGGTGCAGGCAGCAGTGATACACACTATTGAGAGATTGTTTTTCCCTCAAACGTGCTGCGCCCACCCTTAAAAGTGGTGGCATGCCACTATGCGGATTGTGCGACCCCCTCTCATATCTCTGCACAACACAAACTCGAGCTGAACAAAAAAGCACACTTGCTTGACCGAAGGCGGCAGAGACAGCAGCCAGCCTGGCAAAGAGAACCATCAAAATAACATGCAACTAGAGTTGAGTGAGTGCGTCCCTCACCCATCTCGGTCCACGGTGCCACCAGCAGCATGCGTCCTGATCAAATTATACCCCAGTGTTTCATAAATTGGATTTATGTTTCTAAGGAAGCGACTGATCTGTGTGACAGTAACCCCTCCCATATCCTGCTCATGCCTCCTTTTGTGTCAGCACACTTGCTATTGTAGATCTGTTCCTTCCCGGTGAAATTGTGCTGTTGTGCCGGGTGTGTATTTTTGGGTGCACACATGGGCCTGTGGGTGTCACTACTCTTCACTGTCTCTCCTAGTCCACAGAAACCAGAAAGTGGGGCATCAGTCAATGTCATGTCCCTGGATCAATTCAACGCACTTGAGCCAGCACTGCTTCTTGAACGCTCACCCGTATAAGTTTACACCTTGGCCGCGGCCAAACCACTACACAGTTGTGGTTCCTTCAGTGCATCTCTGTCACATGGCACAAATCCATCACCACTCACATCCATGTTCTACAGGGCAATAAACCTGGAACATGCCTTCTCAGTTTTGCCACTGCAGCAGCAATGGGACTCATCTCCATCAATGTTCATCTTGAGACTGTCCTCCAACCTCACTCACCATTTTCCAGCCCTCTTTACAGGTCTTGCAAATTGAAAGGCACCAGTGTCCGCCTTCACATAGATGAGAGAGTTCACCCAGTGGCGCAGTGTCATAGGAGAGTGGTGTTTCATCTACAGAAAGCAGTGGAAAAGTAATTTGACAATCTCTTCTGTCTGGATATCATTGAGCCATCTGAAGGCCGAATGCAGTGTGTGTCTCCCATTGTTCCTTTGCAACCTGGGGGTCTCCCAAGATTCTAAAGTCTGACAATGGACCACCAATCACGAGTGGAGATTTCAGAAACTTCCTTAGAGGCCTTAATATCACACACCAACGTATAACCCCACTTTGGCCTCAGGCCAATGGCATAGTGGAACGATTCATGGGAACTCTTAAACGAACTGTGCAAAAAGCCAATGAAGAAGAACTTGTGCTGTATGATGCACTCTGTCAGGTTCTGCAAACATATCGGAGCACACCACATTCAACAACAGGAGAAAGCCCAGCCACTCTCATGTTTGGACGATCCCTGCACACCAAGCTACCACAGTGGGCATCTGAACGCCTTGTAAGTCCTCATGTGGTCCGAGCCACGGACCGAGAGAAGAAAATGAAAGCCTATGCCTATGGCAGAGGACAGGCACAAGAGACACTTTTTGAACCAGGAGACTATGTAGCAGCCAAGCCAAAGCAACAGAAGAAGGTGGACATCCCCTTCAACACACAAACGCTGCCAATCACTGCGGTTAAAGGAAACATGGTCACAGCGTCACGCCCTGGGAAGTCTATGACTACACATCGCATTCCAGAACCACTGAACTCAGTCCTGACTCGGATGGCTCCTCACCAGTGGCCGCACAACCTGATGGTGCACCTCCTGTACTACCTGATCAAAGGAACACCGAATTGAGGTGCGCTCCACTGACCACTCGGTCTGGCAGAGTGTTATGTTATGTAAGGGAGATTTAAATAGTGCACAGCAACTCAAAAGTGTCCCGGCGCTAAATCAGGCAGCCTACAACAAAAATGCATGTCCTTTTATATTTGTTGGAAGAGCCATGTTTTTAGTTTTTTCTTATAAGTGGAGAGTTACATTATAGTTCGTAGCTCCTGAGGGAGTTTATTTCACGTGACCGGCCCGAGATAAGAAAAAGACCGCACACCAGTTCTAGCCCGACAAATTTTGGGAATTCTGGCCAGTCGCTTGAAGAAGGAACAAAGGTTTCTGGAAGGCACGTAGTCATGGATATTCTCTCAAATAGCGGCACCCGAGGCGTGCAGAGCTTTGTGGACCAGGACCAGGGATTTGTGACCAGACTTCGTAGACTCATTGAAGATGTCTGACTCATAATGTTTGGTGGCCTGTGTTTAAACAGGGGGATGTGTAGAGTCAGGTCTCTAGGACCCTGACTCTGCCTCCGGCCGGCTGTGTCAGTGAATGGATATAGGGAGCCCCATAACCGGAAAGGGGCAGATAGTAATTACTGAGCTCAGGCGAGGATAGTGTGTCTCTACCTCGCACTGAGTAGTAAAATAATAAACGATTTTTCACACCTGCCTCGTGTCGCATCTTACTTACAGGACACGACAGGCGTAAGACACAGACTGAGCAGCAGCTCTGCAGAGCGTGTATTGAAAGTGCATTCTTCTGTGTGCTCCCAGGACCAGTGTTCTGCCAAGTACTGTGCGCCACGAGGCCCTCTGTGACCCCAGAAGATCAAGGGCTGCTTTTGGTAAGGTATAATGTGAGTCTGATGTGAGGCTCGTTGACAGGCCTATGCAGTGTTCTAGTATAGAGATGGCTGTTGTAGGTTAGGCATGGAGTGTAGTAGTTTGAAGAGCTATGCGCTGTTCTACAGTAATGTGGGACAGGTGTGAGGTGAAATGATGAGCAGCGTGTGGTTCACTGTTTCTGGGGTAGTTGTTGATGAGGTGTGAGTTGCATTGTTGGAGCTCCATTTGGAGTCTTACTACTGGGACAGAAGGTGGATTCTGCAGCTCATTGGAATATCAGAGGATAAACTAATGTTCACATGGAGCAGAGACACAGAAAGGAGACTATCCCACACATGCCACTGTCAGAGGAGGCAGCATCATCAGAGGACAGTGAGTATCCACAGAGGACAGAGCTGTTCTATAGGTTATACTTAAAGGGGAGAGAGTATCACCTTTAGTTTATTTCCAGGCAACTTGTGATTCTTATACAGAGCGTAAACTGTGAACTGAGTGTCCTTTACGCGTATAGATATGTTCAGGTTATGGGTGGGTGTGCATAATGGAGCACGATTGAGAGCCCTGGATTTAGGGATTAAGGCAGTGAGAGCTTCTCACAGTTCCTGCTGGTGGCTCCCAAAGGTGTTCAGACCACATGCTCATCTAATCATTGGCCTCTCTACTGAGTGCACCGAACGATGGCAAACTCTTCTCTCAAGGTAAGCCATGTCAGTGATGGAGTTCCTTTTTACATTTCACATTTTACTACATTTACATTCCCTAAGAGTGTATGAATTTTCCAAATGGTGTTTGTCTCGATTTGTTTTCATGAAACGTGATTCTTGTATAGTGCATACTGCGATCGGAGTCGCCTCTAGGTGCCTGGGTAAATTCGGGTTATGGGTGGGTGTGCATGATGGGGCACGATTGAGAGTTCTGGAGTTGAGGTTAAAGTCAGTGAAAGTTTCTCACAGTGCCTGTCAATGGGTCAAAGTTTGGACTACACACACTCATGCAATCCATAGCCTCTCAGCAGAGCGTATCCAGTCACACATGCCAATTGCTGTATTTTCAGATGAGGAGAGAGAGAGTGTGTGCATGTGCATGTTTATGAGTATGGCGAAAAGGGCAACATAAGGAAGTACATGCAGAAAGGCAGTGAAAAGAGATGAATGAGTGTGTGATATGAAAATGAAGGATTTCAGAAAGATGTGAGGAGAAATATGGCTAACAAAAAAGTGGCTAACAGAGTGAGAAACTACAGAGGAAAGTGATGTGAAAGAAAGAACAGGAGTGATTGAGATACAATGAAGACTACTGCCCATTCTACAGGCGTAGTAGTGTTCAATTCACCGTATAATTGTCTGAAAATTTAACCATTTTCAGTCCTAATTATTCACAACATTATTGTTGTTACTAATTGATCTGATACTTCTAAACAACATTATTAGCAGGTCTAGCTTGTGTTAGACTTATGTTCATTGTTGTGTGATATTTCTGAATACAATTACAAAACTTACAGGAAAGTACTCAAATACTAGTCATTGCTTTGATTTACTCATGAGTAAGTGTCACTCGAAGTGTCACACATTTGACAGTAGAGTGTCACTCATACGCCAACTGAAACCATGAAGGTGTCACACATACCCTATCTGAAAATTTGGCAGCTATGTTAATGGGCAAAGCTGACACCGGTCCTGCCTAACCCCTGCCTTCTGCTTTTTTTACTTTTGATCCACAGATGCGGCACCATCACAGACCTGTCCGCAGGATCCATCTCCACTCTGTGTTGCAAAGGGATGGTGGGCCGCTACGTGAGTGTCGTCATCACGGGCCGAAGTGAATACCTCACTCTGTGTGGAGTGGAGGTTTATGGAGTTGTGGCACAGGAGCCACAGAAGGAGGAGCCACATGTCTGCTGGTAGCGCGAACATCTCTTTCTTCTATTTCTTTTTCCTCGTTATTCTTTCGGAGTCCGAGTCGCTGCTTTACACTTCACCTCAGGTGCTATCGCTGACTTGCTGACGCCTCCTGCACAATGAACTCTTTATAAGGCTAAGCGGCCTGCTTCACATCCTGGAAACGACGTCAATTTTGTGGGCATTATGAATTCCGCAGAAGATAGACCCTGCTGAGATGAACACTGATCATTTAAAGAGAAAGTGACATTTTGAAAGAGGTTTACTAAATGCCAGATAATTATTAAGCATCATTGTTTTCTGTTCAGACCTCTGCTTAGGGTTTTTTTTATTGCTGCTTATTGCCTGTCTCTCAGCTATGGGCCCAAGGAGAAGTCCCACAATGAGGAGAAGGGAAATTATCAGCTGTTAAAGCCTTCCAGCATGTTGGAAAAGGGGATATTCCTCTAATCTCACATAACACAGGTAAATAAACACACCTGATATCTCTGCTTGCTTCACATCCCTGCTCCTGTACCCAGATTGCAGGTAAACAAAGGCTATTTAGTACCAGTGTTCTAAGATTTCTGATTGCCTGATCCAGTCCCAGCATTCCATGCAGGTTCTGCAAGCACACCCCAGGGGGACAGATTGGGAAAGTCTCCAACATTTGGGATCTGGTATAGTGTCTTGTGTGGGTCAGTACCATCAATTTCCAGGAACTGAAATAAAGTTATTTAAAGTGCACAGAACGAAGAGTAGATAAAGGAGACACCGAAAGCCAGAGAGTGTAATGAACAACCGCCTTACCAATGCACTCATGAACGCATTATATCTCGATGGATGCAATACTGCCGAGGATCCATCGAACGCTCTGTGTTTGCTGACTGCTGTGTTTTTTTCCAGGTTTTTCGAAGTAGGGTGTCAACGTTTCCCAGTGGTATGTATTGAGCTTCCATCCACTTGTGCGCGCTAAAGTGGAAGCCATGTCCTGCTATAGTGAGTATTTGGCGGTAGCGATCAGACTGGAAGTAGCAATAAAGGCAGACAGGTCCCTACAGCATCTTAAGGAATGTCTTGCTGTCCTCAGCTCAGAAGACCTCTCTAGGGGTGCTGCCCCTTACCAACAGCCCCCCATGCTGCTGCTGCTCTCTGACATGCTATGGCGTGACGCCTTCTACCTACCAAAGTATTATACAGTGTATCCTTTTAGCTCACCCTGCTTGGTATCACAGCGGTTGTATACACCCTTGAGTAATTCGCAGCTATTAGATGCCGCTGGCGCAGAAATAGTTGTGCCAGTTGTCTGTAAACTTTAATGCTCTTTTCAGAACTGTGAAATGTATTTCGAATAAAGTTTCCATTGTGTAGGATTTTGCAGACATTGGATATGGTGATTCCTGAAAATAAAATCTTCTGTTGCACCGTGGTCGTGCTCATTGGAATGTAAGGTGGTGCTGCATGAGATGGTGGAAGTAGCATGCCTTCTAGTAAAAGGCACCAAAGGGTCTTCGTGATAAATGGGGGCTACTGTAATTTGTGCACTCATTAAAAGATGTGCATGGATGGCTTTTACAGAGCCTGGTGGCAACGCTCCATCCTTCAGTGGGGTATTTTGTAATGTTTGGAATATGCAGCAGCTTCAGTGGTACAACTGTGGAACAAGGCCGGACTGGGAATGCAAACCGGCCCTGGCAAATGAGTCGGACCGTCCGCGGGATGAGGGTTTGGGGGGTGCGCATGGACAACACTGCACCTGCTTTTGTTACAGGGGGGCGATATTGCAGCTATGCAGCAAAACCAGCCCCTGGTAACAAAAACGGCCCCCAGAAGTCCAAAACTAGCCCCCGCCCTGGCGGCCCACCAGGGAAATGCCCGGTGGTAGCAACGGCCAGTCTGGCCTTGCTGTGGAACAACAAAACAGGAAACGGTCGAAATAACGTGGGCAGAGCCACGCATGTTCCAACATCGCAAGCGCTACCACGCTTGCCTTAGCCACATATATGCCTTAACCATGCATATGCATGGTTAAGGCAGTGTACGGTCTAGCTGCTGCCTGGAATGGGCGGAAGCAGGAAGGATCAGGAGAGGAAGCAGGACGCAGTGAGGTAAGTGGGGCTGGGTCTGGGGGTCGCTTTTGGAGGAGGTGGGGGTCGGGGTACTTTTGGGAAGGGGGCAGGGTTTTAGGGCTCAGGAATGGGGTCAGGGTGCTTTTAATTTAAGAAGGGGGCAGGTTTTTAGGACTCAGGGCGGGGAGAGGGGGTTGGGGTCGTTTTAAGGGCTGGGTTGGTGGGAGTTTTTTAGGAATGGGGCGGTCTTAGGGCTCAGTGCGGGGTGGAGATCGGGTAGTTTTTTTAATTGGGGGCAGGGTTTTAGGCCTCAGGGCAGTGGAAGGGGTTGGAGTTGGGGTAGTTTTTGGGACGGGGCAGGGGTCAGGGTAGTGTATGTTAAGGGGCAGTGTTTTAGGCTTCAGTACAGGGGGAAGGAAAGGCAGAGGCAAGGGGGCAGGTAGGGAGTTCGTAATTTTGGGCTTAGGGTGGGGGCTCGGAGTAGTGGTGAAGTTAACCACACACACCTCCTTCCCATTCACGCCTTTACAACGAAATTGCGTGGTAAAGGCATGCATGGTAAAAGAATGCATGGTTAAGACGCATTCATGGTTCAGGCTGAGTGGTAAAGGCACGCTTGGTTTAGCCATGTGTGCCTCTGTCATACAATCCAACAAAATGTATAAGTCAGATGTTATCTTCCTTGAAAGTGAAAAAGGTTATACCGGTTTATTTGTATTTGGCTACTGAAAAATGGAAATTAGACATATGGCACCCCCAAATACCAGAATGCATCCGGACCATTCATAGAACACACACCTGCAAGAAACTGTTGCACAGTACCAGGTAAAGCCTGGCAAGGAAGGACGAAAAGAATAAATAGTGGCCCTGCACATACACCATGGGAGAAAACTCTCAGGGTGTGAAGTCATTCATTTTTAGTTTTTCAGAAACTAACTCTTGCTTTGGGACTTTGTTTATGAAAACAACAAAAAGATAAAAAGTTTAATGAACGGCCATCAAACCGACAGCAGCCAGCCACCAAACGTTTTATAACTTGAAAGAAACTGCTGTGACAGAACTTCCTTTAAAGGTACAGAGATGAGCTGCGGGGCCGGCAGTCATCTCTAAATTAGGCAGGTGGTTGTCAGGGTGGCAGATTTAATGTCCACTGCCCCACTGATGGATGGAGTACCATCCTCAAAGTCTAAATCAGACCCTATGGGGCATATTTACATGCCCCTATCGCTACAGGAACGTCACTTTTTCTGACGTTCCTGTGGCGATGGGGACTTCGCCTTATTCACAAGGCGGCCTTAAGCCACTTAACGTGGCTTAACGCCGCCTTGAGTATAAGGCCCCCTTTCAAGCTACACTTAGGGTGAAAGGGGCCAGGGACACCTTAAGGATTTTGGGGGCCCTGGGCCAAAGGTATTTGGGGGCCCCTGTTCAGAGAATCTTTGAATTTATGATCCAATTTCCACTCTTTCATGCCCTTGTCGGCTAGGTCACTCAGAGTGCAGAGGCACACTAATCCAAATTCTAAATGTGTTTACATCTAATATTCAGGGATAGTGATGTGTGTTTTCAATATTATAACACAGCAGCAGCTCACTAATATTACTGCACCCTGAGACACCCTCCCATTTCTTATATGTCAGGTCTGGTTCTGATCTAAAAGAAACGTTTTTTAGGGATGTTGCATGAAACATAAACACAACATTTCTCTGCAAAATGTCTGTAATTCACTGCCACACAACACCCACATTAAAAATAAATTAAAGGAAAACTGTATTTAAGACAATCTATTTAAGAATTATTCAAGGGTATTAGGACAAGCCTCCCCTGCAGAACAGAGGTGGCTCTATCATGAGGCCCCCTGAAAGGCTGGGGCCCTGGGCCAGGGCCCACTTTGCCCATGCCTTAAAACGTCTCTGAAAGGGGCATGCAATGGGTGTTGCAATGGGCATACCACCACAACACCCATTGACTTTGACGCTACCTCATATTTACAAGGGTGGCGTAAATATGGGGCAGCACCAAAATTAAACCAGGGAAAACCTGGTCTTAACATGGCAAAATGAGGAGAAATGCTTTATTTCTCCTCGTTTTTGCTGTTTCTGTGTGCTGCATTGTGCAGCACACATAGAAACAGCAAAACGCCATTGATTGTTTATGTGCAGGGAGGTGTACCAACATCTGTGTGTGCTGCATTCTGCAGCACACTGAGGTTACAAAATGCCATTACTGATTGTTTATGTGCAAACCTGGCCCCCGGTAACAAAAACGGCCCCCAGGGGTCCAAAGCCGGCCCCCACCCTGGAGGCCCACCAGAGAAACGCTCAGTGCCCGATACGTCCAGTCCAGCCCTGCTTGTAGCTCCTCGGTTACCTTACAGAGGTGAGCAAAGGTGGGTGGAGGAGAAAGTTAACAGTCCAATCCAACGGCTTAGAAACCACTTCTAATGTTCTTCATTCGGAACGCATGAGTTTGAGCAGAGTACATTTGAAAGCAAGTCTAAATCGATGCATGTACTTGAATTTGTATTTTAGATTAGATTTGGAGGTGTTCCACAGTCTAGAGCCTTAAATATGTCCCCATGCTTAAATCTCTTGATGGATTGCTGGTTGATTTCTTCGCCAGGGCATAAATGGAGTGTCGTGCTGGGAACATATTGGGGTGCCAATTTCTGTAGATATTCTAGGTCTTTGCCCCAGTACACTTTTTGGAGGGTGCAGAGGACCTTGACTTTGATCCTAGCATCAGTGGGGAGGCAGTGTAATGCTTGTACGGTGGGATTTCAGCATAACTCGGCAACCGGTTTGGTCACCATTGTAACCCAACAGAGTAACTTAAGTTGCAGTAAGCTAGACATACCAAGAACATTGACGTCCACATTTTTTTGATGGGTGAGGTGCTCCATCTGGATATGAAGGTCAGTGTTAAAGCAACTCCTGCAGTGATGCTGGAATGGAATAGTTACGAGTGCATGAAGAGAGAATTGTTTAACTGACTCAGGGACAAATTTACAAAGAAATGATGCAACACAGAGCAGCAAGTAAAGTTTCTGTGCTGCATTGGGCCAACAGGAGATAGCAGAACAGCACCATATCTACTAATGCACCAATGCAGACATCCTTTTGCCATATTGCCATGGTGTTTGTGTTGTGAGAAGTGCAGTTTTTGTACAGGAAGCAGTCCCTTCCTGTACAAAAACTGTACTTCAAGGCATTCCTCTCATCTTTGTATGTGTGTTGTAGGATGAAGCACACATGTAAAGAGAAAAAACGAAGAGAAATGAAAAATGTCTCCTCGTTATACCAGCCTCAGGGAGGTGCACGATTTTGGCGCAAATCCCTGTCTACAGTTCTATGTAGATAGGTATTTGCGTCAAAACCCATGGGTGGTTGAAGGTAACGCCCAGGCACCCTCCATAGAAGGCACCGTAACGCAAAGTAACTCCTTGTGCTGGGTTGCGTTACTTTGGGCTACAATCCTATAAATCCCACTATTAGACTTTGCGTCGGGTTTTCGAGTTTACATTAAAAAAGTAACACAAACTCGACACAAAGTCTTGGGAAATCTGGACCTCAATCTCCCAGACTATCATTGTGGTCTGAGTGGGCTCTCTCAAGTACATGCAACAAACACAGAGAGGCACAAACTTCAGCAGCGTGCAAACTCAATTAACCATTTATTCACAGTTGTTTTAACAAGTGCTGAGTAACTGAGCACCTAATGGAACAGTATTAGTTAAAGTAAAGGAAATAAAAGATAATCACTGTTTGAGTGCAGTAGAACTCAGTTATTTACTTTAAAATGCTTAAAAGTAATCTGAAAATGAACTCAAGGAATCATTTGTGGACAATACCAAAGGGAAACAATTTTAGAAGCACCCGCCATAGCATAAGAGGGCTATATTGAAAGGTGAAATTAATGAGGAGAAATCCATCCTTTTATAATTTAGGACAATCAAATATTTATGAAAATAAATGTCAATCTTCCCTGTTTCAGAGTAGTATGCAATGTAAACATATTGCATTCATCTTTAAACAGTTCAGGATAGCGCTAAGCCAGCAATGGGGATTCATATTGTACATTGAATTAATCAAAAGCCTATCTGGCCACGATCACACATAGACCCCGAGTGCAGAAAGGTGTGCTATGAATATATTGTGCTGTTTACTATTGACAACTGGGGCATGGCATGCTGGGTATGCACATACTCTCTTCTAGGCACTGTGGTTGGGTCTTAAAAGAGCCTTTGTGTTCGCAATGTCTCAGTGTAAGTCCATATTTCTGCTTGCGCGCTGCCTTTTTATGCTTTGCTGCTTAGGTATGGCCGTCTTTGGTTTCAGTACCTTAGCTGGACTTTTCTTGGCTGCTTTTGGCTTCACAGCTTTGGCTTTCGCTGGACTCTTGGCAGCTTTCTTGACCGGAGCAGCTTTGAGCTTCTTCAGGCTCTTTCTGGTAAAATCGGTTCTCCCATAAAGAGAGCACCCTACTCTGCTAAGTCAGGAAAATGTTCTGAAAACTCAGTGAAAATGGGTTAAGCCATAAAAGCACCTGAAAAGCATCTGCTCTAAAGGCAAGCAAAAGGCACCCGCCTAAGGGTCAAGCACAGAAGTTTCTGCAAGACAAGTGAAAAAGACATCCGAATCTTTGTCTACATTGCATTAGCTTAAATCGCACAATTTTAACACTTATACATGATTCCCAGTCAAAGGACCTATCAGGTTAAGGCACAAGCTAGTAAAGTAAATGTATTATTTTTCTCAAGCTGCTACACAATGAGATAATCTAAAGTCCTTCGGACTAACAGTTTTCGAAAACATAATGAGATACAGTCAAGCTAAGCTGTGCTCTGCAGGTCCATTACAACAGCTTTTAGTGCGTTCTACTAGAATTGTCAGTCAATCAATCAGGGGGTTTAGAGCGTGCTACTCACCCGTGAGGGCCTCAAGGCGCTGGATTGTGTGAAACAAACAAATGTCATATGGGAACAAGACGTCAAGGACATATTAAGATAATGTATGTGGAGTTGACTTTTTTTAAATAAAAAGACACTTATGACGATGGAACCAGACGTTATCCATTTAAAAATGTGGCCTACATTAACTACGGTCAATCTAAATGTGAAAAATACATACTCAGTAGAGTTACTTGTTACATACTACTTCAATATAAGTGCAACATTTTTAATTATGAAAAGAATCGCTATCAGCACCCACGGGAGCATTGATGGGCTTCTTGGCAGCAGCAGCATCTTTCTTGATAGTTGGTTTCTTGCTCTTGGCGGCAGTCTTCTTGGCCGCTTTCTTGCCCTCCAGCTGCTTCTTGTTCACCTTGAAGGATGCGGAGACCCCTGATGCCCTTCAGCTGGGCAAGGGCGCCTTTGCTGACCAGGCTCAGGTAGCGTCCTGCACCCAAAGGGAGCACAGAGGGGCGGCGTAATAAACCGCGCCAAGGCCTAGGAATGTGGTGGATCCCGAGAAAGATGAAAAAACAAAAGGCCGGAAGTGAGAATGGACAAAACAACACCAAAACAAAAAGAAAGGGCATAAATACCACCAACCAATGGCTTTCAACATAAGTTCGGACACGTTGGGACCCGAAGGCTTCTTGGCTTTAGAAGCCCCTGATGTTTTCTTCTGCTTCTTCTTGGCGGGCTGCGTCAGCGGTAGGAGCCGCAGCAGCTGGTGTGGTTTCAGCCATTATATAGCAAGTCTTGGCACTGGCACTATCACAAATCAGAAATGTACCTCCCAGCCGGAGCCCTGTGAATGTACAGGGAGGAGCTGCCCTCTGATTGGTCCAGAGAAGAGGAGGCTGTTCCAGACACACTCAGCTCTCTGCTCTGTGTTTCCTCCCATCAGATTATCTATATTGTAAAATAGTCTCAGTTATAACTATTTGTTCATTTATGCATTAAAAGAATTATAACCTCAGCCCTTTCCTATGCATCCATTAATTTCAATTAAGCATGTTATCACTGACTTTTAATCAGTTTGTAACCTCTACACTCCTTAATTGGCTAATACATTTATTGTATTGTATTTTAATGCTGTATTTATAAAGCACTGACTTCCCCTATATGGGATGTTGAAACACTTGCCTACAATGGCAGCACACTAAACCTTGCAGGCTGTGTGGTTGGATGTGTGTTGTCTTTGCTTTGATCCTGGGTGGGAAGTGCTTCCATGTTGTGCGTAAGGACCACCGAGGTGCAGTTATCGTGTTATGGGATGCATCGCTTTGCAGTAGAATAGATGAAGAAGTGTGAGAGACAGGCATGCAATTTGTGATTTTCAGTAAGCTGGCAGCTATGAGCAGCTATGCATGCCCCTTTATGCATTTGTTATATTCATAGTCTACTTAGTGAAATACTGCATGGGGTTGTGCATTCTGAGATATTTTGTTCAAGGTTTATAGTCCTGAGCAGGTATAAGTTAAAGGAAGAAATCATTGAGAGATCTGCTGGGATGGACTTTATTAAATCATCCCATATTTGATTATTATTGTGAGATGTCAGGAAGTGGTCATAATATGCAGCTAGTTGGGACCTGCAGTGGTGGACTAGATAAAAAAAACCTTTGTTGGCCAGCAGCACATAGCAGATCTCTTCTGGTGTTGCATGCCTGGTCAGTTGGTGAAGGATGGGAGGTTTCTTTGCTGTAGACTGGTACAGTTCTGGGTGGTACACGTGACCCTTAGCAGTAGTATTGTATATTAGTGTAAGCGGCAAGGAGTGAAAGGGAATTATTATGCAGCTTGTATGAACTATAATTGACTGCCCAACTGCTGAGTGTTGAGATATTACTATTAGTGAGGGTTATATATTGTATTTATATTGTAATTATATTTATATAGCACTTACCACCTTTGACAAGGTGTTTACAAGGTGTTGTAGTGCTGTGCGCCAGGCAGCACCCTGCTCCAGAGCCCTGGGTTAGTAGTTTTTATTTTTTTGTTATTGGGATTAGTCGTGCGCTCTTAAGGAAGCTATGTCATGCACTTACTCTGGTTTCTATGTGATAGGTAAATTACTAGGAGCTAGCAGTGATCTTTAGTGGAGGGGCACATTATGTGAATTTATGCACTGGTTGGCAGTTTTAATGGACGAGGAACTCAGGATTAGGTCATGGTGGTTTTTTTAAGCATGTTTTTATTGTATTCAGTGTAAAAATCAAGGCACAATTAAACAATGCAGTCAGAATTCACATCACAGAGGAGTATCCTACCCCAATGTAAGAGCAAGACATTAACAGTGATAATTACCCAATCATCTTGAATCAACAGTACAATATATCTCAGTGAAACAATAAAGGTATCATTAAGGAGAAGCAAGCAGCAAGTGATCACACCTGTGTACTTCTTCAAGCAGCAACCCTCTCCTCCACACTTCCAAAGCAATCGGGGCCAGGAGTGTCAGGGCACAGGAGGTCGGTAAGGGGGGGAACCCATGGGGGGCAGGGTGAGAGGGGAAGGCACTATCCATCTTAGCAACTTCTGATTCGACAACTGCCTCACACATACTGCCACAACCAAGAACTGGCATTAATCTCAGAGCCATTTTCGGGCTGCCCTTTATTCCTCAATAGGGAACAAATCTGGCTCCGGGGGTGAGCGAGGCCATCGTTCGGCGGTAGTTCCATTTCTGCTAAAGTATCTAACATGCCCTCCCAATGCTCCAAATCCTGTTCCGCATGTTCATTGGTACTTGCTGTCTGTAATCTCCTCTGCTACTCCCCATTCCTGCAAACCTGCCATCCATTTCTGAGTTACCGGTTAAATGGGTTGCATCCAGTGGATGGCCACCCAACATTTAGCACGGCCCAGGAGAGCAAATCTATGGCTCATCTTGGTCTCATGTCGGGGTGTCCGGAGTACCCCAAGTATGCAGTGACTGACGGAGGTATCCACCAGCACACACGTGACCCTCTGCAAAACCAGTAGGACCTCCCCCCAAAAACTCCAGAGCCTATCACAATCCCACATCATATGTAAGAAAGAAGCCGGTGCGAACCCACACCTTGGGCAAGCATCCGACCGAGCTCTGTTAATCCTATGTAGCTCTTGTGGCATCATATATGCTCGGTGCAAATGATAAAACTGAGTCAGTTTGTACTGCTCATTACGTGCCACCTCCCAGACCTGAGCAAGAGCTCTCCTCCATGCAGAATCAGAGAGTGGGACGGGCAGAGCATTGATCCATCTATCTCAAATCCCTCACATGTCAATTTGGCGGTCTCAATTGAGAGCCTTATAGGTACGGGAAATTAAACCCCAGGTCTAGCAAAGGGAAAAACCTGAAATATTGCATGACTCAGAGCTCCACAGCCTTGGGTAGAAGAAGTGACTTTGTTCCCTTGATCCTGAACAACTTAATATTTCTAACACAGATGCCTGGAGGCTAGACATTGGTCCTAGACACAACATCTATATCATCTGGGGTATAAAATGGGGTCCTGATGTCCTCAGGGACCCACAAACTGTCATGAGGTTTGCTACCGAAAATGAGCAAAAACCAGTCAGAAAATATTTTCGGTCTGGTATTGCTAATTTTTCAAATAGCTCAGACTGGATATCAAACTTACTTTTTGAGTGCACTAGACCTAAATATAGTTGTTAGAAAGTTCAGATCTGATACTGTGAAGGGGTTTATGTAACTTTTGGACCATGTGAAGTTGTTTTTTCTCACCTCCAGCCAAGGGAAAAACCTGAAATCTTATCCAACTCGGAGCTCCATAGCCATGAGTAGAAGACGTGACTTTGTCCGCTTGAAGCTGAACACCTCACAATGTCACAAATATTACTAAAGCAGTTGCCTAGAGGTTAGCAATGGCCCCTGGGCACTACAGATATGCGACATGAGGTATAATATTGGGGTCCTGATGACTAGAGGGACCCACAAACTGTCACGAGGGTTAATGCTGAAAATTTGCAAAACCAACCAGAAAATATTTTCTGTCTAGTTTTGCTAATTTTTCAAATAGCTCAGAATGGATATCAGACTAATTTTTTTTGTACACTTGACCTAAATACAGTTGTTAGAAAGCTCAGATCTGATACTATGAAGGAGTTTATGTACCTTTTGGACTATGTGAAGGTTTTTTTTCACCTCCATCCTAGAAAAAAACCTGAAATCTTACCCGACTAGGAGCTCCATAGCCTTGGATAGAAGAAGTGACTTGGTCCTCTTGAACCTGAAGACCTCATATTTTCACAAAGATAACTAAAACAGATGCCTGGAGGCTAGAAATGGGTAATAGAAACAACATCTATATCATCTGGGGTATAAAATGGGGTCCTGATATTCTCAGGGACCCACAAACTGTCATTAGGTGCTACCGAAAATTAGCAAAACCAGTCGGAAAATATTTTCTGTCTTGTTTTGTAATTTTTCAAATAGCTGCATATCAGACTCACTTTTTGGGTACACGTGACCTAAATACACTTGCTACAAAGCTCAGTTCTGATACTGTGAATAGGTTTATGTAACTTTTGAACTATGTTCACGTTTTTTTTTACCTCAAGCCAAGGCAAAAACCTTAAATCTTATCCGACTCGGAGCTCCATAGCCTTGGGTGGGTAGAAGAAGTGACTGTGACTCCTTGAACCTGAACACCTCAAATGCCACAAATATTGCTAAAACAGGTACCTAGAGGTTAGAAATGCCCCCTGGGCACCACAGATTTGCCACATGAGGTATAAAAAAGGGGTCCTGATGAATAGAGGAACCAACAAACTGTCATGAGAGTTGCTACAGAAAATGAGCATTACCAGTCCGAAAATATTTTCTGTCTGGTTTTGCTAGTCTTTCAAAAGCTCAGTCTGGATATCAGACTCACTTTTTGAGTACACTTGACCTAAATACACTTGTTAGAAAGCGCAGCTCTGATACTATGAAGGAGTTTATGTACCTTTTGGACTATGGGAAGTTTTTTTTCACCTCCATCCAAGGGAAAAACCTGAAATCTTACCAGACTTGGAGCTCCATAGCCATGGGTAGAAGAAGTGACTTTGTCCCCTTGAATCTGAACACCTCAAAATGGCACAAACATTACTAAAACAGATGCCTGGAGGTTAGAAGTGGGCCATAGACACTACATCAATGCCATCTGAGGTATAATTTGCCACCGAAAATTAGCAAAGCCAGTCAGAAAATATTTTCTGTCTGGTTTTGCTAATTTTTCACATAGCTCAGACTGGATATCCGACTCACTGTCTAAGTGCACTAGAACTAAATGCTCAGAATTTATGCTTTGAAGGTATTTAGGTACCTTTTGGTTTATGTTGAGTTTATTTCCACCTCCACCCAGTGGAAACACCTGAAATCTTGCCCGACTCAAAGTTCCATGGCCTTGAAAAAAAGTGTCTCTGTCCCCTTGAAGCTGAAAACCTCAAAATGTCACAAATATTACTAAAACAGATACCTGGAGGTTAGAAATGGGCCATGGGGCGTGCTAGGGAGCGTGCACGCAAGGTGGGCGAACTGTAGTGAGGCTTCGGCGGCCCAGGAAAAAAAAACCGGCAAAATCCTTCCCAATGCCCGGCTGCTGTGCTACAGAAAAGCATGGGTGACGATTACTACAAGTCAGGCACCTGGCAGATCGAGGCGCAGTGGATGTTGACACCAGACTCGTGAAATAAGACCGCAGACTGCTCCGCGCAGTCATTGAATAGTGATATTGGCAACGAGGCCACCAGGCCAACAACAAATCGAGCCTGCAGCGACTGGCAGCGGCAGGGCTGTCCTGTGAGTACCGAGAACGCAGCAGTAACCACGAGGTGAGGAGTGACTCGGGGGTTCCAGAAGCTGCAGAAAGTGCCCGTTCATAACCGAAAACGTCTAACCTTCCACCTGGGGGCTGAGCATGAATGACTGTATGTTTCCATAGCAGAAGCCTCCAAGGATTGAAGGTTTTGGGATAATGGTGCCCGAAACAAGAGATTAGCCCAGTGAAACCTGCTTGCGGCCCACACGTGGGAGGTCTGCTCCTTGCTCCGCGGTACAAACAGAATCGCAACTACCCAATTTCTGCCGCACTATGGAACGCCTCAGATGACGCACGCTTACACGAGAAAATAAAAGACAGCGTCAACTCAAGCAGTGCCTCGTGTGTCCATGGGCGCGGCACCAACTTTTAATCTGACAAGGCCCCGATCTTGCGGGGGAACACAAACAGTACGAGATAGGAATACAGGAGCATCCAGCTATTGATAAGCTCCAGGGTACTCAAGAAGGCGGCAGAGGACCTTCCACCCCTCCTACAGATCGCAACTGCATAACCCCTTCCCCAGGATCTCACTGAAGTCAACACTACTTTGGAGTGCAGAGACCCAACATCGTGTGGGGCATTTGAAGGCATGGAAACGCTATCTTGCGGATCAGTCATGGGCAGAGCGGAAGGGAAACAAACTAAACTTCCCTTTGAATCTCGCAAGACACCGAGAACACAGCAGGAAGATGCCGAGCAAACGGAGACAGAGCAACCCCCAAATACATCGCAGAGTTATGAGGAAGACATGAAAACACTTCTACTCACCATGGAGCAAAGTCTCACTTCCATAAAATGGACTCAATGTTAGCCCACATGGACTTAATATCAAACAAGCTTGAAAAACATGGCAGTAGACTCACAGAGGCAGAGCACAGGATTTCTGACACATCGGAGGGCAGGACGGAACAACTAGCGCAGACAGAAAGGCTGTTAAAAATGATCACTGCAAAAAATGAGGATTTAGAAGCGCGCTCTCAGCGCACAACATGCGAATCCCAGGAGTACCTGAGAGCACGAACACAGGACTTATGGAAGACTATGTTTAACGTCTGTTGCAATCCATCTTTGGAGCAGACGCTTTGTCCTCACAACTAGTGGTCGAGAGAGTGCATCATTCACTGGGGCCGCGCCCCCCCCCTGGAGCTATCCCTAGTCCTATTATTGCACGTCTCCTTAACTATCGAGATCAAGATACGGCACTCCAGATGGCCAGGGAGAAGTGACAGCTAATATTTGAAGGAAATGCTCTCACACTGTATCCGGATTTTACAATCGTAATGCAGAGAGCAAGGAAGAAATTTGTACCAGTGAAAAAGAAACTCAGGCATGCTCAGATTGATTATGCTTTGATGTACCCGGTGTGCCTCAGAGTTACTCATCAGGGAAAACAAAATCTTTTTGCTAATTTGCAACAAGTTGAAGATTTCTTGAAACACACTCCCCGAAGAACGACAGAGTTGGTCCCGACTGGATTGCCCGCTCGCACTATGTCGCTGACATCAGAATAGCACTAACCTAGGCTGCTGCGACGCAGGAAACGTGAGAATCCCTGCTTTCATGAGACACTCACCATAGATACTATATTGCAAAGCTAACTGAACCAGGAGATACTCTTATCCTCAGCAGCTGTACCCTGCGCAGAGTAGCAATTTCGGATTGGCTACACATTCCTGAAAACACATGCACGTATGCTGATCCTTGGGTCTGCTAAGACACCAGAGCACCTTCCCCCGTTTCACCCCATCATCAAGGGGGAGGAGAGTTTCAATATACCCTAGTACTCACATAGAGAGAACCCTCTTAATTTTTTGTTAGTTCATAGTTTGTTTGCGCCATTTTAAATGGTTGGTTGGTTGGGGGGAGAACAAAAGTTTGGGTTGTTGTTGTGGTGGGGGGAGGGGTACGGGATCAAAATGTCAAGAGTACAGAGTACAAGCTAAAACTTGATTTGTATCACAGGTGCATATATATATATCTATATATATATCTATATCTATATATATATATATATCTACATAGATATATATATAAAGCTCCAAGAGTACCCAACGTACAAGGAGCACTCGAACAGCAGCCACAAGCATCAAGCCTTTAATGGTATGCGCACATCCAGCACCCCGATTCCATGAGCAGCTCGACCGCCGTTAATGCCTGACGCGTTTCTGGAGTATCTCAACTCCTCCTCAGAGGCTTCGGCAGTTCGAAAAAGCGCAGGACACCACCCCGTCATTAGAATACTAAATAGTACGCCCTGGATGGGCAGTCTGGGATTTGTAGTGTCCATATTAATTCCACAGATGGTTAGCGCTATTGATTACTGCTGGCAAAAGTAGCAATCCCTCAATGGGCCTCGGAATGCTAGTGCGCGCTAAATCCTTAGTTGCTGTTCCACTCTTATGGCTTGGTAAATACCAAACCACGTGGCCCCCTTCAGTCTCGGGGTGGTGCTCCTCCGCGACAGGGTAGCCGCATTTAATAAAAAGCTCCAAGAGTACCCAACGTACAAGGAGCACTCGAACAGCAGCCACAAGCATCAAGCCTTTAATGGTATGCGCACATCCAGCACCCCGATTCCATGAGCAGCTCGACCGCCGTTAATGCCTGACGCGTTTCTGGAGTATCTCAACTCCTTCTCAGAGGCTTCGGCAGTTCGAAAAAGCGCGGGACACCACCCCGTCATTAGAATACTAAATAGTACGCCCTGGATGGGCAGTCTGGGATTTGTAGTGTCCATAATAATTCCACAGATGGTTAGCGCTATTGATTACTGCCGGCAAAAGTAGCAAGCCCTCAATGGGCTTCGGAATGCTAGTGCGCGCTAAATCCTTAGTTGCTGTTCCACTCTTATGGCTCGGTAAATACCAAACCACGTGGCCCCCTACAATCTTGGGGTGGTGCTCCTCCACGGCAGGGTAGCCGCGTTTAATAAAAAGCTCCAAGAGTACCCAATGTACAAGAAGCACTCGAACAGCAGCCACAAGCATCAACCCTTTAATGGTATGCGCACATCCAGCACCCCGATTCCATGAGCAGCTCGACCGCCGTTAATGCCTGATGCGTTTCTGGAGTATCTCAACTCCGCCTCAGAGGCTTTGGCAGTTCGAAAAAGCGCGGGACACCACCCAGTCATTAGAATACTAAATAGTACGCCCTGGATGGGCAGTCTGGGATTTGTAGTGTCCATAATAATTCCACAGATGGTTAGCGCTATTGATTACTCTGGCTAAAGTAGCAAGCCCTCAATGGGCCTCGGAATGCTAGTGCGCGCTAAATCCTTAGTTGCTGTTCCACTCTTATGGCTCGGTAAATACCAAACCACGTGGCCCCCTTCAATCTCAGGGTGGTGCTCCTCCGCGACAGGGTAGCCGCGTTTAATAAAAAGCTCCAAGAGTACCCAACGTACAAGGAGCACTCGAACAGCAGCCACAAGCATCAAGCCTTTAATGGTATGCGCACATCCGGCACCCCGATTCCATGAGCAGCTCGATCGCCGTTAATGCCTGACGCGTTTCTGGAGTATCTCAACTCCTCCTCAGAGGCTTTGGCAGTTCAAAAAAGCACGGGACACCACCCCGTCATTAGAATACTAAATAGTACGCCTATATATATATATATATGTATATATATATATATATACATATATATATAGATATATATATATACATATATACAAAGGTAGGGGTGCAACACTGCTACCTAATAGCTCATCGGGCCCTCTTCCTGACAACTTAAGAGAACCCACATGCGCTCCCAAAACCCACTTCCTGACCTGGAATGTCCGGGGGCTGGGCAACCCGCACAAGTGTAGGTATGTCCTGGCCTATTTGGACAGGCATAACATTCAAATGGCTCTATTACAAGATACACACTTTAGCCCACACAACACTCCTAGTTTTGCATCTCCCTGGGCGGAGCACCGATACTTTGCATCTTACTCTACATATGCTAGAGGTACAGAGATTCTGTTTAAAAATCACACCCCTTATATCCCGTTGGGAGCCATCCATGACAAGCAAGGTCGACATAGCATTACATTGGGCAGATTGTGCTCAAATTCAGTCACTATAGTGAGTTGTTATGGCCCTAACACTGATGATCCCACCTTCTTCACCACATTGTGGGGAAAAGTACTAGACATTGGCTCTACATATGTAATCTGGGAAAGGGATTTTAATACAGTACTAGAGTCACAACGAGACAGATCACACCCGCGCCCCAACATTACAAGGCATGCCCAATATCAAATGCAAGGTATATTAGCAGAGCACTACCTTCTAGATGCTTGGTGATACCTTCACCCCGATGCCAAGGAGGGTACCCATTTTTGTGTGGTGCACTCAACATAGTCAAGGCTTGATTATTGTATAGTTCCTAAAGGTATGGTCCCCTGGATCACTAAGGTTGAACACCTAGCGCGAACAAAATCAGATCAGTCCCCGGTAAAAATGATATTGACACCCCCTGATGCTAGCATACCTGGCGACTTGTCCCAATGACATGATACGGTCTTCAAGTCGGAAATGGGACGGGAGATAACTGAATTCTTTGAACTCAACATTGGATCTGTCAAGCACCTAGCCAGAGTGTGGGAGGCCTTTAAGGTCACAGTGCGGGGGTCTGCATAGCCAAAGGAACTGGGGTGCTGCGTGATATACATAACACACTTAATATATTGGAGGCAGAGCTTAAAAGATTAGAACACAAATTCTCCTCTTCCCCTAACAGAGACACTCCGGCGGGCCTCAGAGATAAACTGACTGAATATAAGGACACGACGGATCGCAAGTGTTTATTTTGTGGCAAATATTTCACTGCTCAAAGGTATGGTGAGGGAGAAAGACCCGGGAAGGCACTGACGGAACACATTCGTAAGCCCCACATTTCCAACTATGTATTGGAGATTCAGGACTCCAATGATGCGAGTCACAAAGACACGGCAGACCTGTTACAAATATTCACAATGCACTTCTCCATGCTATACACCACAAGAAGACAACAACTGATCGTGCTAACACAGTACTTAGAAGATGTAGCCCTTGGATGGCTGGGGAGTGCAGAAAGAGAATTTCTATCTGCTCCACTGGAAGAGGATGAAATTCGTACAGCGATAATGCAGATGAGATCTGGTCGCGCCCCTGGACCAGACAGCCTCCCGGCTGAATTTTATAAAACATATATAGACCATCTGGTTCTCATTCTGAAACTGGTATACAATGAGGCTAGAGAGGCTGGCATCGTCCCTCTGACCATGAGGGAAGCAATGATTACTTCTCTGCTCAAGCCAGGAAAACCAGCAACGAAATGCGAATCATATAGTGCACTCTCCTTCATCAACTACAATGCCAAAATCCTAGCTAAGGTTTTGTCCAATTGATTAAGCCTCCTCATGGAGGCTTTCGTACTACCCGATCAGGCAAGCTTTATTCCTGGGCCAGTCACGTCCTACAATCTCCGCACCCTCTTCTCCGTGATGCAAGATATAGGCCCGAGCTTGCAGCCGTGGCAGTCTTTCTAGACGCCACTAAAGCATTTGACTCAGCTGAATGTGATGACTTCATTGGTATACTACAACGTATGGGCATACCGCCAGGCTTCCTGTCCTGGGCGAGGGTCCTCATTAAGGGGGTGCATTCCCCTCCTTTCTCTATATCACGGGGCACGCAACAGGGGTGCCCACTTTTGCCCCTTCTTTTTGCACTCGCTATTGAACCACTGGCTGCTAAACTGAGACAACATCATCGGGAACGAGCTATCTGCTATCCCACACAAGATATATATTAATCTCCCTATGTGCAGATGATGTTACACTTTATATCAGGAACCCTCAAACCAATCTCAATCCCATATTGCGGGAATTCATAGCCTTTGGTGCGCTCTCAGGTATACACATCAATAGGGAGAAATCCTTGATGTTTCCCCTGACCAAGGTAGTCACTCCATATAAACTAGACTACCCCATAGAATGTTGTACTGCAGAGGTGAAATACTTGGTATTAAAAATTACAAGAAACAGAGCAGAGTAATTACGGCTTAACTATGTAACGGCACTCACAACGTTAACAGACTCCATCATACGATGGATAGCCATGCCCTTATTAATGGCGGGTAGAATATCACCGGCCGTACTTTTTTCACTACTCTAAAGACACAACTCAAACAGTTGGCATGGGGTGGCAAATAACCCAGACTGAAATGGGAGGTGCTCACACGACCATTCGCTCTAGGAGGTTTTGAGGCTCCAGACTTAGGATTGTATTATCTATGTGCTCAGGCACACTTTGCAGTTTACCCCCCATATATGCCACACCTGGTGGTGGCATGCATCACAACTGCATGGTGACGATTCGCTGAAAAGACAGGCACACCAATGATAAACTCACCTTTGTTGCCCCTTCCATGTCACCCAGACCTAAAGATGACGCAACAACTAGGCTGCAGGCAGATGTTAAAGAGAATCCGGATACAAACATGGGGGGACCTCTACAATGATGGGGATTCCGGATGAGGGAGCAATTTTTCTGAGATTCAGAACCCATTGACTTATTCCTACATGTAAGAATACGACAGGGCATTAGGCAAGCTACGCCTGCATTTCCAGATGAACCGCCTACTCTACCCCCGTTACATACTATGTTACAATCCACGGAGCCTAAACACACAGTTTCTCTCTTATATCATAATGTGCAAAACTCCCTAACACGGAACCAGATAGGATCGCATACATAATGGACAACAGAATTAGGGGTCAACCTACTGGACAAACAATGGGAATACTGCTGTCTGCAGGCTGCCCGAATCTCTGCCAGTAACTGACTGTGCATAATTCATTATAAATTTCTCCACCGAACATACTATACACCAGTAAAGATGCACAAATTTCACTTACGAGATAATGATAAATGTGACAGATGCGGAAGGGAAGTGGCAGACTTTTTGCACTTGTCCCGGGAATGTGCTGCCATCAACCAGTATTGGTTACAGGTGTTCAACGCAATGGCTAAAATGATAGAATCCCCACTGAGGGCTTCTCCAATCACTGCCATATTGGGATATACTGAAGAAATACAACTATTTCGGAGAATGAGTTCCATACACTGCAATGTAAGTAAGAAACCAACGTTTTCAATGTTCTTAAAAATTCCTTTGGCTTCTGAACTAGCCTCCTTGTCACATTGTTTTGATTCTATTACACGTAGAACAACAATAATAGACTCAAATCCAGAGGCGGCTCCTCCGTTATAGCGGAGGAGGGTCGCCCCACTGAAATGCCCCCAGAGACGAGAAATAAAATGGTAATAAAGCTAATTCATTGCCATTTTATTTTTCATCACCCAGTCCCGAGTGTCAGGATGGGGTGGGGCTACTGCTGAGTGGCAGCATCAGCAGGGAGGAGGGTGAGCTGCCTTTTGAACTTGTTAAAAGTGCGTATGTCTATTTGGTCGGCTATCTTGTGACGGCCAGACACACATGCGCACTTTTAACCTCTCATCTTTATAAGAAATCATCTCTAACAATTCAATTAAATTTCCCCTATTGTGAGAATGCTCAGTTTCATCTGTGACACAGAATGGAAGCCTTTGACGACCTAAGAAACATACTACCTTAAGCAGCTGCTCCACATGTTGTCTATTCTCAATTTCCCTCTCCGCACCTGTCTCTTACTAGTATGAAAGAAACTGACTGCTGACGGTTTGTAGTCTGCTGTAATCTTTAGAGGTTGGTCCAAGCAATAACTGACGATTTATGTTTCCCTGACTTTAAATGTCTGGGCATAGATTGAGTAAGCTTTTCCCACTCACTGAAGCTAATATCTACGAATGCATCATTGCCAGGTTCATGTCCTCATCCTCCCACAGTAACAAAACTAAAGTACCTTTATGCAAAACAATAAACAACATCTTTAAGGGCTGAATACTTTACCCAAGGATTGGTTTTGTAATCTCCATTAAACCTACGGCAAGCAGTTAAGGGGAACGTTTGAAGGTTTGGTTGCACTGGGTCACTATAATGATTCAGTGACAAGTCGGCTGCCAAGGATTCACTTGCCGGGTGGGATTTTGAAGTTGGTGTCTGACTAGTTTCCAGCCGTGGCCGGTCCATTGGGGCTGAGGGGCCACGCCACCTTGCCTTTTGCCCCCTCATGAACAGTGTCGGTAAGGCTGAGCAAAGGCCAGCCTGACTTATAGTCTTTATTTTAAGGTCAGGAAGCCAGGAGCTAGACATGCGCTAAATGCGCAAGCTCCTGGCTGCCTGAGCTGAACTTTGCTGGGCTGAGGATTCACAGTTCCTGTGGGCGGGACCTTCTCAGCTCAGCAATTGTCCATGAGACCACCCCCCCTCAGTGATGAGGGGTAGAGTCACTCATTGCCTCGGACATGGGCACTTCAGTTTTAAGCCCTTATGCACCAGGGCCGAATGTCAATCAGTGACACTTTGCCACAGAATGGGGTGGGATATGCAGTCTCAGCAACCCCATCTCAATCTGTGACGAGGTTGGGACTGCTGTCTTCCCTCACTGGCTAACCTTATGTCAGCCAGTGGGGGAAGGCAGACGTCCCAACCCTCCTGGGACCTTCGAGGCTTGAAACTGCTGCCTTCCCTCATTGGCTGACCTAGGATCATCAAATGAGGGAAGGCAGCAGTCCCAACCCTCCTGGGACCTCCGAGGCAGAGCCGCAGGTAAGGGTGATTTTGTTTTTTTTAAATTAATGTTTGGTGCATGCGTGTATGGATGTGTGTGTGCATGCGCATGTGTGAATGCATGGGTGTGAGTGAGTGTGTATGTGTGCACATGTGTCCCGTCCGCCCTCCTCCCTCCTAAAATTACCGGCTGCCACTGCTAGTTTCTTTGATTCGAGGTGGCACTCCCCAAAAAAACGAGCTGGCTGTATTGCCATCACAGGATGATGAACAGTGAGCAAGGCCAGCCAGAGAACGACTGTCTAAGATGCCAACATAAGAAGATGAATCTTCATCCTCAGTGTGAAATGAACACTCAGCACTGTCAGCATGTGAAGAACTATCAGTAATGTCAACAATGGCAGAACTATCATCAGCACAGGGAAAAGCAGCTGCAATGGCAGAAGATGATAGTTTAGAGCTGTCATAAGAATGTGAGCTTATGCCTTCACTGCTAAACAGAGCAGCATCGACAACTCTTGTGTTCTCTTGCCTCCATTAGAACCTGTAGGGGGTCTTCGGTACTTCTTTTTTAGTGAACAAATCCAATATTGATCTTTGTTTTGGATCTTTTGGTTTTCTAGTTGGGAAAAAAATACTTTTCTTTGTTCCTTTGTTTGCAGCTCAACTCAGCAATTCCACTTCTAAAATGTACAAAATACATAAAAACGGATTAGGGCATGGCATAGTACAGCGCACATAACAGGAAGGAAACATAGAAAGCTTTTCACACAAATGCAGTTGATTTTTTTTTATGCCCATTTTGTTAATAACCAGTATACAAGAGATGTTTCATTGCATATATTATTTTCTGTATGTTAACATTGTATATTATTACATACACAACATGAGAATCAACCTTTATTAAAATAAATCAAATCACTATTCACCTACCTTGAGAGGGATTAATAAATTAATTGAGCTCAGCTATAGAAAATGCCTACGAAGAGCTTGCAGTGGTAAGGGTGCGGCGTTTGAGGCAAAAGCACCAAATACTGTACAGCAAAATAAAAAAACAAAGATTAATTAAAGCATACATAAATATGTTTCAAATGATACTGGGCTGAATTTGCATATATTATACAGACAATTAGGTCCTTGTTCAGCATATTGGAAGGTACAGCGTTTCTCTTGCCTTTTGTTTTAGACATTTAGGTTGCCTAAGTTGAATTGTTTGCTATAAGAAAGATATGGAAGGGGCCACCATGGCCCCGAGAACAAGGAAATGCAAACTGTGGATGAAGATATATATTAGTGGAGTGGACATCAGGAATGTAAAGGCATGACGCCCAGTATCTTGGGGGGGTGTGGCATCGGTGGTTTGTAAGTTGATGTCATCATAGTAGGGATTTTCTGTGCCATCGCAGAATTGTGGTGCACAGTCAGCATAACAAGAAGAATAAGGGGAGAGAGGAGGATCTGGAATGCATTAATTATTGGCAAGATAGCTGTTAGAGTTTAGGGACCTGCAGCAGAAATCTTAGTTCCAGTTGTAACTCACAGTGCCTGAATTATTCATTCCATTACACACATTAAAAATGGAAAAAGACATGGAAAAATGGTCACTCACCTTTCATGATAAGCTGCCAAATAGACAAAGAAGTTGCTCGTCTTTGATCACATGTCCTTTCACACACCTTTTTGCATTGGAGCCCTTTGTGGCACGGAAGGGCAGAAAACTGAGGGCAGGGGGCAAGAGGGCAGAGCGGGAACAGCAAGCTGACAATGCAGGACAGGCTGGATGGGCACTGAAAGCACAACACACCATGGAGACTATAATGGCATACACACAGTCAACAGAGGGATGGTGGGAGGGGGTCAGGGGCAGTAAGCTGACCACAGAGGGCAGGTTGGAGGGGCATTGGCAGCTCAAAAGACCATGCACGGCAAGCAGGAGGGTTAGTGGCAGTACAACGGCCATGGTGGGCAAGAGAGAGGTGGATGGGGCATGCACAAAGGACCATGGAGGGCAGAAGGGAGGGGTAGGGACTGGATACAGACAAGAGATGACAGGGAAGGGGCAGTGGTTTCACAACAGACCACACATGGAAGGCAGGAGGAGCAGTTGCAACACAACAGAGCATTGAGGGCAGAAGGGAGTGGAAGCAAATGGACCATGGAGGACAGGAGGGAGGGGATAGGGGCATGCAACTCGGACAATGGAAGGCAGGGTGGAGGGGCAAGGACAGGCAGCATCCATCTGCCCATGCTGGGACAGTGGCAGCTCAAGAGAACACTCAGAGTAGACAGAGGGGGCAGTGGTAGGTCCATGGAACATGGTGGGCAAAAAGGTGGGAGCAGGGGTAGGCACAAAAACATTGGAGGGCAGGGGGAATGAGGGTAGGGGCAGCAAGCTAAGCATGGATATAAAGCAGGAAGGCAATGATAGGGGCATGGACCCAGGCAAAGGAGAACATGAGGAGTGGGCAGGGGCATCGAGCTAACTGGAGGGCATAGGAGCACATCGCACCATGCTGGGCAGAAGAGAGGGTCCAAGTGTATGGACTCGGACAGCAGAGGGCAGGCAAGAGGTGGGTAGGGGCAGGAAGCTAACTGTGCTGGGCAGGTGGGAAGGGCAGTGTCAGAACAACGGCCACACAGGGCTGGACGAGGGGGGGCAGGGATATGGACTGGGACAATGGAGGGCAAGGAGGGAGGGCAGGGTCAGCAAGCTTGGACAGGATCTGCATAACAGACAAGGCCAAGCCAGACCCTACATTCAGCCCCACCTCCACCATGCATTATGATGGACATCTTACTTTACATTACAAAAACCCTAGAAATTCACTTAAAAAAAACCCAAAGGATAAAGTGACATAATATGAGGAATTCTAAAAATGTCTAACTTTACATTAAGAAAACCTTTGAAATTCACAGAAAAAAGGTTAAAGGTATGCTATAGTTCGGTAACAATGTCACGTAAAACATATCATTTGAAACTAACAAACCCACTGAAATTCACCAGTTATAGTTACCTGAAGTAACTATAACACGTACCCGAAAGTAACTATTATTAGCGCCCTCGCCATGCAAAGCATTTACCCATGCATATTAAAGCACTCATCGTGACATTCATTGACTATCTTTATAACATCTTTAATCACATTCAGCCCATGATGTTCTCGCCGTACACACATTGTGGCAGCCAAATAAATACTCTTTAATACATGATGGTCTGCACCAGAAAAATAATATCTCTGTACCCAGAGCAGAAACATTCTTTTAGCTGATTACGACACTGCCCAGCAGCAGATCAATTACATCAGATTGGCCCATAGTGTCACTGTATCACACACAGAGACAAAGGAGAAACCACACTTTAACCCCTGCCATCGCTAACACAAAACAGTGGATCAATGGCGTCATTTTTACCCTTATTAATACTGCATAATATAGCAATGGAAGTTTAGCCAAACGTATAACTATCACACACCAAGAAAGAGCAATCAGTTCACTACCACCTGACAAGACAGAGTATATCTCTTTAGCCCTTGATGTCACTACCTGACAATGTTGCAGAGTAATATATCACTTTAGGCCATGAAATCACAACAACAAGACATAGCAAAGCAATCACATGCCGTAAACCGTGACCTTACAAATACAAGACACGGCAGGTCATTGACATCATTTTAGACCATGATGCCACCACTACACACCTCAGTAAAGCAATGACATCACTTGAGATCATGATGGCACAACAAGCACATTCTTATCATAAGAGGTGGGATCCGTGTGGCCTTGTGCTCAAGCCCATGTCACCACCAAAAGTTGTGCTGGGGCAACAGTGTCACTTTTACCAATCATATCACTACAACAAAATGTGGTAAAGCAATTCTCTGAATCAGCTTGTGCAACAGACCAAATACATCAGGTTAACAAATGATGTCAGCGAAAGGCGGTCAGAGGAATGTGTACTGTAGACAAACGACGTCACTTCAGCTTTTAAAAAAAAAAAATGTTTAATCACAACCCACACAGTTTATTATTAAAACATTCCTGACAATTATCCTCTTTCAGGACTACAGTCAGCTGCAGTTACAACGGAAACAAACTAAAAGAACACATGAAGGTATCATGCCTTGGGTATTTCTAAATATTGTGGGGTACGAAAATATTTTTTCTATTTTTGGCTCGTGACTCGTGGCCAAAAAGAATGTAAATAGCCAACAGATCTGATGGAGAGGGGTAAAGCGCACCTGCCTGATGTTTACGCAGTAGCGGCCCGTGGAGGGAGTGCCGCAAGGCGGTGGGCGGGGCGGGGGAGGGGTAGGGTGGGGGGTAGTAAACTCCGGTCACGGCCGACCGGATTAATGTAAACAAATAAATAAATAAAATGAATTTCGTTGCGCGCGCGGAAACGCCAAATGCGTTTCAGCGCGCGCAATGAAATTCGTTTTATTAATTTATTTGTTTACATTACTTTGGTCGGCCGTGACCGGAGTTTACTACCCCCCGCCCCGCAGCACTCCCTCCATGGGCCGCTACTCTGTTTACGTACTTAGCTTCAAGACGTTGCTGATGCGCCGACGTACCAGAGAAGCCCCCACCAAGCAGTTCGTGCACAAACGAAGCTGGCAGCGCCATGAAACTGCGATCATGTCTGCAAAATCATTAGAATGCAAGTCTGATTTTTCAGTTTAGTTTAAAAGAGGGCCTGTCCTGTAGACTAATATATGCGGCAGCCATGAGAACACATTTATGTATTTTTTAATGAGAAATGTTAAATGGGTCAACTGTATCTCACTGTATCTTATATCCATGCTGTGACTGTGCTGTCTGAGCTACTAACGGGGTCAAGTGTGAGAAACAGTGGAACAGCAGCTACACAGTGATTATGCTTTAGAGTTTTGTTTTTAGGTCGAGCATTCGAGTCCTGTTGTAATTTCTCATGTTGGCTTAAAGCCATCCCCCTGCTTTTGATTTGCTTGTTTCAGTGTCCTTTAGAAATCCTTGCTTGCTAGTGGTCAGCCTTGCCTCTTTGTTCCTCCTTTTTCCCTTCTGTTCCTCCCATGCAGCAGGGACTAAGTACTGTCTCATTCCGCTATGGCTCTTTATGTGTTCTTAGGGGGACTATTTTTTTTCTTTGTTTCCTGGTCTGTTACTGTTTGCCTGTGTTCAGCTTTGGAGGCAAAGCTGCTTACATGTAAATATATCATTCCTCCCTCCCATCTCCTCTTAATGCCACAATTGTGTCAGTACTGCCTTCCTCTCTGTTCCTCCCGCTCTGTTGATTGCATTTTTTCTGCCTTTTTCCACTTTTCAATGTGTATGGCAGTTGGGCTCGTTTTTGGTAGGATATTTGGTTTGTTTTGGGCTTCCTTTTATGGGGGATTGGGCTTGTTGAAGTCTTGTTTGTGAAAACACATGAGTCATTGCGCCCTCCTACTCCTCCATATGCTACGTCCCATCGCATTCAGAGGGTTACTTGAAGCACGGGGAAGGCAACAGCTTCAGCCTCGTTTTAAAATGTATCCATCATGGCACTCCGGCAAGAATAATGGTAGCCGCACCTTTCTTATGGTTAGTTGAATTGGCAAACATGGGTGCATGCCTTTTTTTCTTGTTATTTATTTTGGTTTCAAGCGCTGCACTCGCGCTTTAACTGTAAACATCTTAAACTAAAGCGCGGTGCCACGATTGCTTCAAAAGTAAAGAAATAGAAAAAACCTTTTTTTTTCAATTTCTTTACTTTTGAACCAGTCAGGCCACCTGCTTTAGCTCTAGATATTTACAGTTAAAGCGCAAGTGCGGTGATTGTAACCAAAGTAAATAAAGAGAAAAAACGTGCGCCCGCCATTTTTCTCTTTATTTACTTTGGTTTCAATCGCGGCACTCGTGCTTTGGTCGTAAACATCTCAAGCTAAAGCACGGGTGCCTCGATTGCTTCAAAAGTAAAGAAATAAAAAAGAAAGTTTTTTTCAATTTCTTTACTTTTGAAGCAATTGAGGCACCCACGCTTTAGCTTAAGTACGAGTGCCGCAATTGCATTGCAAATGCTTGTTTTAAATTGGGCAGTGCTTGTTTTCAAAGTGGAAGTGTGCAGCGCTATCTTGGCTTCCCGCTTATCTGTCTATCTCTGGATTGCCCACTGTGGTTTACGCTCTGGTGAATTTCATTTTAGGAAACTTTTCGAACTTCGCCCCGTCACTGGTATTGTGTGTGGGGCAGGTTGTTGGAGAAGAAACTTCTAAAGTCCTTTATGTAAAATTGATTTCACTTTACGTTTTATTGCATGAGCCTGAATGCAATAGACAGTCACCAGGTAAGAGTGGATCGTCCATGTGAGACGTACAAAGAGGCAGCTGCGCGAGATCGTTTTTTCCACCTCTGCTTCGTAGAATACAACTGAAAGCAGGAAGAGCGAACTAATTAGGGTGTCAAGAACATAATGAGCCATCGCCCAATTAACGGCACTTTATCGCAGCCAAAGTCGTGATAAATTTACCTCCCCATTCACAAGCCGGTGTTAACAGCCCACAGCACCAGTTTACCCGCGATAGCAGCCGCAAAAAACATCGCCACAGAGGACCCCCGCAAACATCGCTAATGAGATGCAGAGTAGGCGTTCCCGTGCCAAAAGCCGAGACAACATCACACCTCAACATTCACAACGACCAGCCACATTGGCGATATGAACACAAAACAGGCGATAAGGCGTGTTAGCACCATGAAATTTACACCTGCTCTGACCGGGTGTAAAGTCGGACGGCAGCCAGCAACACAAAAGGGAGCACAGCCCAGGGCCACATCCGAAGGGCAACAGATGCCATGGAGCCACTCATCAAGCGGCCCGGACACCCAAGAGGGCCACAACACCCACCGCCACCACCCCAGGACCCCAACCCACACCCTGAACACCCCCCCCCAGGCCACCACAGACGCAGCGCAGACAAAAACAGCGGACCCCCAGGAAGCGTACCAGCCGCACAGACCCAACATCTGACAATGTCACCGTCCACTACAGGCTGAAAGTGACAAACATCCTATGCATCCTGAC
The DNA here is from genome assembly GCA_963921515.1 of Calotriton arnoldi. Classification (NCBI taxonomy): domain Eukaryota; kingdom Metazoa; phylum Chordata; class Amphibia; order Caudata; family Salamandridae; genus Calotriton; species Calotriton arnoldi. The sequence continues at coordinate 213,398 of CAWUFW010013619.1, read as the reverse complement.
CATCATCGCCTAACAGGCCTACGGCACCAACACAGCGGACAACCAACATCCCACCCCACACAAAGCTGCTGGCTTGGCTGCACCTGTTGGCCCCTGGTACCCCCAACCAACACCCCCAGAGTTGGAGGAGTCTCACAGCCAGCCACATCCAAGTCCCCCACACCTGACCTGGACATCACCATCACCCTGGTACCCCAGTTCCCATATGTACAACACAATGCGCAGGATCCGCTGGAGACCAAGCAAGGACCATACGCCATAGCAGGATGCACGCACGTGTTGGGGGCAATACACAGCACACATGTACTACCTGTGTCCCCTGGTGACACAGCACACAATCACCGCAACAGGAAGCACACGTCTCACATCAATGTGCAGGCAACAACAGGACACCGTGGAACCCCAAACAATGTCGCCTTCAAATACACAGCCAGTGTGCATGATACCTTCATCCTCCGACAGTCCATCATCAACCAGCGTTCCCAGGATGGCAACAAGGGAAATGCACAGCCCCTTGGCAATATCCAAATGAACACCCCACACACCTCAACTCCACTACCATGCAACTCACAACTCTGGCAATGCACACGTCACAAAATCACATACAACAGGCACAAGAACATGCCCACCCACCAGACAGGACAGAACAACTTACAATTCTCACATGGGAAAGCCGTCAACATAAGCCAGCAACAGCATGGCACCTCAGCCACATAATAGCCGAATGTGGGGAGAGGTGGCAACCAGGCATGTGTGAAGGATGCAGTAGGACCATGATTGGGAAAGTACACAATGCCAAGAGTGGCGGAGATGTGCTGGACACACCGCAGTATGCAGAACACACCCATATCCATGGCGACATACACCGCTGGTGTATGGAGTGTAGTGGACAGTGGACGCCACCATGTCACCCCAGCCAGTGGGGGACCTCGCGGAAATGTTGCCTGTTACGCCCCCCCCCCAAGCGTCACCGGAGTGGGATGGCCCGGCGTACGCCACGCCAGCGTAGGGGTGTGAATAAAAACCACGTAGGCCTGGGTGTGGTCCTCTTCCGGAAAGACCCACGTCTCTGCCAGGGTGGCGCCTCCCACCCCGCCACGAGGCCGACGCCGTCCTCGTGAGCGGAGTTGCCTGCGATGCTGTGCGCCTGCCGGACCCCGGCACACTGGACCACAAACCCATCAGGCCTGCCCCTGCGCAGCCAGGCCACACTGATCACCTGCCCACACCGGCGTGTGTCAAGGAGGGCCCACCACGTGCCGGCGCACGCTCCAAGCCTGAGTCCCGTGACCTTGGCAGCCCCCACAGACCATCACGGCCTCCACGACACAGGCCCGCTTTAGTCCTTTCTCGTTGACGTACTCTACTGCCGCCTTCGGCCTACTCTTCGGACCAGTAGGTCCCATATGTGAAACTGTGTCCTGAGTCATGAATGGCAGTGAGCCCAAATCCGGGCCAGCGGCCCCAGCACCAGACCCCCCCGATCAGTGAGGCATAGTTCCATATGGGCATCTTGCGACACGTAGTGCCACTAACCCTGTTCAACGTCAGCCGGCTACACGTGGTGCCACTAACCCTGTTCAACGTCAGCCGGCCACACGTGGTGCCACTAACCCTGTTCAACGTCAGCCGGCTACACGTGGTGCCACTAACCCTGTTCAACGTCATCCGGCGACACGTGGTGCCACTGAACCTGAACTACGAAGGCCGGTGTGGCCATCCAACCTATGCCGGCGACACTCGGTGAATGGGCCGTGCTGACCGCTGCCTCAGGCCTACACCACGGTCAGGTAGGTCACACATTTGGGACTGAGTCTTGATTACACCACGGCAGTGAACATCATTTAAGGCAGAGAACAATTCACTATACTCCCTTCGATGTGGTGCCAAAAAGTCTGTGCATGGCATCACAACCACACGTGTCTGTGGGCCTACGCGGACTACTGCCCTTGGCCTACGCTGCGCCCGAGTGGGATCACTGATTTGGAACTGAACATCGGTAATTTAAAAGGCAGAATACATATCATCGCACGCACGGAGAGGCGTAAGAGGATGACGCGTTGCAGTCCGGAGGGTACAGGATCATCGTTACGGAGGTGATCGAACACTACCGACAACTGCCCTGTGTCACTAACTCTGTGCCTCGCGAGCCAACGACACGTGGTTGTGGGCCACTGCTGACCGCTGCCTCCGGCCTACACTGCGGTCCAGTGGGTCACAGTCTTGATTTGGCAATGGTGGAGTTCATATCATTGTACCGGCATCATCGCAGACTGCATCCCCTCACAGCACCTGTGCCACTAAGTCTGTTCCCCGACATTCATGGACACTCACTGGTCGTACATTGGTGGCGTTTGAGTCTATGGACTAAGGGCTAGTTTTCATCCTCATGTAGCTGATACAGAATTGTTGGTGGGGACGAGGGTTGCGCTTTTCACTCCTCCATTTGCTGCTTACAGATTACATCAGACCTTCCGCATCATGCCCTGGGAGACACCTTCCACTGTCCCCCGCAACCCTCCGCAACATACACCTCGGACATTGATGGGGACCCGCTCAGGTTGCATGGCCCATCTGACTGCACAGCAAGTCACCATCCTGTGGCTGGGTGCCTGTGCCGGCCGCAGTGCATCCGGGCCCACTAACTCTGTGCTGCTCAGGCCTGGGGTCCCTTCTTCTGAGACATTGAATGGCCTCTGTGGCGATGGTCTTGGGGTCATCAATGCCATGTGTCTGTCGCCCTGCACTGTCGGCATCCTCAGGCCTCAACTGTGGGCCACCAGGGCCCACACATAGCATCGAGTCTTGACCGGCCCGGACGTCGCATCACCGCAGGAGGCACACGCCACCACCGCAAGGACCACCTCCAACCACCATCTGCCAGAGTCGAAAGGGTGGTCCTGACAGACCTACGGAGTTGCTCAGACCTGTCATGGATGCCATCATCGGCCTAATACCCTGCTCAGCACTCCAGGTGCCAGTGACTCAGTGCACCGCAAGCCATTGTCCGTTACTGATTGGGTTTTGTGCTGTTGTGAGGTTGCGCAGCAATGTCACCTCATGCAGTGGGGAAGACCTGGGACTATGATGAGGAAGATGTGTCAAGTGTGCTGCCGGGAGAAGGCACAGACAATGGGAGGGCAGGAGGCAACAGCCCCAAGGCAGGAATGCAGACTGGTGGTGGTAGTCAAGCTACACACCAGGATCTATTACTGGATATTGCGTTGTGGACTGCGGACGAAACTGTCACCTCAGGCAGTGTGGGAGACCTGGGACGTTGATGAGGAAGTTGATGCTGGTGTAACACACCCCACTGCATCTGCATCAGGACTAACCCGAAGGGACACAATCCTGGCAATTTCTTAACATGAGCGCGCTCTTCTCTAGTGCCCCTACCTCAGTGCACTGCAACTCACGGAACCTCCTGACTGAATATTGGGTGACCTCTGTCCTTACTCCGGATCCCTCCATGTTGCTTTGCAGTTGACTCTGTTATGCTGGTGTTTTCTGTTTCCATGACACTGGTGTCCACTGTTCAGGTTGTTGCCAGCACCAAGCACTCCGTGCGGGCTGACTTATACTCACCCCACACACATCCAGCACAGGCGTCACTGTACATGTGGCCCTGCCAATAAAGGGGCCGGGCGCACGTGCCCGTAGCCAGTTCAACATGATATGTGCATGTGTCCCTGTGGTCTTGTTGTATGCATGAGGGCCCTGGGCCCTACGACATTACATTGTGCTGTGTACAGCGGACGCAAACATATCACCGCAGGCAGCGGGCTAGAACCTGGACATGTAGCTTTGTCGTCACCCACTCAATTCGTAAGGGGGTGGACTGTGCCGTCGTACGCAGAGCCAACGTGGGTGTATGACTGATGTGTGCGTGCCCCTGGGCGTGGTTCTGTACTGGGTATGTGCATCTGTATGTGTCTCTATGGCAGTGTGGGTCTCCTTTGTGGGGTGTAGGTGGTCCCTGAAGGGTATTGGACACCCACGTATGTGTTCTAGTCACATTCCATGGGTTCGGCAACACCCCCACCTGTTGGGCCACCTCCTTTTGGCGTTCTGACACCTGGCATTGGTGTGCCATGTGTGGGTCGGTGAAGTGTTGTGAGCCAGCCGTGATTGCAGATGCTTCATGCTGTGTGGTCTGTTGCAGGGGCTGGGCTCTGAGTAGCTTGTCTGCCCTGGTCCTGGTGGTGGGTTGTGTGGGATGTCCATGGGCTGTTGTAGGGCATCGGTGTCGAAGGTGTGGTGTTCGTCTCCGGCATCACTGATGGGTTGTCAGTTCTAACCTGCTGGAGGTGTTGTTTGTCCCTCTGCATTGTGAAGCGGCGATGCATGTTGGCATTGTGTTTGCGCCTTGTTCTTGTCGACATGCAGACTGTGTGACAATGTACATTGTGACTGTTTGGGCGGTGGTGGCTATTTGAGTTGGGACAGTGGACATTTGGCCTACATGGCTGATGTGGGGTTGTAGCCGTAGATATGCATCTCACAGTTCCCTGCTCTGTCCAATGTGATTGTTCTGTTTCTGCGCCTGGGCGGACCCAGTTGTGTCCCCTGTTCTGCAGTGTGGGTGTTGCACTTTGTGCCACATTGTCATGGTATGTGCTGTGATTGCTATGTGTGTGTGCTGCAGTGTGCCACGGGGATGGGGGACATGTCCCTGGGTAATTGTGGGTGGGCAGTGTGCTACACCTCGTTGTGCATGTGTGCCATTGTGCCCATCACCCCCCGTCCCCCAGTCCCTGTTGGATCCTCGCCCTGTTGTTGTTGTGTCGGGTCCTGTCAAGCTGTGTCTGTACTCCCACCTCCTTGCACCGTCTCCACGCTGATGACTGTGGCCTGGGTTTCCTCCAGCTCCTCCTGTGGCGCTGGTCTGCCACCTCCTGTCGCCGTTGCTGCCTTCCTGTTGGCAGCGGGTTTGTGCCTGGTTTAGGTTGTCACGTCCTGGCGGCGCCTCTTGGCCTCCTGGATTGGCCTCCTCGGCACTCCGACTGCATTCCAGGTGGTCTGCTTGTGGGTCAGATGCTGGTAGTGTTCTGTGACTCCGTGGCGCTGGTCTTGTTTTCCTGCGGTCTGCACCACGTCTTCCTCTCCCTTTTCTCCTTGGCCTTCCCCGACCCCGTTGTTCCCTGCTGGTGGTCTGTAGGGGTTGTGCGGTACGCGTTGACCTCTGCACTGTGTCAGGGTGCATCCATGTTGCTACGTGCTTTGGCTTGTTTCTGGTGTGTTGTTTCTGTGGTTTTTATGGTACAATTTCCCGCCAGACGCGTGGGATTTGCAGGCCTGTGGCTGCTTTTCGCTACTTTTTGTACCGCGATTGGCCTCATCGCATGATTTCTCGCGTTTCGCATTTTTTCGGCGTGGCGTTGATTTTCACGCTGACATTTGATGCGTTATCTGGTGACTATCGCATGCTACCACCCTGTTGTGAATTCCACGTTGACACGGGGTTATTTTCCCGCAATAGGCTGCGATATTGAAAGTTGCGCTACGCTACTCTTGCGGTAGTTATCGCACGTTCTTGTGAATATACCCCAATGTTTCATATCTGTTAAAGGAGCGCTCCTCCTTGTTTTGGGCAATTATCATTCTAATTTTCACCCGTTAAGGTATTCCCATTGGAACATAGTGAAACTCATTTGTTGCTAATAAGTTTGTTCACCATCCAGTGAACAGACCTCCCATTTTTCCAAGATGGACACAAGCTGTACCACGTAGAAGTGCATTCTCTGTAGAGCACAGCATGTGGTTCACAATAAGTGCAGCCCGTGGCAACAGTCTACAATGTAGACTCTACGCGCATATTGCTCTAGAGCAGAGGTCTTCAATCTGTGGGGCGCGACCCCCAGGGGGGCCGTGGAGTCCTGGGAAGGGGGTTCTGGATTTCCAGGCCTAACCTCTGCCTGGAATACAAAACATGTGCTCTTCCTTTTGGACAAAGACAACTGCGATCATTAAAATTCTTCAGTGAAGTAAATTGAGTCTCATGTGCTGTAAACCGAAGAGGCCCAGCAGACAGGTAAAACAATTCTTCAAACAATCCTTCATGCCAGGGTGCCTGCTTGCCTGAATGAAATGCAAATGTGCTCTAGGAGTTAATCTGCAAATGGGATGCTTGGAAGGGTTCTGGCTTTAATTGCTCGAATCACTCCAAGCATTGTGATGGCAAATATGTGGTTTTTTCTTGCATGGTGGTTAACAACTGGGATGTGAAGTGTGTGCTTTTAATCATACCTGTATTTACACAGCACTTTGTACCCCTGAGAAGGAGTTTAGGGACAGTTATGCAAAAAAACAATAATGCATTACTTACGGTCTGATATTACTCAAATCTACATTTTGGAAGCTCCATTTTATCCTAAAACTATTTGCACAGTTTGTAGCCGTCTATCTTATAATGTGTGTAATGCAAGTATAAAATAATGACTTACACATTCACAGTGCTTTCTGTCAGACTGTGACCTCATAGCACTAAAAATATACAAGTCACTATTCTCCACTGCACCAACCAAATTTAATTCTGTGGCTCTCTGGTTACACACAGACCTCTGCAGTGCATTAAATGAAAGAGGTTTCATAATTTACTATATAGTGTATTTCCCACTGAGTAACAACTTTTTAAATGCATTTTTCATTTAAGCTACCCATTATTTTATATGTAGCTACCTGATGGTGAAAGACCTAAAAAACAAACAAAATATTTTGGGGCTGATTTATGAGAGGCTTGAGCCGCCGGAGCGTCACATTTTTTGAATCTTCGGCGACACAAGCATCTCAATCATATCTATGAGGCGAGGCAAAGTCACCCTGCATTGCTTTTCATGGCCTCGTAGATATGGAGTAAGACAGAGCAGCGCAAGTCGCTGCGTTGCCTTACTCTGCGTCAAGGAGGTATTCCATGGGCTTTGCGTGGGGTTGACACGCAACACCCATAGATTTTGACGCTGCCCCAGATTTGAAAAACATGTAAACCTGGGGCAGCGCCAAAACCTTACGCCACCCCATAGCAGGCGTAACAAGGAGAAATGTTTTCATCTCTCCTCTTTTTTTCCTCTTTCCATGTGTGCTACATTCTGCAGCACACATAGAAAGAGGAAATCACCTATCAGGATTGTTTTTGTGCAGGAAGGTACGTCTTCCTGCACAAAACAATCCTGCCTATGTTGGCGCTAGGCAGCAATTTGTGCGCCAACGCAGAGGGAAAGGACAGGAATGCACCATATTTCATAAATAAGGTGCATTCCTGCCCTTTCACATTGACGTAGGGCAGCGCAGCAAGAAGACTTGTGGCACTGGCCCACGTGAATGCTTCATAAATGAGACACGTTGTTTTTAGCCACACCTTTGATCATGCCCCACGCTCACTGACCTTTGGTTTGCTAAACATTGTTTAATTTATTTCCTCAATGTAAAAATTATTTGCTGTGGGAATTGGGGGCATTTATGGTTGTCGATAGTTGAAGCGGCGGCCGGCTCAGGTAAGCGCGGTGTCCGGGGTGGGAATTCGACAGACGACGGAATGGGAATAATTAAATAAATAATACCTATTCTGTCATCAGTGGGCTTCCCCCCATGCCACGCCCTGCCCCGCCTCACCGCGCTTACCTGAGCCGGCTCTCGTTGGATAGTTGGCAATGATGAGGAGGACCAAGTTCTAGAAATTTTTGTCAGGAGGGGGTCCTTATGCCTACAATTTTTTGACAGGGGGGTCTCGGCATCAAAAAGTTTGAAGACCTCTGCTCTAGAGTTATTTGTGTTGCATACTTTTTTGCGTCGTTTTCACTGAGAACCTACCCATTTCAACATAATAGCTCGAATAGCAGCTTTTACCGGGCTTTGCCGTCGAGACAGGGGGGCAGATTTACAAGCCCCTTGCGCCACTTTTGCGTCACTTTTCCCATGTTAAAAGTGACGCAAAAGTGGCGCAAGGGGCTTGTAAATCTGCCCCAGGGTGCTTTACAAATGACGTCATTCACTTGCATCAATGCCGGCCATACTCGATAATGTGTTTTTGTTGCGCCCAAGTAGTGCATGTGTTCATCTCTGTCTGGCGCACGCTTCCTTCTTACAAGCTTCCTTAAATTACTCCCTTTCTAAATCAGTTCACCCTACACCGCTGATAACATTTTTTAATGTACGTTTGGTATTGCAGTGGACTGCAGGCATTCCTATGAGCTTTACAAAAAAAACCTGTAGCTGCAGACTTGGTGTGTGTTTGACTTCCTTCATTACCATTATTCCACTTTTCCAAATACTCCTTTATGAAAATCGTGATTTAAGGGAAAGCATCGCCTTAATAACTTGTGATGAAATATGTGGAGGTGATTGAAGTACTCTTCAAAATGGAATCCAAAATATTATTCGGAAATACCGAACAATAGCTTTTCAAGTTAACATACTCGCATTTTGTTGTGTATTAATCCAGTTATGTAGACACCTGCTGCTGTGCAAGCGAAATAGAAATAGTCTAATTTTACAGTTTTGAAGGTGTAGGCTGGACCACTGGAATTATGTGGCAGTGTTGACCTAAATTATTTGACAAGATGAGTGGAATTATGTAACGCAACGAGGCACATTTTGTTTTAGTGTTACCTCATTATTTTGGCATTCTTACTCATTTTAGACAAACGTTTCACCCCATTACTACAACTTTGACACCCAAATACAAAAATAAACAACAGAAAGGTGACCAGTAGAGAACTGCAAAGGGCCTTCCACTGTGCGGCAGCAGCTTTGCTACATTTTTAGTGATTTTTTTCATCCGTTTGAGCTAGACACAATTTTTTTGACTGTAATCTGCATATTATTAACCACGTCAGGGCACAAGTCCTAAAACAAAAGGTTGCAGGGACTAACCAAGTTAGTCAATATGCAAGTGACATCACAGTGCGTGACATTGCCTGTGACATCACAGGAATCGGCATCACACCCCATAACCACAAAGGAAGTGACATCACAAGAAGTGACATCAGATCTTAAGACATGCCATAATTGGTCACAAAAGCTGCATTTAAAAATATTTTATTGGTTTAAGGCACTTGCTGCGGATATCTTTGTGTGCCCAGTAAATCTCAGGGAATAATAATAATAATAATAATAATAATAATAAGATAACTAGTGGTTAATGCACTTGCTGGAGAGATCTGTGTTTTGTCTAGTCACGACTAATAAAGCAGCACAGAGGGTTAATGTATATTCTGCATAGCACATCCCGTAACATGCAGATGAGATTTTTATTTTATGTAGATCAGTAAGTGCTTATAACACTAAGACCTGTACGCAAACTGCAAAGCATAGGTTTTGCCACAGTCACTGGATTTATGTGATTCCACATCTGCAGCATTTTACATATAATTATGGGTTTGCCGCATGTTCCACATAATTCATCATCTGCTGCATAACCTGTTTCTAGCTTAAATGGGCAATGCAATAGATCTCACATTTGCAAGAGTTTCAACTATTGCCATTATAAATGACAATACCTTTTATTTATGTGTTTGAAAACCTACAAGCGGTGCGTTAACACGCACTTTGTACTTATAATCCTTGCTTCAGAGAAGCAAGGCTGGCAGTAATTGCACCTCTTTTACTGCCAGCCTTGCTTCTCATAAGCAACAACTATAAGTACAAAGTGCGTGTTAACGCACCGCTTGCAGATTTTCAAAACACATAAATAAAAGGCATTGTCATTTACAATGCCAATAGCTCAAACTCGTGCAAATGCGAGACTTATTGCATTGCAAATGCTTGTTATAGGAGGTCAACACGTTGCATCTTTGTGGCCTTGGTGCTGTGGTGGTTGAATGAAGGTGATGCTGCTTCTCTTCTCTTCTATTGTATTAGCGCATTGGGGGGCATATTCACAAGGAAATGGCGCAGCACTAGGCTGCAAGCCATCTTGCTGCGCCAAGCTGCATCATTAGTAAAGTGCAGGGATGCGTCGTATTTACAAAAATACAATGCATCCCTGTGCTTTTCTCTGTGCTGGCGCACAAATGGCTGCCTAACGCCAAAGCAATGGTGCACCATGGTGCAAGGGTGCCTGGTTGCAGGGATGATTGTTTTTGTGCAGGAATGCACCCCTTCCTGCACAAAACAGTCATTGATGGCGTTTCCCTCCTTCTAAGGGCCTCATTTACAAGGTTTTGGTGCAGGGCAGCGCTGCAAGGAATCTTGCTGCGCTCCGCCAAAAGAAAAGGGCAGGAATACGCCATATTTATGAGATACGGCGCATTTCTGTCCTTTTCCTCTGCACTGGCGCACAATGGGCTGCCATGTGCCAACGCAGGCACCCTTGCGACATGGTGCAAGGGTGCCTGCGTTGCAGGGTTGATTGATTTTGTGCAGAAAGGGATACCTTTCTGCACAAAATCAATCAGTTGAGGTGATTTCCTCGTTCTATGTATGCTGCACAATGCAGCACATATAAAAAGAGGAAAAAACGAGGAGAAATTAAAGCATTTCTCCTCGTTGCGCCTCCCTAACTCCACCCCTGGGGTGGCGTTAGAATCTGCCACATTCCCAGGTTTACGATTCCTCCTAAATCTGGGAATGCTTCAGACCCCATGGGTGTTGCGTGGGAACACCAACACCCATAGAACACCCCTTTCACACAGTGTTCTATGTGAAAGGTGCACATATTTACAAAGCCACGAAAAGCCACGTAAAATGGTTTTGTGTGGCATTGTAAATATGCTGCGGCACATTGCGCCACCGGAGCATCAAAAAAGTGCTGCTCCGGCGGCGCAAAAGTGCCGCAAGGGCCCTTGTAAATGAGGCCCTATGTGTGATGCAGAATGCAGCACACTTAGAAAGAGCAAAAAACGTGGAGTAATAAAGGTATTTCTCCTCGGTGCGCCACTTTAACGCCTATCCTGGGGAGGCGTTAGAATCTGACGCATTCTCAGGTTTACGAAACATAGTAAATCTGGGATTGCATCAGAATCCATGGGTGTTGCGTGGAAACACCCACAGGAACACCATGCAATGCTCCTTTTACATAGAGTAATGAGTGAAAGGGGGCCATATTTACAAGGCCATGAAAAGCCAACCAGGGTCGCTCCGGTGGCACAAGGGGCTTATAAATATGCACCAGGGTGTTGGAAGAAGAGAAAGTTGGTGTGCCATCGGGACCAGAGAATGGGGAGTAGGTGTGTTAAAGGCATTGTACCTTGATGCATCGCTGACAGACTGTGATGTGGTAAGCAGATACTGGCACGTTGTACAATCATGATGACTGCATGCGGTACTGCAGACATGGAATGTTCCATTGTACTGTGATAGCAACAGAACGTGAGGCTGCAATCGTGGAAGGTCCCATTGTACTATGAAGCCAACATATTGTAATGTGGCAGGCAATTAGCCAAATGCATTTAGTTAAATGTTTTTCAACTGTGCAGGCCAGGCCTCAAGGGCGTGGGAAGCACCGCACAAAAATTAGAATTTGCACCGCAAAAAAAATAGTTGCAGTGTAAAAGAACAGTTGAATGCACAGTACATACTCTAGAGTGAGTTCACAAACAAACAGCAAATGTTATTTACGACCAGGGCGCGCTGTCCCTGTAAATCTAAGTGAGGCCCGGCTGGCCCTGTGAGAGCCAGACTGTGACAGTGTTCAGGGCAGGGACTGGCACAGAGCAGACAGCGGAGGCAAAGTGGTCACTTCGGGCAATGAACTGACCAGTGACCACTGCCCCAAGTGAGAATCATACTTATGCACTTTCCACTAGCTTTGAACTTATGGGTAATGGAAAGAAGGCGAAGCACTTGTTGCTTCTTTAGAGCGGCAGAGGTTTGCCGCGGACCCGCGGCACACACGAGTCACGACGACCACCGGGCCGGGCACCAAGGGGAGTCGGAAAGTCGAGAGACTAGTGACGCCGACTCAGTCACATAGGGCCTGATTCACAGAACTAACTTACGTCAAAAACGTAAAGTTAGTACTTTTTGGTATTCACAGAATACACTTACTCATTTTGGTATTCACAGAATGAACTTACTCATTTCGGTATTCACAGAAGTTAGTAGTCCTAACTTTAGGACTCCTAAATGCCTTCTATGAATACCGAAAGTCTTAAAGTTAGGATTTTTCTCAGTTTAGGAGTAGTAAAGTTAGGACTCCTAACTTTAGAACTCCTAAATGCCTTCTGTGAATACCGAAAGTCTTAAAGTTAGGATTTTTCTCAGTTTAGGAGTAGTAAAGTCTAACTTTTCTATCTTTTCTCAGTTTAGGAGTAGTAAAGTCTAACTTTACTACCCCTAAACTGAGAAAATCCTAACTTTAAGATCTTTCGGTATTCACAGAAGGCATTTAGGAGTCCTAAAGTTAGGACTACTGACTTCTGTGAATACCGAAATGAGTAAGTTCATTCTGTGAATACCAAAATGAGTAAGTGTATTCTGTGAATACCAAAAAGTACTAACTTTACGTTTTTGACATAAGTTAGTTCTGTGAATCAGGCCCTTAGCCTACTGTCAGTCTCACTCTCTCACACGACCCGCCCCGGCCAAGGTCCGACTCAGTCTAGTGAGACACTGAGGGGCTTATTTACTAGCCACTTGCGCCGCCGGTGCGTCACTTTTAATATGAGAAAAAGTGACGCACAGCGGCGCAAGGGGTTTGTAAATATGCCCCTGTGAGTGAAGTCACGGCCCGACTGTTGTACTGCAATTATTGTGCGTTGGTCACTCACACTAAAATCTGAGAAACGAGTCTGACTCCGAAGAGACCCGTCAGTCACCAGGACGTGCCACGTCATTGTATCTCAATAAAGAGCACCGCAGGGGCTGGCCAATAAATCCTGCCAGGGCAGTCATTTGTAGTGCTTTCGCGCGCTACTAGATTGACAGCCATGCAGTCGCGGACGGTATGACTTGCGGGTTGGGGAGCGCAGGAAGCAGGCAGCCTCCCTCCCCTCCCCTAAGCCAATCACAACACTGCAATGGCAGCGTTGTGATTGGCTGGGACGCTGACCCTACAGGCGTCTATGAGGAGGCCATTTTCTCTATGTAGGCTGCATGCAGCCTACATATGCGTATGACTGATTTGGTCGGCAGCGCGAGAAGCAGAAACATAAAATGGTATTTAAAATACAATTTTATGTTTCTGCTTCTCGCACTGCGAGAAAGCAGTGGGGCGACGCTCCTCCGCCCACATGGAGGAGCTGGCCCTGGTCATTGGTTAGAGCTTTGTAATGTTAGTAGATTCCAGATTCAATCTCTTCCTGATCAGAAGAGGAAAGTTCTGTGATCAGTGTTCGTCCAGCACTGATTCATTTCAAGATGAAAGCAGTTAGTTATCCCTAAACCAGTGAACTGGTTAGGCCAAATAGACCTTAAGCATTGTGTATGTGTCTGTAGAATCATTATATCAACAGACTTTGACCTAGAGCAAGAGAGAAAAAGACAGGCACTGAAGAAAAAAGGAATGAAAGAAAAAGATATCAAGACAATGATAAAGGGAGAAAGCAGGGCCAAAAAAGAACTTGCAAGAGACAGGAGGGAAAAAAGGAAGAAGGATGTGGAATCAAGAAGAGGCAGCCTTGCTGTTTGGCAACCCCAGCATTCTGTCAGCGGTCTTCGAAGAAAAACTTTGACTTCCTGTATTTTATTTTAGTTTTTTTTAGAAATTAAGCAATGAGCACATGCAGGGAATTTCTGGACATTCTCACAGCTAAGGACTGAAAAGAAAAAGCTGCAGGCTGGAGATAGAAGGTGTCTTGGGCTCCGGGCCAACTTTTGGACAAGGTGTTACCCAGTGTTTCACATGATGTTGTGCTGAGTGCAGGATGGTTATTGTGTATAGCCTGTTAACACAAAATCACGCTACAATAACAAGTGGGCTGGGGATAATCTCTTTTTAGGTCCTGCCTGAGAGAGCACATGCACTGTCACTTGCAGACATTTTGTTAGGTTACAATGGGCTTTGAGCCCGCCCCTTGCTTACCATTGGTTGGCTTCAACATTGCTCTAATTTTTTTGCTTCTTTTTGGTCAGTGCATGCCAGCTTCACTTTCCTTTTTTGAGTTTGATCCTCCCCAGGAGCATGCCCCATGTACTTCCACTTTGTTATGATATGTGTATTTGTAAAGCACACCTGTGAGGGTATCCTGGCACTGTGCAGGTGTGTGTGCCTACCCCTGCCTATTGTTACAGCAAACAAATGATGGACGGAATGCTGACAATGCAAACATTCTCCCCCAGTCAAAAGATCTGGGTTAAATCCATCGTTTTTGTGCCCACTACGCCACCCCAGTTTGGACCCAGCCATATGCAAATCAGTCTTGACCCTGTGCCCCATGGGAACAGTCCAGACCGAACTGCCAGGCCAGGTCCTCCGTGGACCGGAAACAAGCATCCTGGGACCGATTTCAGGGTATGTCACCCTTCTTCAGCCAGGCTAGCTTTAATCCAGTGGCACAGTGAGCAAGGGACCCACGTCTGGGCACACCCATCCCACTTAGGGCGAAAAGTGTTTCAGCAAACAAAGAATGATGATGGATTAAACCCAGATCAGTAGACTGGGGGTGAGTGTTTGATTAGCTCAAGCGCTCCGTCCATCATCCCCTTTGGTACCGCTGCCTATGGTAGGTTAATTAATTCAAAAGTCAGGTCTCCAGCTCCAGCTTATTGCAGATTTCAAGAAGAGAGGAGGAGACTTTGATGTGGAGTGGGGGTCGTTCTGCGCTTTAGGATTGATGGAAGAGAACATCGGTCCTCCTGATCTGGTCCTGTGTATGCGTGGGATATGTACAAATAGGAGTCCTGAGGAGGTGTCTGGGTGGTTGATGGAAGGAGATGTGACTGTTCAGGTAGGTGGTGTCTGAGTTGTGTAGTGCCTTGAACGTGTGTGTGAGGAGTTTGAGTGCATTTGTGTATCAGGAGCCAGTGTAGTTACTTGAGGTGTGGTGTTATGTGAGTTCTGTGTGGGAGGTTCATGATAAGTCTGGCTGCCGAGTTCTGGATGGTTTGTAGTCTTCTAGTGAGTTGCTTAGTGATCCCGGTGTGGAGGGCGTTCCCATAGTCCAACTTGCTGGTGACTAGGCCCTGAATGACAATTTTCTAGTGTTGCTTGGGAGCTATTTGAAGATCTTCCTCAGAATTTTCAGGGTGTGGAAGCAGGATGCAGTGATGGCTTTAACTTGTGTGCTCATGTCCAGTTTGCTGTTCATTATTATTTTGAGGAGCTAAATTTTTCTTTTAGTTGAAGCACTCCATAGGAGTGCATGTGTTTACGGGTCATCTCTCTCACGTGCTTATATGCTCGTCTCGCTCTGTGTTGTTGCTTGACCCCTCCCATTCTCCCATCCCTCTCTGTAGTGTTGCTTGACCCCTCCCATCCCTCTACGTGTTGTTGCTTGCCCTCTCCCATCCCTCTCTGTAGTGTTGCTTGGCCCCCCCATCCCTCTACGTGTTGTTGCTTGCCCTCACTCACCCTTTGGTCCCGCTCCGTGTTATTGCTTGCCCCATGCCACCCTCCCACCTTGTTGTTGCTTTCCCTTGCTGTGTTGGTGCTTGCCCGTCCTTTTTTTAATTATTGCTTGTGGAAGGCATAAAACCCTTTGTGTAGCATGCTCTCCCATCTTCCGCTCAGATGACTACTGCCAACAATTAAAAAACAGTGCTATGACACGCCCAGCAGGGTACATGTCAGAGCACTTTTTTACCCCTTAACTTTCAGGCATGCTGCACAGCAGCCACGCTGCTGAGCAACATGGCTATACATTTTGACAAAGCCAATGGCTTGCATAGGAAAGACCTACTGGCTTTGCCAATGCTTATTTATTTGCTTTCAGCATATGTGCAGGGATCGTTTTCTTTGACTAGTGGGGCAGCCTGACCTAACTGAAACAAATACACACAAAGGTGGGTTACATTAAAGGCACTGAGGGGCCCATATCATGGCCCTCGGGCAGTCTGTTGGACAAGCCTGTTCTGAAGGATTACAAGGAGCTGGTCAATGCAGCAATTGTATTGTTTGGAACAATACTTAAAAAGGAAAAGAGCAGATATTCGATATCTATAGTACCTGCTCAATACTAAGAAGCGGCGGTACTCTCAAATTACCAGTATTGCGTTTCTGCTCAGAATTTCTACCTAATAATCAATCTGTCCTAAACTTGAGGTGGAAGTGGAATATGAGGGGGGAGTTCAGTTGTGGCTCATCGTTCTCCAAGAGTGTCACCTGGAGTGTGGGTAATGGTACCAGTTCATTCTCTGAAAGAAACATGGAAAGAAGCACTTTATATGCTGTACAGTCTGCCTAGAGGAGGATCCAAGTAGAGTCAGACATCAACAGAAGGAGATGGAAATGGAGTCTGCCTGGGGGAGTAGCTTGATAGTGCCAGACATCAGTGGAAAAAGGAGGTGATTGGAGGAGGATCATGACAGAGTCATACGTCAGTTGAATAATGAGGTGGAAGTGGAGTCTGCCTGGGGGAGTATCATGATAGAGCCAGAGGTCAGTGGACGAAGGAGGTGACTGGAGGAGGATCATGATAGAGCCAGATGTCAGTGGAAGACAGAGGAGACTTGGGGAAGATCATGATACAGGTGTCAGTGGAAGGAGAAGGAGACTGAGGGAGGATAATGATAGAGCCAGAAGTCAGAGAAAGAAGGAGGTGACCGGAGGAGGATCAAGATAGAGCCAGATGTCAGTGGAAGATAGAGATGCCTGGGGGAGGATCATGATAGAGCCAGATGTCTGTGGAAGAAGGAGGTGAAGATATATGTACCGTATAGGTACATATATGTGGAGTTAGGTATAGAAAATCTAAACATACTTACCTGTCGATTATTTTATTTTCAAGATTCGGTCTTCGATATTATGTCCCATTAATACTGTGGTTTCGATATTCAGGGTTCACACTGTGCTATGTAGGGTTGTCTAGGTAACAGCAATAGATCATGCTTGAGCCCCATTGATTCACAATCTTGATTCACATTCTTAAACTACATCCTAATTTCATGGTCTGATGTTCTGTATATCGGAAAGGACATAAGTGAAACTGCATCTCTAAATCTGGCCTTCTGCTTGTGTCTCTGGTTCTACAGGTGTGGCATCATCACTGACCTGAGTGCTGGATCTATTACTGGGCTCTGCTGTACAGAGATAGTGGGCCGCTTTGTCAGTGTCGTCATCCTGGGCTGTAGCGAATCACTCACGGTGTGCGGAGTGGAGGTTTACGGTGTTGTGCCGCGGAAGCAGCTTTGTGTATGGGGGTAGTGTAGGAAAGTGCCCCTTTTTGCATGGTTGCCCACCCCCCCCACCCCACTTTTTGCCTAATGTTGATGTACTTTAACTGAGTGTGCCCTGGGTTCCTGCCAACCAGGTACCCAGGGCCTAAGTTCTTTCCCTAAACTGTGATGTTGCAAAACCCAGTTTGCAACTCTCTGTAAAAAGTACCATAGATACCAAGGGCAGTGTGACCAGGGAAGGCCTCTAAGGGCTGCAGCACTTATTGTGACAACCTTACAGGCCCTGTACCTTTACACACACACACACTGCCAATGCAGGCTGCGTGTTTTGGTGCAGAACAAAGTGAAGAGTCAACCTGGCACACATCCCTGTGGGCCATGCCTATAATCCACTGCCCTGGCATAGGTAAGCCACCCCTCTAGCTGGGTGTATTATACCAGTGGTGAGGGTACAGTGCATGAGCCCTGTACCCCTACAGTGTCTAAGTCAATTCTTAGACATTGTAAGTGCAGCAATGCCATAAAGAGTATATGGTATGGGAGTTTGTCATTACGAACTCCACAGCACCATAATGGCTTTACTAAAAACTAGGAAGTTTGGTATCAAACTTCTCAGCACATTAAACCCACACTGATGCCAGTGTGGGATTTAATGAAAAATGCCCTCAGTGGGCATCTTAGAGATGCCCCCTGAAAAACGACCTAACACTAGTGTCCTGGCTGAGTGGCTGCTCGCCAGCTGCCACCACCAGACAGGTTTCTGGGCCCTGGGTCGAGAGCCTACCACTATCGGGGTCTTGACACAAAGCAATCCTTGGACGAGGTGCCAAGCCTCCTCCCCCGGGATGGGCAGAGTCCACAAAGGGAAAGCTTCAAAGGCTTGCCACCTTTGTGAGCTACCCCAGCCATGTGCTGCTTCCAGCAACTGGCCCCCACCAGTTCTGACCCCCTCTTTGGGCAGGAGAATCGGAGGGAAAACCAAGTTAGGAGTAGAGGTGTGCCTACGTTTGCCAACCCCACCCCTCAGGTGGGGGAGACGAGGTGAAGCACAGCTCTCAGTCCCCGCCATCTTGCAGATGGGGGTACTCAGCCGACCAGAGTGAGGCTTATGCCCCCCTCCCACTGGAGGGAGGCAAAATAGGGGGTGTACCCACCCCAAGGAAGGGACCCATTGGTCCCGACCTGTACCTACCTGTAACACCCCTAAATTTAGTATTTAGGGGCAACCCTAATCCTTGCCTCCTCAGACCAGAGCCGACAAGAAGAACCAAGAAAAAGAAGTACCAAACAGCTGCGCTGAGAGAAGAGGAGGACACCAACTAACTTGGCCCCAGCCCTACCGGCCTGTCCCGACCTCGGACTCCTCCAGCAATACCTTGGTGTGTCCTGCAGCCAGCAGCCCTCAAGAACCCAGAGGACCTGCCCTACCTTCGCAATCAAAAGACTTTGTCTTCCGTGAGCACCGGACTTGCTCAAAACCAACCGACTCTGACTCCGGCCGACTTCGTGAGTCCCCACCACTCAGCACCCGGCGCCCTGAGCCCGAGTGGCCCAATATCCTAAGGAGGTCCCCCGGGCGATCCTTGCCTGGGTTACGGGGACCCCTGAACACCAACAAGCTTCTAACCTGAGCCTGAAGCCATTATCTGGGAGGTCCGCTACAACCACGACCGAAGGCGACACCCCGACCGTCTCTCTGACCGAAACGGTTCAAGAAGTCTGACCGCCTAACCGACTCTGTCTGCGACCGCTTGCAGTCACAAGACTTCAACTCCCAAAGACCCCATTCGCCTATTCAGTCGTTGACCGCCTTCCAGGAATCCCCGACCGCATCTGCAGCTTAGACCAAGACCGACGGTCTCCACTGAGAAACCCTGGGATCCCCGACGACTGCATCCTGCAGCCGGCCACCTCTGTGCCGCTGGCAGTGTAATTCTTGTGCTGGCCATTGGGCCCTTCAGTACTGACCTCGAGCCCAAGAGCTTTGTGTTCAACCAACCAGGTGGCCCGCTTATCCGCAGTCCCAAACCAATTACTTTTCTTAGCCCGTTGGCTCACGTACGGTCTCTGCACCCAGTCGCCTCTGTGCCGCTGGTGGTGCGATCCGAGTGCCCATCTGACCGAGCACCACTCACGGACCCGTAACCTCATTGTTGTTCTCCCAGGACTAAGAGTGTTTCGTGAGTAATCCTGCACAACTGTATTTGTACTGCAAAACGCATTACCTTCTTTCCTTTCTCTTAGGAAATGTACCAGCATGGTATCTAGGGATACCTCGCTAAGTAAGAAAAGTAACTGAAAAGTAATTTCGACTGTTTATCGCCAAAGTTTACAAACTGGAGAAGCGTGTGAAATTCAAAGCCCTGAGCTACATGTTTAAAGTTAAGTCTGGCAGTGCCCCCCAATATCTAAAGGCCATTGTCCAACCCTATATACCATCACGTTCTCTTCGCTCTTCTACTCAGGGGAAGTTTTCAGTTCCAAGGATCAGACTGTCTCGTATGGGCGGACGGTCCTTTTCTTACTTGGGTCCTCAGTTGTGGAATTCTCTTCCTCCATCTCTTAGGAACGAAAACATCCTTAGCAATTTTCGCAAACTTTTAAAAACCTGGTTGTTTAACCAATAATTCGTGGGTAATTCTTTTAATTAGATCCTGTAACTTTTTAGCTTTCTCTTTTCTCTGTCAAGCGGCGCCGGGAAACCTTTGTGGTAGCTGTGCGCCTTATAAGATTAAATAACAATAACAATAACAAATCTGTAACAAAACCAAGTTAATGTAAAATGCATATTTGTGATACCTTGCCTTTGAGAGTAGGATTTTGCCTATGATTTGGTTCTAGTAATACAATACAACTACATATTTTTATAGAAACAAATTGGTCTGAGTTCAGTCTTTGAGTGTGTGACATCATTTCTTGCCTGAGTGTGTACAACAAATGCTTAGCACTACCCTCTGATAAAGCCTTACTGCTCACCCACACTGCCACAAATAGAGAGTATGGTATTATCTACTTTAGCCTCTGCCTACCTTTGGGGATCCGCTGGACTCTGTGCACACTATACCTTACTTTGGTATAGTATATACAGAGCCAGCTTCCTGCAGGTAGCAAAGATGAGCTCCTGGTCTCACGAACTCAATCACTCATCAACACACTACTTTTACCTTTTGTTCAGATAAGACCTGAGATTAGGGTAACCACCCATCTGTAATTTTATCGGACTGCTTGTAATTGTCCGTACTTTTATAGCCTTTGAGCTAAAGAACAAAAGTTAATTGAGACTATTAAGATTTCCCATCTGGAGTGGAAGGGAGGGAGTCTCCTGTGCTGGGATCCCGAGGGAGGGGCAGACAGATAAGAAACAGGCCTTCTTGTCAGGATGCCTGCTTCCTGAAACAAATGTGAGTGTGCACAACTAGTAAATATGCAAATGTAAAGGCTGCTTGGCAGTCGATATAGGCATTAATTGATTGAGTCACTTGAAGCTATCTAATGGCAAAGATATTTTCTTTCTCAGAGGTACTGCAAGAGTGTTCCAAGCTGAGCTGTGGAGTGCGTGCTTTTAATAGGCAGCTATAAAAAATGTGTGCACTAGGTATAATCTGCATATTATTGTAATCTATACTTTAACCTATATTTATATGCACATTTTCTGGCAGCCTATATTATACTGTGGGAAATGCACGTTTAAAATAATGACTTACACATTCAAAATCCTTTCAGGGACCTCCTAGCACTAAGAATCCACAAGTCACTTTCTCTGCTGCACCAAACAGGATTCTATTCTATGGGCCTCTGATTGCACATATAGACATCTGTAGTGATCGCATTAACCAATAAAATTTTCATAACATAAATAGTGCATTTGCCACTAAGTAGTTTACCTTTCATTTTTTTATTTTTTATTCAAAGTGGTGTATGTGTCGGGTGATTTACAGGGGGTCATATATGCTCCGAAGAGTGTGGGGCTGAGGGATGAGCCCTGGGGGACACTGCATTCATTTCACCTTTGATTCCGCCTCTGCCCTCACAGACCCTGTCCCCACTGCAGCATCAATACATTTTTAATGCACTTTGTCCACTGCATTGAATAGCTATGTAATGTCTGAAAACATTAGTGATATTAGCATATGGTGTCCTGCCTTTCCTTGCCTTCATTATGTAACGTTTTCTTTTTTAAGATATTGTGCCAGATTACCCAGTGATCTGTATTTATTTAACACAGTATGCTACAGAATTGTACAAAAAACACTGTCTTCTGGTTTTAAAGGGGATTGAGAAAAATAAATTAACCTATGTTAACAGTGGCTTAAGGGCACTATGTGTGACTGGAAAGCCAGGGTTCAAATCCCAGAATTCCTGCATGACTAAATTGTGTGTTCTAAGTCAAATCAATTTACTTCATGTATCTACTTTACTTGAAAGGGACATTTGAGAGCACTTTCGAGTAAATCAGTTTAAGATGTACGGTGTACAAAAACTCACTTGTATGTTTTATTAGCCTGTAATGTTCCAACATCTATAAAAATAATATTGGCCATGATGTAAGGGAAACCAGACAATTGCTTCACTATGTTCACTCCATTTGTTGTCAAGAGGGCGGGTTAATGAATGTTTGAAAGTTCATATTTAGAAACTTTGACTTCAGATAAATGTCAGTGCAATGTTGTGATCTGATGTACTAAATTGAAACACTACGATATCTTTTTTTGAAGATTTTATTGTTTTATGCTAAAAGAGGTTACATAGCAGAATAGTAGCCAGGTATGTAGCAACAAATTCTATCATACATTGACAGAACAGTGCCGGGCTACATACATTTTGGAAGACTTAGCACACAATTTAAAAAAAATTCTGTAACAAACTGACCCATAATAAACTGTCCCTCCACACACCCCTGCCCAGTTGGCGCTGCCTCACCTATCAGTATAGGGAAGCAGAGCAATGAATCCTGTGGTGCTAAGAAGACCGTGTTCTAGTGGGGAAATCACAACAGTGTGTCAGATAGGCACCCTTAGACCACTGCCTTGTGTAGTTGTCTATATGTAGCAAGAACAATTAGTACATAGAATCCAAGAATGTATGTGTTGGGGTGGTTTACGGGGGCGGGGGGTGAGTATCATCTTTGGTACAGTCTTTAAGCCCTCGACCAATATATCCCACGTATGTGCTATAAAATATTTTCTTAGACCTGCTCATTCCTCTCTTTGTAACAGGGTGCTCTCACATCAAAACTAAGAGAGCAAGACCTCGGTCCAACTTATGACAGTCGGAGGAAGTGAATCCTTCCAGTGCAGTGTGATATTACGTTTTGCTAGAGGAAGAGCCCGGTCGAGGAACTTGGTGGAGGGTTTCTCGAACTTAGGCAGGGGGAATACACCCAATAGGACCACTTCTGGGGAATTCCTTATTACATGGCCCATCGTGGTCGACAGCACCTCGAGAACTCTCTCCCCATATGAAAGGAGTGCGGGGCAAGACCAAAGCAAATGAAGCAAATCGGCATCTAATTGCATACAGCAAAGGACATGTAGCTGCGCCTCCCGGGTATATTTTGTTAATTCGGGGAGACTCAGTTCAGATTATTAAACTGAATATACTTTAATTGTCAGTCGCAGTCGCAGGATAGTTTGTGGGGATAGTCCAATATTTTGGCCCAGTCCATATCGTGCAGAAGTTTGGCCATGTCAGTCTCCCAGGTAGTTCAGAGAGAAGCCCTGGAGTGGTCTCCATGTTGCAGGAAAGCTCTGTACACCCATCTTATCAGTTTGCCGCCAATCCCTATGGTGTAGAGTGTCCTCATGTGGGGTTGGTGCCAGGTAGAAGACATGGCACAGGGGATAGAGCATTTAATGATTGTTTAAGATATTTGTAAGTAAGGAGTCGCCCCAGGTGAAGATTGTAGTCTGCCATAAGGGTTTGAAAATCTAGTAGCTTGTCATCAACTAATAAATCCCCCGATTTTGAGAGGCCTGGAGCTTGCTACTGACGGAGGTACCCTGAGCGTAGCCATCCTGTGTGAGTGGGAAGGCCTAGTAAAGGTAGTGCAGGAGCATAGAGTTTCTTTGTGTTTGTGAGTTTACAGGTTTTAGTAAGGCAAGAGCAAGCTGTGCAGAACAACCCCGTGTGGTGTTCGTTTGAATGGTCAGTAGGAAACAATGAGTAGTGCAGTAAGCTCTCCTTAAAGTCTTTATGGGTAAACCCCATCTCATGCAGAGGGCGGACAGATAGTCAGCGAGCCACCCATTGCAGCTAAATAATAACGTTCTAAGTCCAGAAAGGCTAATTCACCTCCAGTCACAGGAAGCTTTAGAGTGGAAAGAGCTATCCGGCAGCGCCCCAGCCCCCAAATCAGACATAGGACATGTCTGAAGAAGGAAAGAGGGATGAGCAGGGGAAGGTTTTCAAAATAATACAATAACCAGGGTAGCACCATCATCTTCACTAGTGCCACGTGGCCATTACTGAAAGTGGAAGAGAAGACCAAAAAGCAAACTGGGCTCGGAGGGACCGTGTCACTCTTCCCAGATTTCCATCTTGCAAATCAGTTGGGGAATAGAAGATATTAATCCCTGGGTATGGAAACGTAACTGATTCTCAGTTCAATCTGGGGTCTAATTGAATATAAAAGGGAAAACACTAGCATATGCTAAAGAAACGCTTCTTACATTTTAAAATCTTTATCATGTTCTTACATTTTGTTTATGAAATTTACATCCTAAATATTTTGAAGATTCTACGTGTACTTTGGTACTTAGGGATGAGCCAGATCACTGGTTTGGTCTTGGCTCGACTACAAAACCATTTTAAGACTTGGACAGAATGGGCAATTGCCCAGCACAACCTTCCAAGGGGTCTAGCCCCTGCTCATCCTTCACAACCACAACCATGTATCATTGCACCAGAAGAGTTTTCCAAGGTGGGTGGGTGATGCTTGTTCAGTCACTTGACAGTGCTTCTTCTGTTTCTCTCCTCTCTGATGAGACAACTCCCCAGGTACACAATACTTTCCAATACTTATGGCAGACCCATCTTGTCTGATTTTAGGAATTGTCCCACTTTGTTCTTCTCTTATTTATTAATCCAGTTCTTAGCAGCAGCCCTTTGAATCAGTTGCTGTGGATCTCCCATCTGATCTCAATTTCATCCTCCTTTTCAATTCTCTTTGATTGGCTGTCCGGGCTGCCAGTTCTGAGATAAATGTAGAGCCACGGATGCACACTCCAGTGCTGTAAGACTACAGACAAGTTGTGGGTACCTCACATCCTGACATTAGGTGTGAGACCGTGGCCCACAGTATCTGCTCTGCCTCATTAAGTTTTGAGCCAGATGCTTTTGTTCAACTTGTTTATACTAGCAGAAGGTCACTTACCTTACGGTTTCTCAAAATGTTCACCATGGCTTTTAAAATGTTTAGCAACATATTCAAAATGTTGCTGTTGCTTTCTCTTCAATAAATATTCGGTACATTTGGGTAAGGTGATGGCCTTGACACAGTGCTCAAGGGCGTTAATTTACTATTGAGCAAGGTGTAATGTGCCACCTGAATTTAGCATACCTAGAGGCAATCACAAAAAGACCATAGTGAATAAATAGTGCTATGTAGAAAATTGCACTGATAAATTTGTGGGGTGTGGCTTCTTCTTCGATGTGTCCATAAAACTGACCTTTTGTCCTGAAGTTGCGTCCTGAATTTTGACCCTTTGTTCTGAATTTACAGTCCTGTCCAGAATTGGCCTCCATGCTAGGTGGTCACGCTACCGGAGATAGGGTACAACTTTTTACCATTCCAAGAGATTAGTCAGTACTTTTCCTCAGATAAGCCGCTTTACCTTTTCCAGATATAAGACGCTCTTATTACCTGTCCTTCCGAAAAGCAAATACTTTCACCTTTTGCTCGGGTTAGACAATAATTTTAGCCGTCCCTCATATAAACCACTACTTCTATCTTTTCTTGACTTAAGACACTACGGGCCACATGCATCAAGGAAAAAACCGGTCGCAAATGGGCAGACCCTTTGCGACCGGTATTTCTGCATTTGGGATTCATCATCCCAAACGCAAAAATCGCAAATTGCGATTGCATTTAAGGCATCGCAAATTGTGATGCCTTGAATGCAATGCAAGAAGCCATTTAAAATAGCGATTTCGCTATTAGGGGCCGCTAATTACCGAAAAATTAAACCTAATGGTAATTAGCGAAAACTTTGAAAAATGCACTAAAGTGCATTTTTCAAAGTTCCAGGTTACACACACACATGCCCTTGGGGCATGTGTGTGCGCAACATGTGTTCACATATCAATTTCAGGGTGCAACAGGGTGTCCTTTTGGCACCCTTGCACTCTTGAATTGCATGCACAATTTGCGAGTATCTATTGGGTACTCGCAAATTGCGCATGCAATTTCTATTGATTCCTATGGGCCTATAGGCCCATAGGAATGAATGGGTAGCAATTCCTTAATTGCGACTCGCAATTTGCGAGCCGCAATTAAGGAATCTTAGGGAATCGCTATTTTTGTAGGAATTCCTACATGCATAGGCATTTCTGATTCCTTATTAGCGAATCCTTAATATTCGTAATAAGGAATCGCAAATGACATTTTTGATGCATGTGCCCCTATTTTTTTCCTTCTCCAAAAATCCATTCTTTTTATCATTCCCTGAGATAAAACACTACTTTCACCCTTTCCCAGATGAGCCGCTTACTTTAATCTGTCTCTGAGATAAGACACACATTTTACCTTTTCTTCAGATAAGCCACTACATTTATTTTTTTGTTCGAAAAGGCACTACTTTACCCTTCCCTCAGAAATAGCACTGTCTTTCTCTGAGAAAAGACACTACGTTTACTCTTCCTTCAAATAAGATACTACTTGTATCTTTCCCTCACAGACAACACTACTTATCCCTTTAGTGATAGGATAGTCATGAAGATTAAACACCACAGGTGATCTACTCCATGGACAATCAAAGCGTGTATTTCGAGATACCCAGGATCCAACAGAGACCAACGTTTCCTCACCTTTGTGTTTTCTTGGTTGTACTTAGTGGCGCGAACATCTTGTGCTGAAGGAGGAGAATGATGCCCCTGTTGGCATAGGCTACTGGGCAGCGACACAATCCACAGACAAGTCTCACTATCTTCATCCCTTTCCTCTTCCCCCAGCCCTGGCTTGGCACCCTGTCTGCTGGCACAGTGCCAGGCACAGCACCAGTGGGCATGCAGGTCTGCTGATACAAACATTCATTGCCAAGCTGTGATTGTGTGCTCATCCATTCACTGCTTTGTGTAGCTCATATGCCTTGCTCTGTGTGTACAGGTTGTGTTACTCCACACTGCTGGAAACAGTCTTGGTGCATAAATAATTCTAAGACCCATGCTTGGGTACTAATTAATTAATTAATAGCTGAGGGACTGAATATAAATAAAGGGGTCATTTGTGTAGAATTGTTCAGCCATTGTACATCTTGTTATAAGACAAATAAAACCCTTTTCTGCACCAGTGTTGTATTTATTGTAGTGGAAGGCACTGGTGTGTGCCAGGTGTCTGGCTCCCACCTCTTCTCATGACAATGCTCTGTTTTGCCCCGTGAGTTTTGAGCTCTGTATTCTGCTGCTGCTGATAGTGCCAGCTGTCTCACCCCTTGTGCATGGACACGAGGGGCCTTCTGCTGTGGTCCTTTGTCACCACAGTGCTGCTAGTGCACAGGGTGAGCACGGATGAGCCTGCGCAGGGCAGGGACCTGCCTCCTCTGTGCCTCCTTGTGAAAGAGCTAGTGCTATGAAGTGTGGGGTGAGACGGCTCTGCGCTTCTCTGGTCAGATCCCACAGTCCATAGAAGATGCACTTTGTAAAGTCGCCTCACTCTATCTGCCTCTCTTTCTCTTTACATTTTCAATATATAATTAACACTCCATGGAGAAAATACATATCCAACAGATCACAAACAATACAGGCACTTAACAGATTGGAAATGTGCCTTTCCAAATATTAAAAACACACAGCCCTAATACAAAAAAATCTGTAATATTCAAAAAACAAATCTATGGTAACGAAAAGACATACATCAGTTAAGCAGTAAAAACAAACAATACAAAGACGATCAAAACAAACCACCCTAGATAAGCAAGAAGAAGTTATCCATAACGATTTATGAAGCAGCCAATATGTCATCTTGTCTGTTCGAATTTACTCTCTGACTTTCTCAGGATGTCAAGTTCACCATGGAAAGGAAGATAGGCCTAAGGTGACTGGTTCTCTAGAGGCTCCATTCACAAATAAAAATCATAGATTTACCTCCATCAATTTACACCTCGTTCAAGCACATTTAGGATTCCTTTTAGAATTCTTAAAGAATTCCACAAATGATCTAGGGAAGCTGCAACACCAGCAAGTTTGGCATTCATATTGCTTTCAGTTTTTCCAACTCTAAAATACAGCAAATCAATTTTCCTGTACGAAGATGGATTAAAAGGTATCACATAAAGATTATTTGCGCCATACAAATTGATTATAAAAAATGTTCCAAACAAATGTTCCTGTGTGTACAGTAATATTGGATTGGCCTCGACGGCTCCCAATGAATGGAGACCCGCATGAGAAAACTTAGGGCCTGATTTGGAGTTTGGTCGATAGGTCCTCAGTCACAAACATGACAGTTATCCCTCCTGCCTTATTACAAGTGCATTAAGATGATGGATTACCCAGGGAATTCAGCAGGTTTTACAAATGCTTAGTGTTCCCCATTCTGCAGGGTGCCTACAACGAGAAGAAAATTACAGGCCATCCCTCAGATGAATTTAACAATGCCCGAATAAGCCTCATCCTCAAATCGGTGATAGGTCCCTGCAGCTGCCAGTTACAGACCACTGTCCCTCATTAACATGAATGTGAAGATCCTGGTAAAAACACAGGCTAACAGCTTACAAGATATAATACCAAGCTTCAGACATGATTTCCAGATGGACTTTGTGCTGGAGCGAACTTCTATAAATCATACCAGCTCCTTTGCATACCTCGTCTGACAAACTAAATCTCAAATTAAATCCCAATAAAAGGGTACTGGTTTGATTTGACACTGAGAAAGTGCTCAGTCATGTGGAGAAATGATAAATGTTTTTAATTTGGTTAGAAGGTCTTCAGCCTGTTTGGTTTGCTTAGAAGGTCTTTAGTCTGCTGGGTGGGTAGGTCTTTAGTCTCTACTTTTTTTGTAGAAGGTATTCACTCTGCTGGGTTTGGTAGGTCTTTGGTCTCTTTGTTTTTTTAGAAGGTCTTTAGTCTGCTGGGTTTGGTTAGGTCTTTAGTCTCTTTGGTTGTTTGAAGATCACAGTCTGCTGGATTTGGTTAGGTCTTAAATCTGTTGGTTTGTTTAGAATATTCTTCAATTTGTTCAGGTTGGGTAGGTCGTCAATCTGTTTGATTTGGGCAGAATGTCTTCCATCTATTTGGATTATTTAGAAGAACTTGGTCTGAAGGTTTGTTTAGAAAGCAGCCTGAAAGGTGCAGAGGGTCTAATGTTGGCTATCCCAACCATGGACTGCCAAGAGAATGTTTTATGTATCTTAGCCCGGCAATTCTGAAAAAATATTATTATATCCTACTTGCAATATTGGGTCATCATCTCCAAACATGATGATCACTGGTGCACTAGGGATGAGCAGAATGTTTCCATTTTACTCCGCATAACAGTGAAAAGGGATTATCTGCCCCCGTGGCATTTGCGGCGGCATGGAATGTCCCCTGAAAAAATGCGCAAAGTTTCAGTGGAAGCACCCAGGTCTGTTAAGTGTATTATATGACTTTAAAGTATTTAATTTGTCGAAAAAAACTCTGCTGCAGCCACTTCCACTAATCAGATCTGCAGAAACGCAAATCTGCAAATAATTAGCAAGAAATTTCAGTCATTCAATCTGATTGTCCACAATGTCTATCAATCATAGACAAGAAAATTAATCAGCATTTGGAACATTCATTTTCAGAGTTGTGCATGCTGAATATCGACCTTTGAATATTGATGGGACACAATATTGAGGACCATATATCAAAAAACAATATTGACAGATAAGTCTAGATTGTCTATACCTAACTCCACATATATGTACCTATGTTTTACATATATCTTCAAGGTACATAGATGTGAAGTTAGGAATAGTAAATCTAAACTTCCATATATGCACTTGCCTTTGGATATTCTGTCCTTGATATTCTTGTTCCATGATATTCTAGGGGTTGATATTCAGTAGTACAATCTTTTAAAAGGGTGGAGGGAAGTCCCTTGTTTCACCTGCAGAAGGGACTTTAAATGTAGCTCTACTTAGGAGGGCCCAATGCTAAGGAGCTCGACTGTAGGAGGGGTTTTACTATCTCTTCTGTAGTTACTGATTGTAGGTCAGAGGTACAGAGGACACAAGAGGGGCTCTGATAAACAGTATCTAGCATAAGTCGAGGAGGCCTGCAACCATGCCAGATTTTTCCAGGAATCCACATAAGATATATCTACGTATAATGAATCTACATTGCATTAAATTAAATGATTGGTACTTATCAACTCAGTATGAATCCCTGAATGCATGGGAGAGTGCAGCACATGCTAGAGAGAAATAGAAATAGAATAGTTAAAGAGTTGGGCGAAAGTGAAGTGGGATGCAGAACAGCAAGCATTAAGGAAGGATGTGATTGAGAAAGTTTGGATTTATCCTGTTCTGCCTAGTGGGAAAACAGGAAGAAAGAAAGCAAAAAGCGGGTGAGGTCGAAACGAAGAAGGGCGAAGATAGCAATACTGATTCCACTGATGACTTCTTGCATGATTTGTTGGCTTCCTGACCACCTCTCTATAATGTGGTTGAGCAAATTGACAGTGCGCTTGTAGATCAAAGTCTTCTTGATGGGGTGTGCCTGGTACACTTCCACCTCCTCAGATAATGCATGTTACACTTTTGGATCTACGATTGGTGCCTATCCCCCTTCCAGTCCTACAGATAATGCCCCCAGTCCCATTGCCAGGTCTACCGACAATGTCCCCGGATAATGCCAGAGCTGCTACTATCCTTGTTGCCCCCAAAATTGTTGTTGTGTTGGGACAAGTAGCTATGCAAAGTTGGGAGCAAGACCCCAAACAGGAAGAACTACTATTGGAAAAGTGCCACCTATAGAGATTGTTAGTCCTGAGTCTCAGGCCTCAGAGACTGATGCCCCGTTAGAAACTTAGATGTAGTAAGGGTAAAGGTAGAGTTGGAAGAAATCATCAAGGGAACCCTTCATTTGGGATTTATAGATGAGTATAATGAAGATGAACTTTTGATTCTTTGCAAAGAAGCCGCTAGGCGTGCTTGTGTGATGCATGAGGTTCTTGAGGGTAAAGTTATAGAATTTGGGATTGACCATTACAAAGGTTCCGACCTAAGAAAAACCTTTTAGAATTTTCATGATGGACGATGCACTTAAGAACATATGAACTCCTGGGTTGAAACTGCAATTAAAGGAATTGGTTAACATTTAATTGAGGAGTAATACTCAGAAATTTAGAGATAAATTGGTTCAGAAAAAGAAAAACTGAAGATACGAAAGTATCAGACAAGGAAGCTGAAAAAGTGATTCAGAAGCTAAGAATTTTTCCTTAAGAGAAGTTCATGGAGGTGCCTATGTGCATGTGCCTTGAAGTCATTTACAAAACAATTCCCAAAATTGAGAGAAAGCCCTGACCAGTAGTATACGTAGACTGACAGATCTGTCAAGATTTTAAAGCTGCTTTGGGAGGATTTGAATACCTTCTTTGACATTGCTGTTCCCAGTAATTAGTGGGCTGAGTGTACGTTATCTGTCCAGGAGCCGAATACTGAGCCACTGAGGGATGTGCAACTCACGCTCCTTCTACAGTGGTTATGGAGAAGTATAATCAAGTAATACATTTTTTGAAAACTAAGGTTCTGTAGAAGGAGATTGATTGGCTGAAAATCTTGAGAGCTACTCAGCAATCTAAAGAGCTAGTGCTTGCCTATTTTTAAAGACCTATGGAAGTTTGCCGTCAGCATAACGGTGTCGAAAACCCCAAGAGGGGGAATTTGAGCAACTTTGTGTCCTATTTCGTACTTGGTTTGTACCTGGAGATTAACTCACACATCCAGCAGAAAATGATCTGTTGGCAAGCAAAGCCTTCAGAAGAGATCTTTGTTAGAGCTGATATCTTTGGCGTGTTTTCTCTGTCTTGTTTGCTTCTGACCTCCTGTTTTTGAATATGCGCATTTCGTTTTTGCTGGTTTTAGAACTGTGGGCACTTTTCCATTGGTGACTAGTGCTAAAGTGCAAGTGCTCCCTATCTGAATTGTGATTATGGTTGGTTATCCATGATTGCCATATTTGGTTTAATGGTAAGACCCTAGTAAAATGCATTGTGTGTGCCCAGGGCCTGTAATTCAAATGCTACTAGTCGGCAGGCAGCACTGGTTGTGCCACCCACAGAAGTAGCCCTGCAACCTTGCCTCATATCTGCCACTGCAGTGTCTGAGGGGGCAGTTTTAAACTCCATGTCAACCTGGCAAGTGTCCCCACTTGACAGGCCAAAGCCTTCCCTTGTACTATTTTTCTACAAGTAAGGCCCTAAGGTTGGCCCAAGGTAGCCCCATGGGCAGGGTGCAGTGTATGTGAAAGGTACGGCTTGTACTCGTGTGTTTTACATGTCCTGATAGTGAAATTCTGCCAATTTTGTTTTTCACTTTTGCAAGGTCTATCTCTCCCATAGGTTATCATTGGAGCTGCCTTTTAACCTCGTACAAGTGTAACTTCCAATTGGGAAGAGATAGATATTTGGAGTTTGGGGTCCCTGAACTCACAATTTAAAAATACATTTTTAAGTCAAGTTGGTTTTTAAATTGTGTGTTTGAAAATGCCGTGATATGGCCTAAGAATTGACGCAGCATCTGCCGTGTGGCTGAAAGATCACCACAGCCCGAGTCCTGAGCACTGTGTCTCCGATGTCCGAGGCACCCGCTCCGACTCTGAGCAGGTCCTGCTGTACGGCTGAAAAAATCGACGCATCACCTGCCACGGGTTGGAAAATTGATGTAGCGTCTGTTTCGACGCCGCCGCATTAACACAGCACATCAGGATTTTCAATGCTTCGCACCTGTGCACCAAGTTCTTCATCGACATTACCCAGCAGTAAGGAATTGAGGCCGCGTGTCTGCAGTTTGACTCATCACCACCCCTCCAGTGGCGTAACATAGGCCCCGCAGCCCCCGTGGTGCGGGGGCCCCCAGGCACCAGCGGCCCCCCTCAACACAGCACGAGTGGTTCCTGGAAACTGCTGGTGGGATTTTAGCCTAAACGCTGCAACTTGCATTGAATCAGTTATTGAATTTGTAATTACACGCTGCTCGCGCATTTTAGAAACTGTGCTTTGTTGAATTTGTAATCACCGGCGTGCTGCGACCCGATTGGCCAGTGGCAACCAATCCGGTCCAGCCTGGGAGGAGCCAGTTGTGCCCCCCAGGTACTAAATGCACGCCGCAGCGCGGACGCGCATCTAGCACGAGTGGTTCCTGGAAACTGCTGGTGGGATTTTCGCCTAAACGCTGCAACTTGCATTGAATTAGTTATTGAATTTGTAATTACACGCTGCTCGCGCATTTTAGAAACTGTGCTGTGTTGAATTTTTAATCACCGGCATGCAGTGACCCGATTGGCCAGTGGCAACCAATCCGGTCCAGCCTGGGAGGAGCCAGTTGTGCCCCCCCCAGGTACTAAATGCACGGCGCAGCGCGGACGCACATCTAGCACGAGTGGTTCCTGGAAACTGCTGGTGGGATTTTAGCCTAAACGCTGCAACTTGCATTGAATTAGTTATTGAATTTGTAATTACACGCTGCTTGCGCATTTTAGAAACTGTACTTTGTTGAATTTTTAATCACCGGCATGCCGCGACCCGATTGGCCAGTGGCAACCAATCCGGTCTAGCCTGGGAGGAGCCAGTTGTGCCCCCCAGGTACTAAATGCACGCCGCAGCGCGGACGCCCGCAGCGGGTGCGCCGCTGGTGCAAAGGCAAGCCCGTCTGCGCCCGTCCGCACCTGGACGTCGCCAGACGCCAGGAGCCCTGGTTCTGGATTACCCCACAGGTTAGTCTTCACACGGGAATTCCTGTCCGTACTACGACCCACTGCCGCCTGCGGACACCATAGCTGGCACCCTGATTCCTGTCCCCCGCAGTGCAATCTATGCGGCTTCAGGGTGAACCTGTGCCCCGGAACAGCGCCTCCAGGCTCTGGGCTGAAGGAGTTCACCATCTGCAGCCTAAACTGTAGGTCTCTAGTTAAACCTCATGCAGAGGTATTGGACCTCCTGCAAGAGACTGCCCCAACATTCTATTTCTTACAGAGACATGGCTCACTGCTGATTCTGTGGCCATTCCGGCCCTGGCCCTACCCGCAGGCTACACGATGTGCACTAAGAACAGAGAGATCTTGGGGGTGGGGGGGTTAGCTATTATATTTAAATCAGCTTACACCTGCAGCCTCACCCCGAAGGATATCCCCGACTGTGAAAGCGCTCTTTTTAAAATTGCATTGACATATAATTTTACACTATCTGGGCTACTTATTTATCACCCACCAGGCCCTTCGAAAGCCTTTCAAGAAGTCCTAGCTAACATTGCTTCCACGTTAATTTTAGAGGCAGCCAATTTCAGCATCATAGGTGATCTTAATTTACATCTGGAACTCCAATAGTCCCTTGATGTCGCCAATTTCCTGGGGGATTTGGCAGCTTGCCAGTTGATGCAGTTGGTCGTGGGACCAACAAATGTAGCTGGTCACCTCCTTGATCCTGTGTTTTCGAATCTCCTGATCTTGGAGGCCAAGCCCCCCCTTCCTATGCTCTGGACGGATCACTTCCTCATCTCCCTACAACTTTACTTAGAAGGCCCTCTACTTCAATCTTCCCTCCCGCCTTCAATGAAGCGCCTGTGGCACAAATTAGACCCGACCACCCTAACAGCTATTTTAAACTGTCACTGCCCAGAATGACCAACTGACATAGAGGCAGCTGATGCGGCCTTCCGCGATGGGTCAACAAAGCATTGGACAGCTGCATTCCGCCAAATGTGACATATGCCAAGTGTATACAAACCAATGCCTGGTATGATGAGTCTCTGATTGCGGAAAAAAAAATGTAAGATTCTAGAACGGGCATGGAGACGATCTTACGATCCCATAACAAAGGCAAACTACTGGAATGCAGTCAAAGCATACGCAGGAGAAGGGGCTGGGCGGGGCGAGGAGGA
The DNA here is from genome assembly GCA_963921515.1 of Calotriton arnoldi. NCBI lineage: Eukaryota > Metazoa > Chordata > Amphibia > Caudata > Salamandridae > Calotriton > Calotriton arnoldi. The sequence continues at coordinate 178,914 of CAWUFW010013619.1, read as the reverse complement.
TTCTCTACCGGGCAGTCTCATTCAAAAGCCGCATGGCAGCGCGGACGCGCAACGGCGAAACTTGCTGAGAAGGTAGCTCTGACATTTCAACTCTATTATTTTAACCCAGCATTTTAACAAGCGCTTTTATTTTAATTGCTTACTTGCACAGATTGTACTTTGCACGATCCTGACGTCCCCCGGTCCACCGTGGCTTTCCGTTTGCGTGAGTGGGATGCAGGAGAAGGAGGCAGGGCTGGGTGGGGCGAGGAGGATTCTCTTCCGGGCAGCCTTCATTCAAAAGCCGCATGGTAGCGCGGACGCGCGCAGCGGACGCGCCGCTGGCGCGCCAAAGGCGCACCTAAGGCAAGCCCGTCTGCGCCCGTCCGCGCCCGACCAGGTCCAGGGGCCAGAACCCCTGCCCCTCTGCAGACAGGTTGATTGGTGTACACTTCTTCTCAAATTAGAGGGTTAAGGGACTTGGCCATTCCATGTCCCCAACTAATGGAGATTCTTCATGCACTAAATGTCCATATACGCTCTGCACAACACTGGAAACTCATACAGAGGGACTTACTCATCCTATATATAAAATGTTCTCCCTTAATTGTAGATCTCTGCCTAAACATTCAGGGGAATTAAACTTATTCCTAGAGGACTCCAAACCTGACGTATTATTTTTAACAGAAACATGGATGCACAAGGACTCGGCACCAGATGTGGTCAGCACGCTCCCCCCTGGGTATAACATCCAGCGCAAAGACCGCGAGAGAAAAAAAGGGGGAGGCTTTGCTAATATTTTTAAAGATTCTTTTAAATGCAGAGTTGAACCTAACCCTGACGCCGACTGCGAAAGCTTATTCTTCTCTATCTTACTTTCTACTACACTCACTTTCTCTGGAATTCTTATCTATCGACCCCCTGGGGTGGGTGGACAATTCTTCAATTCCCTTCCGGAAGTGGCAGCATCCCTGGCGAGCTCTTCCACTAATCTTCCGCTTCTAGGGGATTTTAACTTACATCTTGAGGACTCAAGTAAAATGGATGACTCTGATCTCATCCAAGACCTCGCAGCAATTCAATTAATACAAAAAGTCATAGGGCCTACTCATATCAAAGGCCATACCTTAGACCCTCTATTGTAGTGTAGCTCCTATTTCCCTAATAGGCTCTGCGCATTGGAATAATATACCCTATAGGTTTGACATAGGACTAAGGTCGATATGTCCCTATCGAGTATATTAAACTTAATTACTTGTGCCAGCTAGCTCAGAGGCCACTAGAAACTCCTTGAATAACAAGAAGGGAGTAGTTTCTGGCAGCCGCAAAACATGACCACTTTGTTTCCCTTTAGAATCGGAACATGTCCCAGAGTCGTGGAAACAATAGATAACCGTTTCACTCAGCTCAATTGTGCATGCTTAGTTTTCCTCAAAGTTACACAGAAAGAATAGACGGGCGTTTCAATAAAAGGTTTATTGAACAGTCTTGTTTCTCGTGTAAGTTATATGTGCTGTTACGATCACAAGACAGTATGCAAGATAAATAATGTACAGCATAAGCAGTAGAAATAAATAATACTGCACTAGCATTATCTTTTAGTGGATATTTATACACATAAATAACATGAACTAAAAATGCGAGTACTCATACGATGCGTACCTACGCTAGTTCTACCCCAATGTACCTAACCTAGGTGTAGGGAAAGGTAGGAAGTAGGTGAAGTATTCCTTACTACGGTATACTAAGAGTATGTTAAGCCTAGTATGCCAAGTATGCCAAGAGTCCCTCTAGGTTCTAGTCGGCTCCATACCTTAAGAATGAGAGAGTTGGGAATCTCTTTCCGGACTCGAACTCTAACATCCCGCGAGGGAAGTCAGATCACTGGAAGCGGGACTCTCTGCGAGCAGGGATGACAGCGTCTTCTCAGTGCGTCAGGCCGGGATACGGGCTCCTCTGAAATCGAGGACTCCTCTAACTTGCTTGGGCAAGGGAAGGTATATTTATACCTGGTAGATACTTTGGAATATTAGCATTGACGTGAAGTCGGACAGAGGAAGACGTCAGGAATGAACCCTTAAGGTATAATGGTTCATACATAATAGATGAGTTCTTGGAGAAATCAATAGTCCTGTGCTGGGGGAACTCCCGAAGCTTAAGGGTCTGGTTTCTAAGAACTTGTTGTGACGTTAGGGTGGACGGATGTCGGTGACCATGCCTGTATTTGGAGTGCACGGTTAATGCCTAAATAAGGACAGGGATTCTATGCCTATATAAGGGCAATGCAAGTTGTGCCTATATAAGGACATGTTTCAGGAAAACCTATATACGGACACCTAAAGCGGAATACAACAGTATTTATCAACAACATGGAGCTGATAGTTGAGGCACCTATTCCCCTGCCGTGGTCTGACCACTGACTGATCCCATTTTCCTTAAAAGTTCCCATCCAACGTGATTTTAAGGAACCCAACTCCAGGAAAACACGCCCTTGTTCCAAACTTTCTATAGATGCCTGGTCAACTGTGCTGAGTCCTCCTTGGACACAATCATTCCGGCTAAAAATACTCACCGCAGGATGAGAGAGAAAATCTCTCCATGGTACTCCCCCAAACTCAGACTGCTTAAACAGAACTGTAAACAGCTGGAAAGGAAATGGAGGAAGGACTATAGTGAGACCAGTAAAATGATATATAGAGAGTCCATAAAATGCTACCAAGCTGAAATTAAAAAAGCACAGGCAGTATATTTCGAAGGAAAAATTAACGCAGCAGCCAATGCCCCCAAAGCAATCTTCCGTATCGCAAAGACACTCTTAGAGCTCCCTTCCCCTGATACTTCTATAGGTACAACCACTGATCAATGCAATGAATTTGCAGAATATTTCCAGGGAAAAATTCAGACTATATATAACACTTTTCCAGAATCTCCAGGGCCGAGAGACCTTCCTACCTCAATGACCAATGAACCATTTGACATAAACAGGAATATGGATCACACTAAGCCCACTCTGGAGGAATTTCCTCCACTGGACCTAAATACTCTATCAGACATCTTCGTGCAAATAAAATCAGGCTCTCCACTGGATCCCGCCCCTATCCACGTACTGCGTAAGGTGAAAGAGGTGGTACTGCCCTCCATACGGGATGTAATAAATCTCTCTATCTCCAATGGAGTAGTTCCTCCGGCCTGGAAACATGCGATGGTAAAAGCTCTACTGAAAAAGCCCAGCTCAAATCCGGAAGTCTTGAGCAATTACCATCCCATATCCCTACTACCCATGCTCAGTAAGATCCTGGAAAAGCACATAAACTCCACTCTGTCTACTTTCCTAGAAACCCATGAGTTCCTACATCTTTCACAGACGGGCTTCCGTCCCCAACATGGAACGGAATCCGCACTTATTGCCGTGGTCGAAGAAGCCAAAAAGATAATCGATCAGGGAGGAGCAGCGGCCATCATCCTCCTTGATCTCAGTGCCGCTTTCGACAAGGTAAATTTTAACATTCTCCTCGAAAGACTTCGGAGGGCCGGGTTGGCAGGGGGAGCCATTGCATGGATCCAATCCTTTCTCAATGACAGAACATTTCAGGTTTTTGAGGGTGATTCTACCTCTAGGCCTTTACCTCTCAGCTATGGAGTTCCTTGGGGATCCTCCCTGAGTCCTACGCTGTTTAATGTGTACATGAGGCCACTGGCTGATGTTGTCCAGCCGTATGGGATTAAAATTGTCACCTATGCGGACGACACTCAGCCTGTGGTCTCCTTAAATAACCCACAGAATGTTCCTTCTGACCTGGAATCCTGCCTGGAGAAGGTAGCCACCTGGATGCAACAATCATGTCTCAAACTTAATGGAGACAAAACCGAAATTATGTATCTAGGTAATGCATTTAACAAGGAGCTCAAAGTGTCATGGCCAACATGTCTGGGACCCCCTCTGGTCCCTAAGTCCAAAATAAAAAGCTTGAGCGTGTGGCTTGACAAGTCACTCAAATTCGACCAGCAAGCAGTGGAAGTAGCAGGGGTCTGTCACGGCATCCTTAGAATGCTGCGGAAAATCCTCCACCTACTTCCCATGGGGGCAAGGAGAACCATGGTCCAGGCCTTAGTCCTCTCGCGCCTGGACTACAGCAATTCACTGTACCTAGGAGCTCCTAAATCCACCTTAAGGAAGCTTCAAGTGGCACAGAACTGCGCTGCCCGACTACTGTCGGGCTCATCCAGAGCGCAGTCAGCCATGCCCTGCCTAAAGTCCTTACACTGGCTTCCCATAGAGGAGAGGATCAAATTTAAAGCCCTATGTACTGCACACAAGACCCTCATGGGTAAAGGCCCACGTATTAACCAGCTTCTCATTGCTGCATACTGCCCGAGGAAATCTCTCCGCTCTGCAAAGCTAATGCTAGCTACCATCCCAAAAATCCAAAGGATTCGAAGTGGGGGACGTTCCTTTTCATACAGTACAGCTAGGCTGTGGAACTCCCTTCCCCTGCATCTGCGCTCAGAGACATCCCATCTCACTTTTCGGAAATGTCTCAAAACCTGGCTATTCCAGAATATCAACTGGTAGCTTTTCCCTGTGCCTGCTCTTTCTGCCGCTAGCACTGGGATGCCTTAGGGTAGCAAAGCACTTAAGAAGTGTTAATTATTAATAATAATAATAATATGCCAACATGATCACTACTAGCAGCAACCCAACCAAAACCATCTTGGCACTGTAATGAGAAATGCAAAATCCCCCGTTTTCTGCTAACGGCACCATATCCTCCAATTCACAATGTGAGACATTGGCCAAATTCTTTATCAGCAAGGTGGAATAAATCTACAGTACATTCTGCCCGGGGAAGGCTCCCTCCAGCCTTCGGGAGAGTCCACTCTCGGACTCTGCGATTCACTCCCTCCACGTCCTCCCGCCCATGTCCACAGAAGACATGGAGACCCTTTCGGCCAAGGTAAAGTCAGGATCCCCTGACTACCCCCTGAAACCGGATCTCTTCATAAAATTTCAACACTGCCTCCTACCGGAGGGCCGGGAGCTGATCAATAGGTCTCTACGATTAGCAGCGATCCCCAAGTCCTGGAAACATGCAAAAGTGGTTCCACTGTTAAAAAAACCGACGCTAGACGCGTCTCTGCCGGAAAACATTCACCCGATATCTCTGCTCCCTTATCTTGCTAAAATCATGGAATGTTATGTCAACACCATCCTGACTCAATATCTGGAAGTAAATTCAATCCTAGATAAGTCACAAAACGGTTTTCGTCCCAGACATAGCACGGAATCTGCATTACTTGCGGTCACGGAGCAGTTACGGTCCGCCGTGGATGAGGGCAGAGCCTCGGTTTTGTTCCTGCTGGATCTGAGCGCGGCCTTCGACACGGTCTCCCATAAGACCCAGCTCGTGGCCAGTGTAAAGAAGTACTCTTGATCCGGAGATAGTAAAACCACTTCTTATTTATTCATAAGTTATATCTATAACAGTGAAACGTCCTATCCACAGGCCCTCCAAGGATCAGTCTGCCTTAGGAATCTCTCTTAACACTCTAGAACTCTGAACACATAGAATGGAACATACTTAGTATAACTACTACAATCCTGCTACACCGGCTAGAGGAGATCGGTGTCAATGGCAAGGCCCTTGCCTGGTTCTCATTCTTTCTGGCCGATCAGTCTTTCCAGATCTCTGCTCCCCCTTTTACCTCCTGTGCCCACCCTCTCCGCTGTGGTGTACCTCAGGGCTCTGCCCTGAGCCCCACTCTATTTAATATTTACATCCGCCCTCTGGCCCTTATGGCCAAAGCCCGGAACATCGCCCTGGTATCATACGCTGATGATTCTCAGCTGGTATTCACCTTCTCCAGGAACCCCAACCAGGATCAGGTGAAATTCCAAGACGACCTCACGGCCATCTCTGAATGGATGGCTGATAACTATTTACAACTAAATTCCACCAAGTCAGAGGTGCTCCTGGTTAGCAGAGATACCCATCTGTGGGGCAGTTAATGGTGGCCCGCGGCCCTTGGAATATCCCCTCAACCCAAATCTGTGGTCAAGAACCTGGGAGTGCTGGTGGACGGTGCCCTCTCGTTTGAGGGGCACGCTAAGGCAGTGGTAGGTACCTGCTGTGGCCTTTTACGCGGCCTGAAGCCTATCTTGGGACTTTTTGACGCACATACTTGACAGTTGATCGTCCAATCCACCGTGCTGTCAAGGCTAGACTACTGCAATGGGTTGTTACTGGGTGTTAATAAATCTGTGACTAAAAGACTTTGAGGGCCCAGAACGCGGCTGCCAGCGCGCTCTTTGCATTACCTTCTTTGCCGGCTCCACTGGCTACCTATAGAGCAGAGAGTCTAGTTTAAAGCCCTCTGTACGACTCACAAGATCTTCTATGACCTTGGTCCTCAAATCTTGAGCGATTCGTGCTCTTTGTATGTCCCTGCACGGGCCTTGTGCTCTGCGGAACTGCACTGGCTCATGTACCACGGGTGCGCAGGACAAGAGCAGGGGGGCGCTCATTTAGGGCACTGGCACCTGCCCTCTGGAACTCCATCCCTCTTGCCTCCCACAGCACGCAAGACCACTGGATATTTAGGAAAATGATCAAGACGTGGCTATTCTCCAGCCACTAGCCTCATCGCTATCCGCTCTGGTAGATATAGCACTGGGACGCCTTGTTGCTGGGGCAGCCATGCGCTCTATAAATCCTTATAACATAACACCCTGGCCGGTGAGCTCCTGATTGAGTCCGGAGGGGGCCCCTCCACGTACCTTGCAGGGGGGCCTCCTCGAGTTTTGTTACGCCACTGCACCCCTCGAGTTAGGAATCGACGCATCACCTCCTCTGGGAGTAATGAATCGACGCATCACCTCCCCTGCGAATAAGGAATCAATGTGTTGTTTTGTTTTCCGGCACCTGATCTCCCCTGCGTCTGTTTTCGTCTTTAATTTTAACACATCCCAGGTACTTTTCCATAAAAGAGACGCATCCATAGTTTCCTATGGACTGAACTGTTTTGAACCTTTTAAAAGTGATAACTTTGCTTGTGCATGTTGTTTCTTTTTGTTTTGGTCTTGTTTTATTCAGCTAAAGATTGGTTATTTTTATAAACTGTTGTGGTGTCCATTTGTAGTGTTTTCACTGCGTCACTCTGTGTGTTTTGTACAAATGCTTTATACATTGCCTCTAAAATAAGCCTGACTGCTCGTGCCAAGTTATCAAGGGGGTGCGCAGGGGTTGTCTTAGCAGTGTAATCCCCTTACCCTGACTAGAATAAGGGTCCCTACTTGAACAGGGTGCAAGCCACATCCAACTAGAGACCCCCATTTCTAACAATCTTGAGCTGTGCAAAGTATTGCAGTGATGACTTGGAAGCTAGACAAAAGAGGATTAAGGAGAAATTAATGTTGGCACAGACTAAGTTAGTTCATAAAGGATTTCAAAATAGTCTTTACATGGCGAAACCTGGCTACGTCCCTAGCATTGGAATGCAGGGAGTTGGAAATCAAGGTGGTGGTTAGATAATGCAGGGTGAAAAAAGTGACCCACCTGGTAGAGGACGAGAACTGACAGTTGACCCAAATTCAGTAATGGATTTAGATACATTGGAATGATGACGCCATTTCATTCTTGAAACAAATTGGCCCATTGGAAAATGGAATGCTGATCCAACCCCGACTGAGTACAGTTTGATGGCAAAAGGCTTAATCTGAATGTTATGTCAGTTCCAAGTGTGCAAATACAAGGATCTCCTAATCCTAACATTCCCCAAGCCCCATTTACAATCTGAATACTCCACGGTTTGAAGCCAATCCGTATCCCAGAGTTCAGAATTAAGATACTTTCCAACAGTTCCTAGTCTTCGACATTTTTGGAGACCTTGAGTCAGATCGATCACAATGATGGTGCCCGAGAGGTGAGGAGTACTGCGTGCTTGGCGCAATCCTAGAGGAAGGCTAGAGTCATCCACATGTGTATATGAAGAGGTCAATGATCACTCTGTGTCCTTCCTCATCGAGACTGGTGCTACCCATTCTACAGTACATACAGTGGAAGTTCCAAACCTACCCTTTCGGGAAAACAAGTTCAAGTTGTAGGAAACAGATAGTGAATCCTGTTCCAGTGAAAGTCCCCATAAAGATATGTCCATTTGAAGAGAGCCATCAGTTTGTGATCTGTGACTCAAGCCCTGTTAATTTATTGTGTTGAGACTTGCTTTGCAAGCACAGCTCTGTAAATTACTGTACTGTACATCGTTCTTTTATATTCAATTGCATCAAGTCAGCCAATTCCTCTTCTTGTTCCGGTTCCAAAATAAAGCTTTGGCATGGTGCTGAGTTTCTCAAGGGTATACAGAGAGCCCTCAATATTCAACCAGATCTTGAAAAAGATTCCGGAGACCCCAAAGTTGCCATGTAACTCAATCTTGTTCAAATATATTGACAACCTATTGGTGGCGTCGACAATGCAAAAGGCTTGCAAACAAGATACCATTGCCCTGTTGAATCATTTGGATGATAATGGACATATGGTGTCTCCAGACAAACTGAAGTACTGTCAGAAAGAAGTCCTGTATCTAGGACAACACACTGAGAGAAGAGCAAGAAAAATGTCTTAATAGAGAATTTCTGTTATATTGCAGATAAACCCTCCCAAAACGCAGCGAGAAGTCAGGATGTTCCTGGGGAATCGTGGGTTACTGTCACCGGTGTATTCACCACTTTTCCCTAATGGCCAAGACTCTACAGAGGCTTACACACCAGGATGTGCCAGATCCGCTACAGTGGCATGATTGTGAACAAGTCTTCCTTGGGCTGAGAGAAAGTGTTTGTCGCACCCCGGCTCTAGGAATGCCAGATTACGGTAAAGAGTTCACTCTGTATTGCTCTGAGAGGGAGGGGTGCTCTCTGCCAGTGCTCATTGAAATGCATGAAAATTCATATTTCTGTTGCTTATTTTTCAGCCACTCTAGAACCCATAGCCGCAGCGTTACCGGGTTGCCTAAAGGTGGTGACTGCAACTGGTGTCAGTATTCAGCACTATGAAGGAATTCTTACGGGAAATCCTCTCACAGTCCTAGTCCCTCACTCTGTAGAGATCCTCTAACTCAAACATTGACCAATAGTAGACTTACTAAGTATGAGCAGATTATACTAGCTGCTGAGAACATTCTTTTGCGAAGATATTCATGCCTCAATCCTACCACATTGATGCCATCACCTGTTGATGATGAAAGTGTTGATGGAGTAGACGATGATTGTCTGGATGTCACAAGATTGTGTACCAAGCCAAGGCCAGATATTCGAGATCTCCCCCTGGAAGAGCCTGATTATATGTTGTTTGTGGACGGCTCTTGTTTGAGAAATAAAAGAGTGATTTTGAAAGTAGCATACACCGCCTGCATCTTAGAGGGTATAGTGGAAGCCTCCTGTTTATATAATGTGTCCACTGCACAGGTGGCTGAGAGGGGACAAGCCTAGAGGACAACATTGGTGGTCACTCTTACAAGAGCGTGTTGTGTCTGTGACTATTTAAGAGTCACTATCTACACTGATAGCCAGTACAGGTTTGGCATGGTCCGTGATTTTGGACAGATGTGGTCCCATCAGGGGTTCATGACCTTGTCTAGCTCCCCTATTTGTAATGGGAACTACCGAACGGAACTCCTTGATGCATTGTAGAAACCGATTGAAGCGGTGGGTGTAAAGTATGCAGCACACAAGAGCGGAAATTATTTTGTAATGGCCCGCAATAGATACACCGATGAGGTGGCCAGGTACTGCGCTCTTGTATCTTGCACATTCAATGGAGGCTATTAAAATGAATCTGAACATGACACATCTTTTAACCTTTTGCTGGCCAATGCTGATACATGGGAAGAGGTGAAGAGATTAAAGAAGAAGCACCAAAAGGTGAGCAGGAGAGATGGAGCAGAGCAGGGCGTACTAAGAATGAGTATGATGTGTGGACTACTGTAGATGATTGTCCTGTGTCACCCACCAGTATATTGCCTAATATGCCACGTTATTTCCATGGTGCCACCCACATAGGTTGAGACGCCATGGCCCATCTCTTTTGCGCTTACTGGTTCAATCCTAGGTTCTGCATAGTTGCAGCTGAGTTATGTCATAGGTGTGTGTGGGGACCTATCTATGTTCTGGGATGGAGTGTTCCTCTGTGCGTATTCCCTGCGTGGAATAAGGAATGTGGGGAGTTAGTCAGTTGCTGCCTGGGAGTTGGATAGTGAAGACTCAATAAATGAAGTACTCACCGTTACCGTCGTTGTACTTCTTTTCATTGGCGACGATTTGGGTTTCAACTGGAGTCTTCTGTTCCTGGGGATCAGCGCCGTCTTATCTCCTGCTCCCTGGTCTCGAGGCTGTGACGGCGCTTCACGACTGTTTCCCTAAGCTGCAGCGAAGTTGCTGAACCGTTTTCTCCACTTCGTGGGAGCCCGTGTGACCTCTTGGTGGTGCCTTGCAGTTTGCCGTTCCTGATATCTAGGTATTTCCTCGGGGGTACGGTGCCGGCCGGGCTCGCGCGATATGGAAATTGCCTATGCTCGAGCCTTTGCCTCGTGACGTTGACGTTGTTCAACTGAGTCGCCCTGTGCGTCATCCTGCTGCCTGTTTGCCTGACTTTCAGATTACACGCACGCAACGTAGCCAAGTTGCGTGCGACAATTTTAAATTTCCCCGTGTGTCGTGCCAACTCTTCAAGTTTAATACGCTGATGCGCACAGCATTCAATCCGCGCATCAGTAACCATATTCACGCTGATGCGCTCAGCTCTTCCATCACTTCTAATTTACCACGCTGATGCGCACAGCATTTTATCCCGGCGCATCAGTCACTGTAGTCACGCTGATGCGCTCAGCCTCATGCATTATTCAGTGCCATACTTACTGCGTGTCAATTACCCTCACCACGCTTCATCTCGCTGATACGCACAGCTGTTTGCATAAGTCATCTACAATACAATAGGATTACTATTGTCACTAGTTACAGTGTGTGCACATTCTTCACTGATGTGCACAGTCTTTTGTTGATGGTATTTCTCGCAACTTCGATGTAAGCTGCTTCTGGTTACATTCCTAGTGGAGTGTGTGGGCAGCAACTCACCCACATATAGTGCAGGCATGGATCACGTCATTGCTCCGCCATCCTTTTTGCAATCTCCTGGTTCTCCTTCCATGCCTTGGCACCAGTGGAAGGATACTTTTGAAACTTATTTGGAGGCTATTGATGGTGACACCTTCACAACTAAAAAGAAAAAGGCTTTACTAATGTATAATTTGGGTGCGGAAGGTAGAAGCATTGTTAAAACCTTGACTCTCGAGGTCGTCACCACTCGTGTGAGTGGTGGTGAGGATGGAGACTCCTTACTAGTTGACGACTATGCATCATTAATCAAGACTTTAGACAAGCGATTTAATCCAAAAAAGAATATGGTACTCGAGTGTCACAAATTTCTGCAACGGGCTCAGATCCCTGGGGAATCCATAGATGATTTTGTTTCTGCACTCAGAACTCTGTCTATCTCGTGCAATTACAGGGAGTTCAGAGACGAAATCATACGTGATCAATTGATCAAACGCACTTGTGACAAAAAGATTCAGGAAAAGTTACTATCTTCTGATGACCCTGATCTTGAAACAGCCATCACGCTTGCCAAAAGCATTGAACACTCTCAATTTTGTATGAAGGAAATGAGCAACCCTTCTCACTCTTCGGAAGTCAAGTCAATGTCGTTAAAACACAAGACTAAGTCGACTACGGTTCCTGATGAGAATGCGACGCGGGATTCCTCTCCACGATTTTCATCCAAAACTAAGTCTCAGAATGCTCAACCATTTTGTTTCCGCTGTGGGAGCAAAAATCATTTAGGGAACGCCAAGTACTGCTTTGCCTTGAATCAAACTTGTTTTAAGTGCAGCAAAAAGGGTCATCTAGCTCGTTTTTGTAAAGCTGTGGGGTCCAACAAGCGCAATGTTCAAATTGTAAAATCTATTGTACAGGACCTGGGTGACTCTGGTGAAGAGAGTGATTATATGTCTCTGATGCTATCGTCGTCATCGGTCGAGTCTGAGGGTGTGATTGAAATTGCATCCATGGGAAGTACATGCAAACGGAAATCTCCTGCGTGCGTTGTTAGAGTGAATGGAAGGAATGTAAATTTTCTGGCTGATTCTGGGTCTCCCTTCACCCTTATTAACGTAAAAGACCTTGGGGAGTTAGATGGTATTCAAATACACCAGTCGAATATCAGAATTTTTGCCTATGGTGGCAAAAGAGTGGAGGTCTTGGGGAGTTTTGATGCAGAAATGGAGTTTTGTGGTGATCAGGCTTCGGGGCCTGTATTCGTTGTCAAGGATGGTGCGAATTTGTTAGGGTGGCAAGACCAAGGGAACTAGGCATCATTCTTGACCTCAATCATCCCAACATGGTTTTATCCAAATGGGAAGCTTGTAAGTTCTACACTTCTCCTACTTCCGCAGATTCTTCAAATGCTGTGAGTGTGAAACACTTGTCAGGTGATGAATGGATTCAAAAATACCCTGAAGTATTCTGCGACAAACTTGGGAAGCTTAAAGGCTTCCAGCATCGCATTGTTCTGAAAAATGAAGCGATAGCGGTTGCACATAAAGTGCGTAAAGTACCTTTGAGCTTGCGTGCAGAATTAAAGCAAGAACTGGAACGTCTGTGTTGCATGGATGTGATTGAAGCAATTGAAGGATCTGAGTGGTTGGCCCCCATAGTTCTCGCGCGTAAGGCAGATAAATCTCTGAGAATGTGTGTTGACTTGCGCGATCTGAATAAAAATATCTGGATCGATCGCCAACCGTTGCCCACCATCAATGAAATGCTGGCGACGCTTAACGGGGCTAAGTATTTCTCGTCATTTGATATTTCCTCAGCCTACCACCAAATCGAGTTGTGTAAGGAGTCGAGGCATCTCACCTCCTTCGTAACACCTGAAGGAGCCTTCCGTTACAAGCGTATGCCATTTGGTCTAGCATCGGCTTCCGCTGTGTTTCAACGTCTCATGGGGAATTTGTTTAAAGACACGGCGGGGGTGGTGTTCTTCCAGGACGACATTCTGGTGTATGCACAATCTGAAGTAGAACATGATTGTAGAGTTAAGCATGTACTAGATACTGTGAAACTCCATGGGCTTACCTTAAGAAAAGACAAGTGCAAGTTTTTCATGGATGGTGTTGACTATTTGGGTCACCACATTTCTTGTAAGGGAATTGAACCTAAGATAAAAATCTTAGATGCCATTCAGAATGCACCTGCACCCAACAATAAGGATCAGTTACGCTCATTCTTAGGGCTCGTAGAATACTATGCAAAATTTGTAGGGAATTTTGCTGATAAAACTTCCAATCTACGAGAATTGTTGAAAAAGAATGTGAAATTTGTGTGGTGCGGAAAATGTGACAGTCAATTCGAAAGTTTGAAAAAGGAGATTGTACAAGCTCGCCCCTTGAAAATGTTTAACATCAATGACAAGTGCATAGTTTCCTCTGACGCTAGCAACATCGGTCTGGGTGCTGTTCTGTTGCAGAAGAGGGGTAATGGTCATGAAGAAATCATTGCATTTTCCTCTAGGACTCTTCGTGGTGCTGAAAGCTCATATTCCACCATTGAGAAGGAGGCATTAGCACTATGGTGGGGTGTCCAGTATTTTCGAAACTTTCTATGGGGAAATGAGTTTACTCTCAGGACTGACCACAAACCCTTGGTTGATCTATTTACCACAAAGGGGGGTGGTCGTGCCACGCCACGTATTGCCAAGTGGCAGTACAGGCTACAGGAGTTCAATTATCATTTGGAATATGTACCAGGAGTCAAAAACAATGTTGCTGATTGTCTTTCCCGTCTACCCCTTGTTGATGACAATTGTTTATTTGCTGAAAATGATCTTGATGTTGTGTGTGCTGTTGGGACTGTGGAGGATGTGGCGAGGGGTGCACTCTCTGAGCACGAATGGTTGGAGGCTTTATCTGAAGACAAGGATATCTGTGTGGTTACCAAATTCTTGGTTCAGGGCTGGCCCATAAACAAGGATTTACCCTCTGTCTTGGTCCCTTTTAGAAGGGTTTGTGAGGAGTTGTCTGTAGTGGACGGGATCTTACGTAGAGGTGGGTTATTAGTTGTTCCCACAAGTTTGCGGAAAAAAGTTTTGGATCTTGCCCATGAGGGTCATCAAGGTATCCGTGCCATGAAACGCAGAATTTGTGAGGATTTTTGGTGGCCTGGTGTAGATCGATCTATTGAACATTTTGTCAGAGTTTGTTGTGCATGTGTCCTCAGTGACAAGTCCCAAGTGACCCATCCTAGTCCGGTTGATCCTGTGGTTGTGGAAAACGCACCTTGGAGCAAGTTGGCTTTCGATGTGGCTGGTCCATTTGGTTTTTCTGGAAATTCCCCGATGTATGCTTTAGTCTTGATAGACTATATGTCAAAATGGCCGGAAATCAAATTTGTTGAGTGTGCTAATACCTGGGCTGTCATCAATTTCTTTAAAGAAGTATTTCTCCGAGAAGGATTTCCTGAGGTATTAGTGACGGATAACGGTACGCAATTGGTGTCTTTAGAGATAGAGAATTTCCTCAAGGAGCATGGTATTAAACATGTTTTAACATCATTATACCACCTCCGCAGTAATGGTTTAGTGGAATGCCTTAATCGCGTCATTAAGGACCAGATACAGTTAGCTCTGGTGAATGGGTTGTCGTGGCGTTCTGTCATTGCAGACATGTTGTGGGCCATCAGAACCACGCCCCATGTAAGTACAGGGATATCTCCTTTCACGTTACTTAGGGGGAGAGTTGCTGGTTCCAAGTTGAATAAGAACTGGATGTTCAGAAAGGAGATTGATCAATCCAAACTTAGCAGGGTAGCGGATGTGAGGACTGCCGTCCAGTCTAAGTACACTACAGTTTCTGAGAAAGTTTCTCCTGTGTGTGTGGGTGATTGGGTGAGAATTAAGAAACCTGGTTCGTCTGCAAGGGGGTGTCTCGGTTTTCTCCTCCTGTTAAGGTGAGGGAAGTGAAGGATCACGTTGTTGTGTTAGAAAATGGCAAGGTTTGGAACAAGTGTGTCATCTCTGTTGTTCCTTGGTCTAAAATGGAGTACGTGGGAGGGAAGATGGGTGTTCATTTGGACTCCTCTCAGACAATTCCTGTTCGTCTTGGTTCCCCCAACACTACTCCTGCTCTTCCTAGTTCACTTCCTACCAATAGATGCAATTATCCGAGCTCTTTTCCTAACAAAAGGTTTTCTTCCAGAGTAAGATCCACATCTGTAAAGTTTCGAGATTATAAAATGCAGTGACTTTTGGTGTATGTGTTCTTTTAATCGTGCTTCCAGTTGTCATTGGAAGGTGTTATAACATTACCATTTATTCTTAGTTGTTAATCTTGTTTTATTGTTTTTGGGTTAATTTCTTCTCATTTTCTTGTACATTTGTTTTCTTGTTTAGTTCTTCATTTATAGGAAGGGAGGTGTGTGGGGACCTATCTATGTTCTGGGATGGAGTGTTCCTCTGTGAGTATTCCCTGCGTGGAATACGGAATGTGGGGAGTTAGTCAGTTGCTGCCTGGGAGTTGGGAGTGAAGACTCAATAAATGAAGTACTCACGTTACCGTCATTGTACTTCTTTTCATTGTGCCACATGTCAGCAGCTAAATGCAAGAAGCAGAACACCAGTCCTGGCAAGCCATGTAGAGTGATCAGGTCCCTTTGATCATATGCAGCTTGATTTTGTCAAGCCTGGCTTTAATGGGCTCTGTTACATTTCGGTAGTGGTTTGCCGCTTTTCTCAGTGGGTGGAGGCATACCCCACTAGAAGTAATGAAAGTCTCACTATGGCCAAACTGTTGCTTAGAAAGTTGATCCCTCAATTTGGGATCCCAACTTCTCTGGAATCAGATCATGGCAGTCACTTGAAAAATGAGGTGATGAAACCTTTGTGTGCAGCTTTGCAGGTGGATCATCGGTTCCACTGTAGTTACAGACCCGAAGCTTCAGGTGCTGTGGAGCAGATAAACGGGAAGCCAAAATCCTGCCTTGCTAAAGTGTGTGCATCCACGTCTCTAAAATGGCCAGATGCTCTTCCATTGATACTATTAAGTCTGAGAAGCATTCTGGATTGGAAGACAGGATTTTCCCCCACAAAATAATCATGGACAGGGCCATGAGACTTACTGTCGTGACTGCAGTTGTGAATAATACAGTTGACTTGGTTCTTGACTACTTCAAAGGCCTGGCTGATGTGGTACATTCTGTCTCTCACCAGGTTGAGTTGGTGACTCCCCTTCCAAGACAGGAGCAGTGCCATGACCTCATTCCTGGCGACTGGGTCTGGGTGAAGAAGTGCATGAAGAAATTGTGCTTGGATCCCAAATGGCATGACCCCTAACAGGTGTTATTGGTGCCAAACACTACTGTTAAATGTGAGGCCTTCCAAAATGGATTCACGCCTCGCACACCAAAAGAGTGAGACAAGCGAGCTAAGAGGTGGAGACAATAACCACTGATTTGCAGATTCAAACTCCTATGAAACCGGAGAATTCAAAGGGAGAAGAAGAAGAAGAGAATGTGCAAGTGTTTCAAAGCCAGTACGAGATGAGAAGAGGGCTTGGGAGGAATGAGCTAGAAGGAGTCACAGTGACCCAAGCCCAAGGAGCTGCAAGATGAACAACTACCTACTGTTTTTGAAAAACCTGCTTGTCATTCTAAAAAGATTAACATAGGGATAGGAATTGACTTTGAAGCAGCTGAATTTGATATTCATTGTGGACAAGTCAACAGTTTGCAGAATTTTATCACAAATAAGAAGACACTTGAAGATTGCTTGCTTATATTATTACATCTCTTTCCTGATTCAAGAGAAACCATGAGTCTTTTATTGAATCAGCATAGAGCAATAGTGGTCATAGTATCAATAGTATCCATCATTCTAGTGATATGCGCATTATTAGGTTTGAGTTCCCCTACTGAAGATACTTTTATTCAAGCTACATCTAGGGCTAATCTTACTTACGCAGAAGAGCAAAGTAGACTTGATTTAGAGCCTAGTTTAAATGATCCAGGAAAGCAACATGAGTTTGACTTAGAGCTTTTCATGGAAAAGTGTCTGAGGGTAAATATTTGAATAACATTTTATTCAAGCTGTTGCATGGTTATTCACAAATAATAGAAGCTAAAGGATGCTATGTATACATTTATTTGCCAACATCTGTTGCATGTGGTATGACTTATCTTCATATTTCATTAACCCATCCTCCAAATTGTAGCATCATTAGTAGTTTCTTTTATAGACAAAGTAGTTTAGGTTATTATTTTTCAAATGCTGACAATCTATACATAGAGTACCTATGTTTAGAGCATTGATTGTGTATGCAGCAGTTAAAGCAGTAAAGGAATGGGGATACGTTTTGGGTGGCAATTCACTGCTGTCCTATAAGGGGGACAATCTCACTTGTAAAATGAACAGGGGTGAGAATGATTTTATGCAAGGATTGGAGGCAAGAAGGAAACAAATTGCAAAGGATTCAGCGAATAGACAGGCTGCAAGTTGGAACAAGCATTGGCATAGCCAATAGGTCTCGCCTTTGGGACCTTATAAGTGTTTAGCGAGAGCTGTTGGCTTTGCCAATGTGTTTAAGAGATGATATAGAGCAGTGCGACTGCGGTACAGTATGTTATAAATTTATAATAAGTGCTATAAACATTTTTGTTACGTTAGATATAATTAAGTTATTATGTATAACTGAGCGACTGTATAAAAAAATGTTAATTTTTTTTTTTTTTAAACGAACATAAAAAAATGCTATAACGCATTCTTGGGGGTTGGAGGGCGGATGCTTTTATTGCATTTGCAAAGATTCGCTGCTTTCCAAATTTTTAAATAAAGTGCCAAATCGACGAACCAAGAAATATAAATAGCCCCTGATTTTCAGAAGAGGGTATTCTTCTTGTTTGGTGGTATTAACCCCAGCATGTTTTCGTTTATGCTACGTTAAGTTGTTGCATGTGAGTGCTATTCAGCTGCAAGGAAATATTTCTGCGGTTTGTTTTTGATTCTGCGGGCTGCGCCATGGCCATATATGAAAGATAAAGGGAGCGTGAGAGACTGGGGCATGAGAGAGAGGCAGAAATGGTCAGTGGAAGAGAGAGAGAGAGAGTGGAAAAGCAGGCAAGAGGCAGACAGGTGCAGTGTAAAAGACAGAGCCACTGGGGTACAGAGAGAGGCAGACTGAGGCAAGTTGTGGATAGAGATGCAGAGTCAGTGGAAAAGATAGAGACAGACAGCAGACAAAGACAAACAGGCAAAGAAAGAAAGACGCCCTGGAAAACAGAAAGAGGCAGAGACTGAGGCTCGTGGAGAGACGGACGCAGATTTGAAAAAGGCAGAGACAGACACGGTGGAAAAGAACAGAGACTGGGGCACAGAGAGGTAGAGATAGAAGTGGGAGGTGACTCTTGTTTAATGGGGGATATCTGGTGAATGTTGTCATAATATATTTTACAACACAGCAATAGGTCATTGAAAACACAATACAAACCTATATTGCTGGAAATTGTTAATGATTTAAGAGGGCTCCATTCAGCTTGTGCAGCGTCGCTCAAAGGGTCCTGAACGGATTCATTTTATTCGTGAAACAATGTGTCCATAGATATTTGTGCATGGATTTTGTATGGGCTTTTGCTTTGCGGACTCCTGATGGGGTCTTGCCGTGTGGTTCGTATGTGTAAGGGCAGGAGCTAGCAAGACAAATGGAGGGTTGTAAAGTAAAGCTTGCTGGCGCAGAGCGAGTAGGGGTAGCAGAAACAACTATAAAGAGCATTCAGTGACCGAACACATCGTCTCTATTAACTGGAGTCTTTTAAGGCTACCTTTTGAGTGTTTGGTAGGTGACTGCCGCTTCTTTCAGTCCGCTTGCTAACTTGTAAGTTTATGCATTAGCTCCAATGGTATGGCCACCATTTATTCACAGGTGTGCATGAAAGACAACAGACACGCAAAAAAGAGAGGGCACAAGCTAACATGCACACCAATGACAAACCGCAGGAATTGGTGAGAGGACTGGGGACAGCAAAAGGGAGAAGGGGTGGGTGGGAAGGGAAACCAGCAGGAGAGAGACTGTGGCGTAATCTACGGGAGGGAGGGGGTGTGAGCGAGGAGGCAACAGATGGCCCCCACTCCCCTTTTACTTGTGTTGCTGGAAAAAACACACGTTCTTTCACTCAATACAATTCCCGAAGCCTTTTCCTAGCATTTAAACCTGCGTGGGTTTTCTAAATGAATGCTTACTTGTGTTGATGGCAACTATATTTTCTCGATGTAGACCCCTGAGCAAACAGCTGATCTGACGGACGAGCAGCCACAAGCATGCTTTGCAGCTCATGTGGCATCCAAGAGTGGCACCTGTGTACAGCAAAGTTTAACACCGTGCACTTAAAGCGCCCGGCGTCTGTAGCTGTGATGTCGCCTCATGTTGAGCTTCCCCGAGGCACGGACGTGCTTTACTATGACAAGGTGGTAAATAATGAGGAGGGGAGGGCGGGGCTAAAGGCAACACGGGAAACGGGTGAATTGAAAGCGTGGCGCGGTCAAAGAAGATTAATTCGCCACAATTTTTCAAAAGACAGCAATAACAGAATAAATATTAGGACCATTGCATTATGAAAGCTGAAAGAGATAATAGTATTCAAATTTCAAAGACACAACACATTAACATATGAGACTGCACGTTTTAAAATAAGCATGCAAACTACAACAACTGTCGTGAATAATAAATGTAAAATAGTTTGCATGATGCAGAAAACAGCATTCTTTATTGTCACCAGCGAATAGATTTGTAACCCATAACGGGGCAGTGGGTGACTACTTACCACCCACTTTTTGGCTTCAACATTCAAGGCAGATATCCAGGCTGCCAACCACTGGCTCCTCCAGCTGTAGAGGGAGAGCAAACATCACTCCTAGCTCATGCCTGTGCAGCACTTTAGCCCAGTCCAGCACAACTCAATACAAACTCCAGCAGTTCAATATGAACAGACTACATTCACTCCCCGCGCTTCCATTACACTGCACTTCAAAGAACATTGCAGAAGCTCTGTCTCTGTAGCGTCCGCTTACCCGTGAGGTGTGCGTGACTCAGCAGGCGTGCCTGGGGGCCAATGAAAGGTTACCGTGCATCCGTAGACATAGAAAGGAGACGACGTACACTCACTCTTTCATCTCTCTGGGCATTCGCTACTACGCCCCGCCGGAATATACTACTATTTCGGCCATCTTGAAAAGATGTATTGCGTATTTATCGTAACGGTATTGTCAAAAATACAATACTTGTAATTGTTAGACTATGACATGTTGTCAATGGTGGAGATTTATTTAAAATTTCAGTTTTAAATGTATTATTTATATTATTTGAAGTTTGTAATAAACACGTTCTTAAATATACTATTTTCAATCTTCTAGAATAGTACTGGGAATCGCTATTGTATTTGGAGTGTTGCCGAAAACCTGTGATTACAGGGCTTAATTAAAAACAAGCATTGGCAGGCGCTGTGGTGGGGGAGGGGGAGGAGCGGGAGAGCAAGTGACGTGCGGCCGTGAAAGTGACACGGCCGCGCGACTGCTAGACGCGCTCTGTGGTGGGGGAGGAGGGTTGGAAAGGAAAGGAAAGCCAGATGGCCTGGAGCATGCGAGGAATGCGCGCGTTACTGTGCGCGTACTCGCATGCTCTAGGCCAGGACAAAAAAAAGTTGTCGTATTTCTGAAACCCACTACTAAATGTCTCGCCAGACCAGCGCATGCGCTGGCTCAGGCAAGACCTAAAAAGGAAGAACAGGAATTAAAAGATGTCGGCATACATACTAGTCTGAGTCTGGACATGTTAAAAAGGAAGGGAAGTTATGTTTTATAAGATGCAAGCGTTGGGTTAAAAATTCACTAGAGGTAGGATGGAGTAAGTGTGTAGAAGATGTAGAAGTTAAAAATTAGTTTATCCTGATTGGAAGAGAGCCCGCAGTACCTGGAGTGTACTGCATATGTGGGACCCATGCCTATTTTGAGTTGCCTTGAAATTGGGTAGGTAGTTGTAGTTGCTATATGGGGTTAGTAGTCCCAAAGATATATCATGTAGATGCATTAGGTAAGAGTCGAGCCACTCATGGAAGACCTGATCGTAGTGCATCACAACTGGCACGTGATATTTTGGAGCTATGATCCCTTCGGTAGGTGTGATTTTAAGTGACCCAAAGATTAGAAAATTGTCCACTTTAGTTGACAGATTGGTAGCTGATATAGCCGGTTCCTTGGATGCTTTTAACTCAGAAATGATAGCACTGAGAGCCATGGTTCTTCAAAACAGATTAGTTTGGGATATTTTGCTTGCAAAAGGGGGCAAAGTTTGCAAAGTTTTGTGTGTCTAGTCATGTTGCATGTATGAGCCAGACAAGAGTATGGATATCAACAAGCATGTGGAAAATATTACAAGTCTATCTAAAGATTTGAAGGAGCTAGAAGCAAGAGGTGCATGGGAAGCAATTGGGAAATGCTTTTCTGCTACAGGCAAATAGTTTATTGAGCTGGGTAGTGGACTTTTAGGTGCTATATTGAGACCTAAATTAAATATTGGAGTTTGTGTGATTTGTTTGTTCTTGATTGTAAAAGGATTCAAATTGATGAGAGGGGAAAAGCCTAGCCAACAGAAGAGTGGAGAGAAACCATCTGATGGAAGAGGAGGGGAAAAACAGAAATGGAGGAGACACAGTGTTTTGTCTATGCTGAGGGGAACGAGCTGGAGGAATCTAAAAGTAATCAACAGAGAACAGCAAACCATTTTTGATTTGTCATTAGGATACTGCTGAAGTTTTGTGTGATGGTTCATAGAGGCATCAGAGGGGGAATTGGTGAAGCAGAGTAATTGCTTTCGTTTTATGTAGTTAATGTAGGCACATAATCAATTTATTTTACACATTTATATGTAATCTCATACTTATCCTGACTAATATGTGTGATTTTATATTAGACTGTAACCATAGCAGGGGTAAATTCATAATAAAGTTAGCTTAGCATGATAAGGAGTTAGGATGTACAACCCATTTTGAATTAAATTGTGTATTTTTGCTTACTGTGCATAATTTCCTCCTTTCGTTCCAGGTAATGTGAGCTACCATGAAACTTGTTAGTTTAGAATGTTGTTTTGTAACTTTATGTGTGATTATTTGTAGTTTTAATTGCTAGATTGTTAACTTTCTATACCCGGTAAAGAGAGGAGTTCAAGAAGTAAGAAGACTCCCTTTGTTTGATAACTTTCAAGTTCGTGGGATTGGAGACGTTGGCTGCCTGCTTCCAGGAAAGAAGACTGCTCCTGTATTTGACGTGAAAGTGTAGTTTTGATTGGTTCCTGTTCAATGGGAACCTGTAGGATGTATTATTTGTGTGCAATTTCTTGTTTAACTAAGTGAAACTGTTTAGTTGGTTAGATCACTTGCCCCTGGCCACCTTTGCAGGCAGACATTTCCCAATTCTCTGAGATTAATGCTCCTTATATTTCTGCTCATAGACTTATTTTCTAGAGCAGGTGCCTTTCTCCTCATCTTGATTGTATCCTTCATTGCCTTCCAGTTGCCAAGAGAATCGAATTTAAGGCCTTGACCCTTGCATTTTGGGTTTTTCACGGATCATGCCCTTCATATCTGAAACAGAGGCTGGGTGTCTACACGCAGTCGCGTGCTTTGAGATCCAGCTCCCAGAAACTACTTTGCGCTCCTCGAGTGAAGAAAACCCGGCTAGGTGGCAGATCTTTTATGTTTGGGGCGTCCAAACTGTGGAATTCCCTCCTGAACTTCTTGCGTTAGATCTCTTCTGAAACACAATTTAGGAAGGCAGTTAAAACGTGGCTTTTTAACCGGGCTTAATTTGTAGTGTCTTGATCGTGCCTGTCTCCCGTGTGTCACTTAACGCTCTAGCGCCGGGACACCTCCTAGGAGGTAGCTGTTCGCGCTCAATAAATGTCTGTATTATTATTATTATTTGATTTTATTTCTAATTTTTCAGGGACCTATTGACCATTACAATGACATGAATAACCCCTCCTGGAAACCATTTTGGGACAAACTAACAATTATTGTAAATGAGTTATTATCACCACTTAAAAAAGAAAATGGCCAAATTGGAGGGGGAAATGGAGACCGTTATCTCCTGTTGTAATAACTCATCTAGTATACCTAGTATACAATATTTAGGGAAAAATGAGGTCCAACCCAAAAATACTAACATGCTCAATGACAATACATCTGTGGGGGTTGGTGACCAATCTGGCACGAGCTCAGTTTCCAGTCAGATTCGGCCAAACTCTAAGGCCAATCAAGTGATAGGGCCCACTAATACAATCCCTACCCAGTCACCTACAGTAACCCAAAACCATGTAGCCTGAATAGATAATTATACATTCAACAAACATAACTACCCTTACAATCACCCCCAAGAGCTACCAACCATTAACCTTACCCCAGCATGCTGTGCATACGAGGCTGTTCTGGTAAATGTTCCCGCATTGAAAACTGGTATTAGAGAGTCCGTAGAAGGCCTAAAGAATAAAGTGGTTCACGGACTTAGTTCTCAATGGTTTTTTTCACCAACTAATGCAGAACAAATCTTAATCACACGAAGAGTGAGGTGGATTGGCCCACAAACAAAAAGTTTTGAGGGGGACTGCATTGTCCTTAATTTGCAAAACCCTAGCATAGCCGGGGATATCCACGCAAGGGCTGCACTATTACCACCAGTTGGTCGATATGTGGCCGTATTACCATTGGGGGTTTTCTATCATCACTTAAAAAGTCACAATCGCCCCTGTGCCAATACTCAAAATGTACAGGCATCTAGGCCACCCTTTCTCTACTTCCATGACCTACTTTTGTCAAATAGATTCCAAGCACTGTGTGCTTTGGAAGACAATGATTGACTCAGCTGCAAAGAATATAGTGTAGATGATACTGTGATGTTTTGTAGAGAGGACATATCCAAGGCACAGGAGCGTAATTTGTCCCTCAATGGTATTAATTGCGGCCCAGGTCTGGCTATCGAGCACAGATATGCCCGATAATATTAATCGTGACAATTGTCTCACCCCCAGCACAGCATCAACTGTAGCCAAAAGCACAAATCAAATTAATGGACTTGAGGCAGGAAAATTTAGGTTTGCCACATGGAATGTGAACGGGCTCATGAATAAAATAGGGAACACTGACTGGAATAATTTTATATCTGAGTTTGATATAATATGCATGCAAGAAACATGGTGTACGAAACCTGTTAATTGCTGAAGGGTTCCCCTCATACTATTTAGAAGCAATAGCATCACACGCTGGGTGGGCAAAAGGGGTCTTTTGACCCTTATTTCATATAAAATCTCAGTAAATATTAAAAGGATCATAAACCCAGACCCACACTTCCAATTACTGTGGCTGAAGAAAAAGGGAGAGAAAGATTTGGTTATAATAAATTACTATAATAACGTCTAGGATCTAACACGTAGTAGGGTGGCAACGGCACTTGATCATTGTTTGGAATCTTTTTTAAGCTCTAAATATACAAATTGTATTTATTATGGGTAGTAGAATTTGAATATACAGGCCTGTGCCTTATTTGGTACACGGGCATGTGGCTGTATTAATCGGGATGGGATGGGAAATTACCATTTCTGTCACAATGAGTATGGTGAAGCATTGAACTTTATTCACTTGCAGGAGCGGAAGCAGACTGAACAGGTCACGTCTCTTCTTTTTTGATAAACAATTTTTATTGTTTTACATAGAACAAACAAGCTCCAGCAGAGCAGCAACAGGTATTGACATTCTGGATACCCAGCCCACCACAAAAAGAAAAAAAAGAAGAAAAAAAAAGGGGATTTACACGTAGATCGTGCGACCCCACCATATAGCAAAGAAGAAACAGACAATGTCCATACAGAACAAACTACTCCACGGCCCCCAACCATTTGCCCCACACCCTCCGGTATTTCGTGGGACATCCCCGTGCTGCGTACATAGGCTTCTCTGGTGCCGCGCACCAGTCCACCCTTTTCCTCCAGTTCCCAGGACATGGCGGCGTAGGCCGCTTCCAGGAGGCGGCTATGTCCCGCTTGGCCACTGCCATGGCTGTATTGAAGAAGAGTTTCTCATTCCTGGACCCATCTAGGCCATCCGTGATCCCTAAGAGAGAGTGCCGTGGATCGTGAGGGACATCCCACCTCAGGACTTCTGTAAGCTCGCCCTCAATCTCTGCCCAAAAGCGGGCCAGATGGGGACAGGACCATACCATGTGGAAAAAATCGGCCGGGTCGTGGACGCGGCAGTCTGGCATAGGCCGGCACGGTGAAGACGCTTCGGGGTTAGGTAGGCGGCATGCAAGTAGTATAGCTGGACCAGGCGAAATTTGGCGGATGTGGTAATTGTTTTGGGCGACATGAGAGCATCGCGCCAGTCCTCCTCCTCCAAGGGACCCACCCACGCCTCCCACTGGCCCCTAAGGCGGTCGAGCGTTGTCGGAATGTTATTCACCAGCGTCCGGTAGATACGAGAGATACCTCCTTTCCCCAGATCGCCCAGCATTATTTGTGCATCGGGAGGACTGTGGTCCGGGAGCCTGGTGTCCTCTAAAATGTGTGTGTGAAGGGCGTGACGCAGTTGAAGATACTTATAAAACTGCGTGGGGCACAGGGAGTATCGGGATTGGAGGTCCGAAAAAGAACGCATGCGACCACTCGCCCACACGTCCCCGAGTTGGGAAATCCCTATGAGGTCCCACGTGTGAAACCCCTGCAGCCCGCTGACTTCCCGGAGCCATGTACCATGCCAGAGGGGTGTGAGCCGGGTAAGTTTGTGTGTCCACTGGGTGTGCCGCAAGGCCGCTCTCCAGGCCAGGAGCGCAGAGCGCGTGACGTCAGGCAAGGTAGACTGAATGGGTGCCCCATACATTAGAGATTGAATTTTGGATAGGCCGAGCACACTAAGTTCCAGCCGATATGCCGGGTCGGACCAGCCCCCGGTGAACCAGTCGTGGATGACCAACAGGCGAGTCGCTAAGTAGTAGAGGTAGAGGTGTGTCATACCCATGCCCCCGTCGAAAGAAGGGATCCGGCACACATTTAATGCCAACCGGGTCCTTCCTCCCGCCCAAAGGAACTGGGAAGCCATGGTGTCCATTTCCCAGAACCAAGCCCGCGAGAAGCAAAAGGGGGCATTCTGGAGAACATAGAGGAACCGGGGGAGAATCATCATTTTAAACAGGGCGACCCTCCCCAGGGGGTTCAAGGGCAGAGTCTGCCTCCGGAGGAGATCCGCCTTAGCCTTCTTAACAAGTGGGGTGACGTTAAGGGACCAACCCAGCTCTGGAAGAAGAGAAACCCAGATCCCGAGGTATTTAAAGGACTGGCGCCGAAGCGGTATCGTGGATTGCCAGTCGTAACAGTCTCTGGATAGGTGCAGAGGAACCAAGACCGACTTATTAAAGTTCACCCGGAGGCCAGAGGCTTGCCCGAATGACTGCAGGATTTGAAGACAGTGGGGACCCGACTGGGCGGGTTTGGCCAAGAAAAGCAGGACGTCATCGGCATAGAGTGCGATTTTGTCCACTTCGGAGGAGGGCCACTGCCAACCCTGGATGAGGCTCTTTGAGCGGATCAGGGTCGCCAGCAGCTCCATCGCCAGGGCGAATAGAAGGGGCGAGAGGGGACAACCTTGTCTTGTGCCCCTCCTAATGGGGAAGGCGTCGGATAGGACCCCGTTGACCAGGACACGCGCTCGGGCCGGGAATACAGGACCCCGACCATCCGACGGAATTGAGGACCGAAGCCCATGACGGCCAGCACATCACACAGGTACGACCAGTCCACGGAGTCAAATGCCTTCTCGAAGTCGATAAGAAGGAGTGCCAGGTAAGGGGTGAGCACCTGGCAGTGCTCACCCCTTATATTTCAGTAATATGGCCACTCCACGCGAACCCCGGGTGAAGCCGGTGTGCCAGACTCTGTCATAGCCATAGCGCGCTAGGAAGGGGCAGTGATTACCCATCAGAAGCAGAAGCGCGTCAATGCCTAGTCGTTGTGTGTAGCGCAGAACGGCCGTACGTTTGTGGCGGTCCAGGATACCATTAACGTTCCAGGATAAAATGCGAAGGGCAGCCTTCGGAGAGGGTGTGTCAGTCATGGGGGTCGGAGGCTGACGGAGCGGCCCCGCAAACTCTTGAAGGGGGGGGCCTGAAGCAGGTGCCAAAGCGCGCTGGAGCGGAGGGCCGCGAGCATATGCCCCCCAAAGGGAGGAAATAGAGTGCTGTGTGAGTGCTGGTGCAACAAAGCAACAAAAAGCAACAAGAAACAAAGGGAAAGAACATTCCCAACCCGTTCCCCCACCCCATCCCCCACCCTATACTTCGAGAACGGAAGCATCTTTCGACCCCTCCTGAAACAGGAAAAGAACCCAAACTAAAACGTTCAGGACAAGAGGAAACGTGGAAGGACCCCTTCATATGAACGGATGAATAGTGTCCCAGCTGAAAGACAAGGAGACAGTTCAAACAATCTGCCGAAACCCCGGGTCCCCTGCGGACCGGGACCCGTCCTCAACGGGCCAATCTCCTCGATGGGCGTTCGGCTGCGCGTCAGAGGTTCGGGCTACGTGAAAGGTCAGTATCGGCCTCCGAGGGGTCCCGCTGAGCCGGGGGAAAGGGGACCGTCACCGGGCCCCCTGATGCATGAGGTCTGAGGCGGGGAGGGGAGGCGGAGGATCCAGGAGAACATCGAGGGTCAGGAGCCGATAGGCTGGAGGATCTTTGGGGCGCCGTCTGAGACCGGCACCTCCTTCTGGAATTGGTGCGCCGCCGACGCTGACGCCCATGCGGCGGGGGCCGTGCAGGCCGTGAGCCGGTCGGCCCAGGGGATGGAGTGCGCGACTGCCTAAGAGGGCGTTCTTCAGTGAGCCAGGTCCAGGCCGCTCGAGGGGAGTCGAAGAAGTGTACAGCGTCCTGAAAAATAACCCGCAAACGGGCCGGAAATTGCAGCTGGTATTTGAGGCCCAAGGCACGAAGCTTCTGTTTGACCTCGGTGTAGGACCGACGCTGGTCCCGCACCTCCCTGGTGTAGTCCGGGAACACCATAATGGTGTGGTTCTGGAATTTCAGGGGACCTCTGCAGCGTGCCTCGTGCAGGATGGCGTCCCGGTCTTTAAAGTTAAGGATCCGCAGGATGAAGGGGCGGGGGGCAGCCCCAGCCGGTGGTTTCGGGGCAAGAGAACGGTGCGCCCTCTGCACCACGAACCAGGCGGAGAGCGAGTCCTTTGGCATCCAAGAGGAGAACCAATCCTCCACGAATGTAGCTGCCTGATTCTTCTTGACCCCTTCCGGGAACCCCACCAAGCGAAGGTTGTTGCATCGTGCGCGGTTCTCGGCGTCCTCAGCGCGCCGGTGGAGCTCCCTGGTGCGCGACTTCAAGCTGGCCACTTGGTCTTTGAGCCGATGTACATCATCCTCGGCTAGCGAGACACGGGACTCGACCTCAGTGATCCGGGCCGTGGCGTTGCGGGGGTCCTGCCGGAGGAGAGACACGTCCGTCTTGACTTCCCCTATCTTGCCCTCCACTGAGGCCTGGGAGGAACTGATGGCCTGCAGGATGGTCGCGAGGTCCGCACCCGGGGCAGGGGGAGCGCCACTGGCTGGGCCCGGCGGGTCGGGTCTCTGGGTGGTGAAGCGGTCCATTTTGGTTTGGGTGGGAGCAGTCGCAGGCTTGGGGGCCTTGTCTCATCCCATGCTCTGCCTCTGGACGGGTCACGAAGGCCGCAAGAGCCGAAGGAGGGAGGACGGTAGGGCCCAGCCAGCGGAGCAGGCGTGGAGGCGTGAGCCCGGGGACCCCCCCCTAAAAGCGAAGGTCGTTGGATGTCAGCGGGGGCCAGGTAACCCAAGCTGCCCCGATGTCACACACCGCTGCAGCCCACTGAGGCCGGCGGGAGAGAAGGAGGGGGGGATGGGGGACCGTGTGCCCCGCCGCCCGACTGCGGCTGATGAGGAATCCAGGCAAGATGCAACAAAGTCAGGGGGGGCACCCACAGGAAGCCCCGACAACGAGCCCCCAGCCCGCCGCCCGGTATGGCGGCCGATCCCCCCGACCCACTCCCAACCCGCCGGAAAATCCGAGAGGCAGGCGAAGGGCGGCCTGGGGGGAGCACAGAATGCGGTCGATGAGGCAGCTTCGGCCGTTGGTGACCCCAGGGAAGGACGGATGGAGGGGGCGCCCGCTGCCCGGTCCGTGCAGCCGGTGGGCCCCCTAGTCGTAGCCCCAAAGAAAGGCCGGAGGCCCCAGCAGCGGGGCAACCAGATCACCCCTGGGAATGGGGCCAGCACAGCAAGAACGGCAGGAATGGGGCTCAAGAGGGCCGGACCGGAGTTCTGTCTATGGCCCACTGGCCAGCACGCTGGTCGCCACCCCGGGGCCCACACCCGGGCACCAGGACAGGAAGCAAAAACACCCGAAACAGGGACGGGGGCGCTCACGGGAGGCTCGAGAGGCGACCTCCCCCGCCCGCCGCCCGATACGGCGGCCGAACCCCCGCTCCCCTCCCCACTCACCGGGCAATCCTATATGTAGCCGGAGGCCGGGAGGAGGCACCAGAGACAAGCAGCCGATCAGTCCCGAACACCAGGCAGGCCAGGAGACAGCAGGAGGGAGGGTGGGATGGAGGGGGAGCTCGCTGCCCGATCCACACAGCTGGTGGGCCTCCCCAGTCCCAGCGCCAAGGAGAAGGCCGGGACTGCGCACACAGGGCGGCAGCAACTCCGCTGGGGACGGAGGCGGCCCAGCAAAGCCGAGAAGGAGCCCAAGAGGGCTGGGCCCAGGTTCAAGCCGCGTCCCGCCACCCGATACAGTGGCCGTCCCTTCGTGGATCGCACCAAGGGCTCCGCAGCACCCCCCGCTTCAAAGCCAACAGCGAGGGGGCTCCTTAGTGCCGACCGGGTGCTGAGGGCCCACAGGCGCCGCCGCAGACGCCAGCCAGGACCGCGGGACAAAGGCCAAGCGCCGCCTCCACGTCTCCTCAGGATGCGGGGGGACAGCAACAGCGCCGGCCGGTCGGCAGAAGGGCCGCGGCCGGCAGGGGGGCACCAGTTTGGGCAGAGGGAAGCGGCAGCACCGAGCGGAGCTCACAGGCCAGAGCACGGAGTCTGGTGTCGCCGCATAGGGAGGTCCGCCATCATGCAGGGATGAGAACCCAAGGCCGCGAGGGCCGCACCGCCGCTCCACCAGGACGAAGCGGTCCACCAAGAGCCCGGGACAGAGCCCCTCGCCCGGGGAGCCGGGGCAGACAGGTAAGGCCAACGGATGGGCACCGGGGAGTACGGGATGCGAGGCCGATGACGGAGGGGTCCAGGAGCACTCTTAGAGTGCGACTGCCATCTTGACGCCTCAGGCCACGCCTCACGTCTCTTCTTATCGTAACGATCGCTTGAGGGCGGCATTGGCAAAATTACTGTCTATCTCGTCTCCAACCGGCTGGTGGAGTACGTTTGAGATAACATCATTTCCTCAGACCACAATCTCCTGGTGTAGGTCTACCAGCTCCTCAAAATCGGAATCAATTCAAGATCCCAATCCATCGACTCCATAGGATCCTGGGCATTTATTCCTTGCGGCTGTCAACACTTGCTTCCCTACCCCCAGTCCTGATGAAGACCCGCCTCTGACGCATATTAAGCTGCGCTTCCGCCCAGGGTCGAAACATCGACGTTGCAGTCTCACTAGTCCATGCAGCTTCCCTGACCCCATTATAAAGTCACACTTGGGTCATGGGTTCATGCTTGTAGGAATGGACAGCTCAACATAACTATTTTTAGGTCTCGCCTAGCGATGCAGCGCCATGCATGCGCTGCACGCTAAGCGAGATCTATTGTTGTCGACTTCCTTAGCGATGCGGGACAGGATAGGTGCACGCGCTTAAAATACATCACTGTCTGTGCTGAAGCTTAACAGACCGGCGATGTGCACTTTCTCAGACCGGCGATGTGCACGCTCACGGCGTGTGTATCAGCTTGCTCCAGGACAGCACATTGCACGCGCACGGCGTGTCTTTCAGCTTGCGCCTGGAGCTTGCCCCCGGACAGCAGATGAGCACGTGCAGGCGTCTCTTAACTTTCGAGCGCTCCCACCGCGCGCTCGGCTGGACAGCCCCATCGGCCTGAGTTGGCGGCGGGTCGGCGCTTTGTGCACGGCTGAGGAGAAGCGCTGTTTCTCACTCAGGACGGACTCCGCTAGCGCCCTGTCCCTGCCGGCATCCTCCCAATGCGCTCGAGGCTGAAGGCGGGAGGCTTCTGCGGCTGCAGTCCCCATGTACTTACGAGGCGAAGGAACAAGGTGGACAAAAAGAGGTAGGGTTTGTTTCAAATAAAGAATAATTATAACATCACTGTAAAACATTGGCCCGATGACAGCGCAGGAAATCGAATAAGTGCTGTTGCTCATTAGTTGACTCGATTCCAAACGTGTACGGCGTCTCTTTTACTGAGGAGATGTGCACGCGTACAGACACGCGATGTGCACATCTCCTGTCCCCCTTCCATCGTCGCAAGCCTCACGCAGTTTCACTTTGGTAATGTGCACGCGCGCTCAGTTCGGGATGTCCTCAAGCCCCGTGAGCGACGCGCTTTCGCTTGTTAATAAATGCCACTCAATGCAATGGGAAAATCTGAGGTACTCTTCGACATGTTAAAAAATAGACTTTCTTGAATTTTGAATAGATTTTATAATATTTTGACATATTTGTTGCATGGTTTACATAGACAATTTGTCATTTTTCGGCTGGTGCACAGACTCTTGCGAGTCAAGCCACACCTGTGGCTCAGCTCTTGCTCTCCCTGATAAGTTGTTGGCTATCCAACCTCTAGGTCTCACTGAACTTAGACCCACCTGGCACATATGTGGCCTTAAGCAGATAAGGGAATCTTGTGCTACTAAGCTGCGCAGTCTTAATGAAGCCTGGAAATGTATTAATTTCCTCGTGCTTTCGCTCCCAATCTCACACACTTACCTCTCTAGCAACTCCATTTCCTTCCTAGCACTGTCTCTATTTCCTTCCCTTTCATCGTCTTTCCCTCGCGTTCATTCATTTACTCTCGTGTCTTTCAAACTCCATGTCTTCGTTTATTTTTTCCGTGTAAATTGCATTTATCTATTTTGACGAGGCTCTGTCATGAGGCCCAAACCGAACTCGCCGAGAATTTTAATAGTATACTTTCGGCTTATGACGGCAGCAAGTCAGCTCAGAACGGCGCTGCTTCTGTCTGCTGAAGCCAAGGCAGGGCCCAGGACAGCTTCGCCTGCTCCTTCAGTGGGCAGCGCATTAGTCCGACCTCAAAAGGTTTCAGTAGAGCACGGGACACGCGATCCAGAGTGGGTGCCAAATCATTGTCTAAAGGCACAATATTAAATGTGCGGCTCAATTTAGGACCAGCGCCTTTTACAAACAAGCATTTGCAATGCAATAGGTCTCGCCTTTACGCGAGTTTAAGCTATGGGCATTCTAAATGACAATGCCTTTTATTTATGTTTAAAAAACGAAAACAAAAATAGAAGGCATTGTTATTTGCAATGTCAATAGCTCAAACTCGCGTAAATGCGAGACCTATTGCATTGCAAATGCTTGTTTGTATTGTCGTATGTGTTACCCATTTGTATAGTATATGTATAGCACTTTTTCACCTATCACCACAAGTCACCTTTGCTGCACTTCAATCACTTCATCGCCGTGTATTGTATTGCCTTATTGACAGCCATATGCATTGATATGTATACATAATATTCATACAATACAATCGTCATTTTTTTTCACCAAAAAATTGCTTTGTCTTTATGGTGTGTTCCATTTATCCCAATTTAGTTCTTGAAAAGTGTTGTTGAACAATTTTCTACATTTTTTACATTAAGTTTGTAAGGTTTGCTATTGAAAATTAAAAATTCAGGATGTATTACACACTTTGAACAAAGGAATTGTCACTCTCCCGACAGAACCACTTCTTTACATATCATACATACCAAGGTTCTGAGGGACACAGGGTTACCCCATTATTGCTAATTGTCTCACCCCCAGCACAGCATCAACTGTAGCCACAAGCACAAATCAAATTAATGGACTTGAGGGAGGAAAATTTAGGTTTGCCACATGGAATGTGAACGGGCTCATGAATAAAATAGGGAACACTGACTGGAATAATTTTATATCTGAATTTGATATAATATGCATGCAAGAAACATGGTGTATGAAACCTGTAATTGCTGAAGGGTTCCCCTCATACTATTTAGAAGCAATAGCATCACACGCTGGGTGGGCAAAAGGGGTCTTTTGACCCTTATTTCAAATAAAATCTCAGTAAATGTTAAAAAGATCATAAACTCAGACCCACACTTCCAATTACTGTGGCTGAAGAAAAAGGGAGAGAAAGATTTGGTTATAATAAATTACTATAATAACATCTAGGATCTAACACGTCGTAGGGTGGCAACGGCACTTGATCATTGTTTGGAATCCTTTTTAAGTTCTAAATATACAAATTGTATTTATTATGGGTAGTAGAATTTTAATATACAGGCCTGTGCATGTGGCTGTATTAATCAGGATGGGATGGGAAATTACCATTTCTGTCTAACCCTGGGCGTAGTTCGCGTAGTAGCGCTACGCGCAGCTACGCGAAGTGCACTTCGCACTACGCAAGCTACGCGTAGCACTACGCGAACTGCGTAGTGCGGTAGGAAATGCTGTTCGCGATGATTGCACAGTGCCGGATGCTTGTCCGCACTGTGCAATCATTGCAAACGGCATCTTGCACAGTGCAAGCGGTCGTTTTCTGCCGCTCGAGTAGATTTGTACTCGAGCGGCAGCTTTCTCAACGCGGACTGGTAGATTCTCATCGCGAGCGGTCGCGAGCATACGCGACCACTCGCAATGAGAAACCTGACCTCCCCGCGTTGAGAATATCGCCGGGAGGTTTATTTTCCACACTTGCAATTGGCAACTTTGTGTTGCTGATCGCGAATGAGGAAAAAGTCTCGCCGGGATGTCATTTTGCTCGCTCGCGGTCACCAACTTGACGTTGAGGACCGCGAGCAGGCAAAAAATGACCGCTACGCTACGCGTGTTTGCACTGTGCTACGTGCAATTCGTGTAGTGCGAAGTAGCGCAAAGTTCGCAAACTACGCGAGCGTAGCGTAGTACTTCGCCCAGGGTTATTTCTGTCACAATGAGTATGGTGAAGCATTGAACTTTATTTTTACCAAATACGATCTACAGCTTTTGAGGTGTGCTGGTGATACTAATGGAGAGTTAGTTCCAACATTTATTGGCAGGAATTCGACTTTTGTTATTGGCCAAGTACTGATATCTGCGTCAGTAAATGCTATGTGTGGCACACCCATCACAGTAACGGCTGCCTTAAGTGACCATAATCTAAACGCATTAGTATTTTATTTTTGGGTTAAGAGGCACAATTCATTCTCTATAGTAAATAGCATCACCGCAAGTAGGCCACACGGTGTAAGAATTAAATGCACCATTTCTAAAAAATGATGATATCCCTGAGCTTAGCTACTTTGTCCCCTGTGATAGTTGGGTGGCTCCTTATTCTGATATCTTTAGACAGAACACTGAGGATGCAGTAAGGCATACACGAAGGTAGGAAGGGTAATGGGACCTGCAAAGCTAGAAATTACTCTTGAAGAAGTCATGTTGGCCATCCAAACCAGCGCAGGGGGACAGGCTCCTGGACCAGACAGGGTGGCAGTTGATGTATTTAAATCTGCCCCCGACCTCTGGGGGCCTATCTTGACCAGGGTCTTTAATGCAGCATCTTCTTGGGAGACATTGATTATTATACGTATATATAAAAAGGGGGATAAAGTAGACCCTAAAAAGTATAGTCCAATTTCACTTCTAGACTGCTCAATGAAGGTAATGAGCAGAGTATTACTGTTAAGTCTGGAGGAATGGGCATATGAACAATCGATTCTGACCCGGGTACAGTATGGTTTCAGGAAGCAGCTGGGGACAGTTGAACAATGCATTTATCTTGAGCTCCTAATTGGAAAATATACTAGGGCCAACTTGGGCACTTTATATCTATGTTTTGCAGACCTGAGTAGCGCTTTTGATCTAGTTGACCGTAATTTATTATGGCCATCGCTGATCTCCTTTGGTGCACCCAGATCAATTGTGGGGTTTCTCTCACGTCTTTACGAGAAGCTATCTAGTTAAGTACGTTTTGGCCCTCAAGGAGTATGCACGCCAAACTTTAAAGTAGGGCCTGGTATTCGCCAGGGTTGTGTTTTGGCACCACTACTATTTTCACTTTCAACGGGTGGATAGCCATCTACAGTCTCTGCAGGTCGATGTCCCTGAGGCTGCAGGATACCCAATACCACAGCTGCTTTATGCAGACGACGCAGTACTCTTAGCTAGAACACCAGTGGGCCTGCAGAGATTGATGAATGCATTGGGGGCCAGATGTACGACCATTATTGCATGCGCAAACGGGTTTGTGAACCCGTTTGCGCATGCAAAAACAGCATGGGGAATGTGCAAACCCTATTTTGCGACTCGCAATTTTTTGCGACTCACACAATAGGGTTTTGCGACTCGCTATTAGGAAGGGGCGTTCCCTTCCTAATAGCGAGAGCAATCCTATGTAAGACTGTTTTGTGCCCGCAATTGCAGGTGCAAAACACTCGCAAATTACCACCCTCTTCTAGAGGGTGGTAATGGGCTCCCAAAAGGGAAGGGGTCCCCAGGGGACCCCTCCCCCTTTGCTAACGCAGGGGAACATATTTTTTAAGGGCAGGCAGTGGCCCCAGGGACCACTGCCTGCCCTTAAAAAATGAAACGAAAACGTTTCATTTTTTTCTTTTTTACATGCATCCCGTTTTCCTTTAATGAAAACGGGCTGCATTTTTTTTTTAAAACGGCTTTATTTAAAAGTAGTCCCAGACATGGTGGTCTGCTGAGCCCAGCAGGCCACCATACCTGGGAGGGCCTGCCATTCCCAATGGGGTCGCAAATTGGGAGAGGCTCATTAATATTCATGAGCCTCTCTATTTGCGACCCCATTGGGAATCGCTAACAGTGTCTCTGACTCTGTTGTACATTGGATTTAGCGCCTCGCAATTTGCGACTTGCAATTTATCGCAAATTGCGAGGCGCTAAATCCAATAGTCGTACATCTGGCCCTTAATGAATATATAGCGTCTAAGAAAATGGTTATCAACAAAACCAAAACAGTCACCATGCTATGTGGCCAAATGCGGAAACCTTGCAGAACCTTTCTCGTTGACAGTACCCCATTAGTTTCAGTGAATTCATTTTGCTACTTGGGGATTCTGTTTGCGGGCAATGGCTCTTGGACACAGCATATATTGAATACTCGAGCCAAAATGAGCAGGGTCTCCCAGGGGATTTTTAAGTTTGCCTCTAAACTAGGTAGCCGACCCATCAAGGAAATGGTAGTTGTATATAAAGCCAAAGGCGTGACTACTGCTACGTATGGGGCTGGTCTCTGGGGCCATGCTAACGTCTATGCCCTACAAACAGAGTAAAACTATTTTTTAAAACGGCTTTTATGTTTGCCACCTTGTGCAGCAAATACCATAGTCCACAACGAAGTTGGCTTGCAGTTTTTAGAAGACCTCCTTTTGGTGAGACCCTTGTTATTATGGATATCGCTCTGGGCCAAGGAAAAAACTAGCTCCACTAGAACTATTATCCTTGACTGTTTAACCCTGGATAAGGCCTTAAACATACCTTGGCTATCCTACATTAATTCCCTTCTCGGTAAACTGTTCAATTTATCAATCTGGTCTGACACTACCCAGTTCACATCACTAACCAAGAATAGGATTAAAATATATTTTTCCAAACTAGGTTAGACAAACGCGAGCTAGATGATGGAAAAAAAATCCTCAGTAATATTCTACAAGTCCTTGGATAAGGAGGAGGGGGACAACCATTACCTGGTATATGTAACTATCGTGCAGCACCGCTTTGTGCTGATACGGCTGAGATGTGGTATTGTGCATCGCTTAGTTGCCTTTCCTCACATGAGGTCCTGCCCCTCTGATGCGACTCCCTGCCTCTCTGATGGTCATAGCAAACAAAGCACCCTGCACTTTTTACTGTTCTGTAAACTGTACCAGAATTTGAGGTTCTGTTATTTGAAACCTATGCTTGTTGTCCAGAATATCAGAACTCATAAAGCTGCAATGAATTACTTGGTGACTTTAGGTGACCCCTTTGTGTGTAATAATGTTGCCCTTTTTATACTGAATGCTATTCGAATAAGGAAAGCATATCGCAATAGCTAAGGAAGTAAGTACTATACATTCTTATTGTTCTCCGATCTACCTGACTTTTTAAATCTTTTAAATTATTGATCGTTGCATAGAGTTTTTAGATTAATTGTATTTATACTTTTCAAATAATCTGGAGATTTGGATGATGGATAGCGGATTTTAATTGTTTGTGTTTATATATTTGTTTGTGTTTTTATCTATGCACTTTTATGGTTGTACTTTCCTTTTCAACCGAAAAAAGTTTATGAACTGAACTGACTCTATTTCTGATTTTATACTTTCTGACACCAGCTGCTTTATAATTCCTCAACTTGCCCAATTCGAGACAAAGGTCTGTCACAGTGGACATAGTGGAGTCTCGAGTTTGCACCAACTCAGTGCCATCCTTATCTCTAACCGCTGTCCCTTCCTTGGTTTGTTGTTTTAGTGTTCCTCTGACTTTGCTGTTTCCACTAGTGGCAGTAATCCCAGCTCTTGTTTCTTTCAGCATGTGGGCTGGTGGTGGCAGTGTTGTGAGCTTCATGTTGATAGTGGCCTTCTCTGGGCATGGAAAGCTTTTGTCACAGTGTTCCCTGTGCACCACAATGGTTTGGCTGGCCACTTGATCCCATGGCTCAATTTTGCTCAGGGATGCTCACCACTCCATCTCTACAGGGGGTATTGAAACCTTAAAATACTAAAGTGGATACTTGTGATCCTCTTTTGAGCTTCTGACATCTAAGGAATCTGTTGCCATGGGATTCTGGCCCTATATATGGGCCTAAGACCACCCATCCCCATTTGACCTCTTCCCATTTGTTTGTGTTGCCTTAATGTGGCATTGTGAATCGCTGGGGCACACTGATTCTCAGCTGTGTGGTTCCTGCCTTGCTTTCCTGTGGAGCTCAACCTGGGTGTCCCTGATCCTGGGTTGCTGACTTGTGTTCAATGTGTTGGATGCAATGCTTCATTTTTGCCTTTAGTGCATGCCTCACCCTAAGGGTTACTCTACCCTTGATGGACTCCCCGTGTGCTTTTTAATGGATCTGAGGCTTAGTCTGCTCTTTGTGTGCATTGCCTGCTCTTGCATGCCTTTTGTTGGCTTTTGTGCTCCAATTGTCCCAACCCTGCTGAAAGGGGAGAGTTACACTTGTTTCTGGCTTGTGCTGTTCGGTTCCTTGCTTCAGGTTCTTTTGTGTTTATATGGCCCATTTGGCCTATAGGCTGCGTCCTGCACTTGACCAGCTTCACTTGTGCTCTAGTGTGGGGAGGTGCACATTTGAGGGTGGTGTGCTTGTCTGTTGCCATCTGTGTTTGCACCTTTCGTGCCTTGCTGGGTCTTTCATGTACAGGTGTATTTTTATCATTGTTGCAAGTGCGCAAGCATCTGGCTTGGGTCACTTAGTTTGTGACATTGAGCATTGTTCTGCTGGTGTGCCATTGGCTATTGTTCATGCGCTGCAATCCACTTTGGTTAGCTTTTGGTACCAAGCTTGGGCTGGTGTGCTGCTGTTCATCCAGTTTTGGGCATGTTGTGGTGTCAGTTTGAGGCCCTCTCCCTAAGCTCTTCAGGGATTATAAGAATGAGTTTGTTTTATGGGCCGAGTGGCAAGTTTCTTTGTGACTCCTAGCCACCTCGGTATGACAGGCCGTGCCATAGAAAGAGAGCCGAGTGCCCTAAATCTAGATAATTGTGCTCCTATGTCCTCAGGTGGTTGGTAAAAGACTCTTAATTGGATTCAGTGGGTACTCACATCCCTGGCTTGGTGCTACTTTGCAGGTGCACCCGCTGATGCGATTCTTGATGGGTGGTGTTACCAGTGGCGGCCAGCGCGGATCTGGGGTGGTGAGGCGAGGGGGTAAGGAGGTATAATTCTAATTGTAAAAAAAAGAAAAATTCACTTACATCCTCGCCGCTCTGTCCCATGTCGTCTCTCCTCTGCTGAACAGGGAGCAGCCAGGCTCCCTTAGCCAATCACAACGCTCCGCTGCAGCGTTGTGATTGGATCTCTTAAACCAATCACAACGCTGCAATGCTGCGGTGTGATTGGTCTGAATGCCGTGGTTCGGCGCTCAGACGGGAACGGGGGGCCTGTGCATGTTCTCCATGCAGGCTGTAATGCAGCCTACATGGAGAACATGCTAAATGTGGATGACTGGCTGGCCTGAGAGGGCCGGTCAAAGCATCATGCGCACTTTAGTGTGCCCACCACTCCTCCCCTGCTCTGTCAGTAGAGCAGCCCCGTCCTCATGCTGCCGCAGCAGGGAGAGGAGTTGGCCTAACGGCCAGAGCAGTAGACCTCGAATCTGGGGAACTGGGTTTGAGTCTCGGCAATGACGCTGAACATCCTGTGATTCTTGGCAAATCACTTAATCTCCCCGCGCCTAACAAAAATGAATGTGTCCTCATGTAACGCAACTGGTGCTATGTAAAGTGCTCTGATACCCGATTCGGGTCAAGTTTGCACTATATAAAACTCGGTAAGAAAAAAAAAAGAATAAACTGATAATAACATCGCGTTATTATCATTTTATTTTTCCTTTCTTTTACTGCTGCACAGCAGCAGTGAGGCAACGCTCCTACGCCTTAGCGGAGGAGCCGCCACTGGGTACTACACTGAGAAGGTTACTGCCCCAAGTTCCTTTGGTGGTTAGGCACTGCTTGCAGCATTACAGTGGGTGACCCTGTGTTACCGCTCTGGTGTGTGCCAGGGGCTCATGGTATGTGTCGTTACAGAATGTTAATCCCCATTCATGTAAAAAAAAAAAATGAGTGAAAATACCACTTATGCTTATTCGGTAAAGTAGTTATCTCACTAATTTATTTATTATTCCTGATATCGTTTCACCTAACAGGAGAGCCTTGGTGTTGGCATAGCGGAAGGGGAGTACAGTTCTTCCAAGGAACAGCAATGCAAGGAAAAATGAACATTTCAGAGGAACTTTGAAGAGCAAACAAGTTCGCAACAACTATCATCTGATGGACTTTGAACAGCGAACGAACAGCACTGCAAGGAATAATAAACATTTCAGAGGAACTTTGAAGAGCAAACAAGTTCGCAACGACTATCATCTGATGGACTTCGAACAGCGAACAACCTGTAAGGCAAATTCAATACACAGCTGAAATAAAACTAGTTAAAGGTTTTGTCAGGGCCAGCGCTAGGCATGGGCAGTGTGGGCAGCTGCCCAGGGCCTCGCGCTCAGCTGAAAGACAGGGGGCCCCGCTTCCGTGTGAAAGGCCACACTTTCACAGTTAGCCCACCTGCTCCTACGAGGCCCCCTGCCCACACTATCACAATACACATCTTGAGTCGACCTTGCTGGTCAGGGCTTCGTCATGGCATTCCTGGGGGTGCAGGGGAGGGGGAAGGTACAAACAGAGTGGGGAAGGCACAGCAGCCAGGCCAGCAATTATGTCTCACAGTGTCAGGGGAGGGGCAGCACCTCTGTTAAGTACCGGCCATTCCCTTTCTGCATTTTGTTGCTAGGTGACAGAAGACCTCTTTGTTTCCGGGACCAGCCAGACACAGGTAAGGCGAGGTGGATGGGGGGAGGAGGGAGTAGCCAGATCAACTGGCTTTTGTTAACTTTTACATCACCCATTTTTTTTTATGGGAATGTGTATTTAAAATATATGTAGTACTGCCGGTGCTAGGGCAGTGTTTTACAAAATGCCTCGTTACTGCTTCGAAGGCCCAGGGCCCCCTTTCCCTGGGCCTCTAAGCACTAGAGCAAGCTGCGAGGTCCAGGTGTGGGGGCCCCTTCCTGGGCCTTGTAGCCAGTACTCCCTCTTTTCTTTCCTTTATTTGTTCCCCTGTGAAATTAATCCAAAATATAAAAACGCTTTTGCTGGAAAGGTCGTCTTTTTTCTGACATTTTTCACTTCCAAAGTGCAGCCTTGGGATGGAGAGAAATAAAAGGTTCAAAATGTAAAAAATAACAAAAGCAAGACAGAGTGGGTCGAAAAGGGGCCAGATTGATTTTATTCACACCCAAAACACATTAGTGCCACTTTACAGAGTTTGCCAGTGAAGCGCTACTTTTTTGTTTTCCTCGGGTGGGGAAGTGCACCATTCCTGGATGTACTGAAATACCTGCTTGATGGGCGGATTCGAAAACAAAATGCATACTGCAGCTCTGTATTCACGAATGTGGTCTTTTTAAACCATATTGCTTACGTTTTGTAAGGAGATAAGCAATGGACATTGAAACTGGTCCCTTCCGGCCCTGTAGTCATGGCCTTAACTTTTCATGCAAAAGCACTCATTGATTTCTGAATAATAAGTGCAAAAGCGTTAAGGTAACCATGTTGCTCCTGCTTACATTTCACATGCTTTTACTTAATCTTGCATTCCTTATGAGTGTTTGCTTTTTCCAGGATGTTGTCACTTTTTTTTTTAGGCAGCATATTGCTCTTGTCTAGTGCATAGTTTGAATTGAGTCGCCTCCAGGTGTTTATAGCGGGGTGCAATTGGGTTGTAGTTGAAGGCAGTGCGAGTTTCTCTCAGTGGGGCAGTATGGTGTTCAGTGGGGGAGAGGATGTGGCACTATGGTCAGAGCTGCCGAATTTGGAACTGGGGAACCAGGTTCAGCCTTCATGACCAGTCCACCAGACCACTCTCCTGAGAGAGCACATTTCCATGACATTACATTTCCTAGACCTTAGAAGGCCCCGAAAGACCTTAGAAGAGTGGTGTCTGAGCACCAGCAGGTGGACCATAGCGGTGGCAAGTGTGGGTTAACCTTGAAGGCCTGTCCACTACAACCCCTATTGAAGCTCACCTCGAGTCTTTTGGGCAGGCCTACGAAGCAGCACACCCTAGAGCAACAGTGACTCTGTCATTGAGGTCACAGCACCCTTGAGGAGGAAGGCTCTAGGGCGGTGCGACCGATGAGATCGCACTGAGGCGCTGACTTCGGGTGGGGGCGTCGTGTTTGCAAGTATATTATGTTTCTAAAAGCCCTTGCTGCCTCCTTCCTGGCCTCCAGCA
The DNA here is from genome assembly GCA_963921515.1 of Calotriton arnoldi. Lineage (NCBI taxonomy): Eukaryota > Metazoa > Chordata > Amphibia > Caudata > Salamandridae > Calotriton > Calotriton arnoldi. Next base: position 136,558 of record CAWUFW010013619.1, on the reverse strand, counting down.
ATTATCGGCAACAATAAAAATGTCATGATAACTCCGGTGATTAATGTTCTTCCTAGAGAGAGATGGAGTTTTGTCAAGTGGAAGTTTTGACTTGTGGAAAGGTAGCACAGAGGGTTAATGTGCCTGCTGCAAAGAACATGTACCATGCAGATCACTAAGTCCACATAATGTAAAAAGCCAGTGGGTTACTGCTTTTGTCAGAGAGATCCTATTGTTACTTGCAGTTTATAAGTCAAAATCCTAACATAGAACAATGAGCTATTAACTGTCATCTAAGAGCTGCATGCAAACTGCAAGGTATAAATTACAGCATTATGGTTTTTTCCCCAGCCTTTGATTATCCTAATGTTGCAAAAAGGGTTCACTTGGACAGAAATCAATTCTGGTTATTAAAGAGAACCCCCAACCATGGTATTACTTTCTAAATTCAGAGTTTGTGTTTCTCCAGATCAATCACTATTAAACTATACTGCCTACTAGTATGATTGTCATGTGACTCCTGGTCCTTTGTCTTATGTAACATTACCTCTTGTGATTTACACACGTATGATTGATTGTCTCTTTGTAATGTGTGATATAAAGTTCTCTGACACCCTACACTGGTATCAGTGGCGCTGTAAATCAAATTAAATGCATCTGAGCGAGAATGTGGTTATGGAGACTTGAGGAGCACTGTTAAAGGGTGGTAGTGAGAGAATCCGTGGCAGAGCGAGTCATTGGGGGGCACCAACATTGTCGCACAGGGCTCCACCAGCGCTAAAGGCGGCCACTTCTACTTCCTACAGTTATAACACCAAATCAAAAACGTTGATTTGAAAACCCTTGAATCTGAAGCATACCTTCAAGTCAATGTATGATTTAGCAGTGGTCTCGGTTGTTCTAAGTCTTTTTTATTTATGTACAATCTTTATTTGTTTGCAATGGTGTCTTGTAATTTTGTACTATATGTGTTGTGTTTTTGCACTTAACATAATTCCGGCGAGTAAAGAGCCCACACACAAAAAGATTGTCCTACGTCTCTTAGCATGTGCGTGTGGGATACTGGTGAGAGGATTTACATTAAAACAAATTGCAAAGTATTAATGTCATCCTAAGGTAGCACAATAATGGCACAGAAAGATAAGGGAGCCTTTTGAAATTTGCAATAATATCCATTTTGTGAGAAGTTTTCTCTTATGTAATTTTATATTTTGAATGATCCCGCCCCTCATTATCTCAACAGGATCTCCCCCCTTTATGAGGCAGAACTGGAAATTGTATCATGCACTCATCTGGAAACAATCAGTTAACGAGGAGTAAATAATATCCATCTTTGTGAGACCTGCACCTAGCTTTTCCATCCAATGTGACAAATGTAATCCATTTAATACAGTTTTAAAATATATGGACTTATTTCATTTGTATATTTATCTTTTTGTCCATGTTACTGATATCCACATTAGGTCTCTTCAGGGATGCCAAATAAGATCAATAGTCCTGCGATGTCACTTTCTGTGATGTCACTTCTTGTGATGTTACCAAGGGCGGCTCCTCCACTAGGGCGGAGGAGTGTCACCCCACTGCCTTCTCGCAGTGCGAGAAGCAGAAACACAAAATGCTAAAACTACCATTTTCTGTTTCTGCTTCTCGCACTGCGAGAAAGCAGAAGTGTTTCGTTGGGGGCGGGCGGGTCTGCTTTAGGGCAGGGGAGGAGTGCCTTGCCCACTGCTAAGGGCGCTGACTGTTTGGTCGGCCCTCCGGGGCCGCCCAAACCAGTCATGCGAACTCTGGCCTTTCTCCATGTAGGCTGCAATGCAGCCTACATCGAGAAAATGGCCTCCCCATAGGCGCCTGGCTGGTCGGAGTCCCGACCAATCACAATGCTGTCATTGCAGCGTTGTGATTGGCTTAGGGGAGGGGAGGGAGGCTGCCTGCTTCCTGTTCCTGCCAGAGGCAGGAAAGCAGGAGAGCAGGTCAGGAGCAGAGATGACGCGAGGCCCGGGAAGGTAAGTTTATTTTATTTTTAAATTAACACCCCCCCCCACGCGGCCCTCCACCCACGAGTCATGTCGGCCGCGACTGGATGTTACATGCAAATTAGAGGGGCCTCACATCTTCCCTTTCGCCCGGAGCCCCAGAAGTTCTAGGACCGGCCCTGGGTTTTGTAATCATGTTATCACAAAGAAACTACGATCAGACTTTGAAGTTACCTGGTTATGGTGCTGGGCATTGGGCCTTGCAGATACTGGCCTGGATACGGTTCGGGACATGGGAACTTGCAGATACTGGCCTGGATATGGTTCTGGACATGGGACATTGCAGATACTGGCCTGGGTATAGTGCTGCTGGAGATGGGGCCTTGCAGATACTGGCCTGGGTATAGTGCTGGAGATGGGGCCTTGGAGATACTGGGATGTTGATTCAGGTGTTTCCTTGTCTGTTGCCTCCCAGACATTCCTCCCGGCGCGTCACATGTGTCTGTTCTCTTGGCCAGTCCGTCTTCAGTGTCCTCAGCCTTGGAGGTTAGGCGGCCTTAGCCTGAGACTGAAGCCCTACAAACAGGCCGGTCTGCAGACAGAGTCTGCCAGTATCCGGGCATCGCAGTACTGGACCAATGACTCATGTGGAGCAAGGGGCGGTGGGTGTCTGTGCCCACTAGAAGTCTAAAGAAGAGGCCATCGGGCGCATTCTGCCATACTATCTATAGCAGTGTCGAATCCAGGGCCGGCTTTAGCACTGGCGGCGTCCGGTGCAACAAACTTTTTTAGCGCCCTGCCCCTCTCCCCACCGCCTCCTGCCCTCATGACATCCTGCTCAGATTCCCTCACTACCGCCTAGCAAAAGGGATACTCCGCTCTCCATAGCCCCTCTCTCGCATGCATTTAATTTGTTTTAAAGAGCTGGTAAAGGCTGGCTTTACTAATCCACACAGCTATCCACTTTAAATACAGATCTGTTCTTTCCAGCAGGCACATTAACCCTTTGTGCTACTTTATGGCAATAGACAAAACTCCGATCTCTCTCTCTTTAGCAGTAACATTAATCACGACAGTGATCTTGAGATTGTTATTGCTGCATGAAATATAGACATACATGGAACTCTGCATCAGCTGCTTTTAAATTGTACGTTATTGCTAAACACAGCACCCCCAACTGAGGTCAGCGCCCCTGTTGGAAATGGCCCTTTTTGCAGGGTCACCCCTAAACTTTTTGCCTGCCTCCTGTATTTTTGCTGACCTGTTTCTGTTGGTTTTTCTGACTCTGGGCACTTTACCACTGCTGTTCAGTGCTAAAGTGCATATGCTCTCCCTTGGTAAATATGTCTATGTGAATTGGTATATCCCTGATTGGCTTATTTGGTTTACCTGTTAGTCCCTAGTAGTGTGGCCTGTGTGTGCCCAGGGCTGGTAAACCAAATGCTGCTGGTGGGCATGCAGCGCTGGTTTGCGCCACCCACAGAAGCAGCTTGTAAAGTGTGTCTCAGGCCTGCCACTGCAGTGTCTGTGTGCAGTCCAGAACTGCCATCTTGGCTGTGAAGTGCACCCACTTCCCAGCCCCTGAACCTTCCCTTGGCATCCTGTAAGTCGCCCCTAGGGTAGGGTGCATTGTATGTGTAAGGTAGGACATGCCTTGGTGTGTGTAGCATGTCCTGGTAGTGAATTACCCCCCATTTCGTTTTTCACTACTGTAAGGCTACCTGTTCCTCATAGGCTAGAATGGGCAGTTTGACTATTACATTCTATAGTCCTAACTGGCCCCAGGAACATGGTAGGAAAACGAATTTAGTATGCCTGAGCTCCGAATATTAAAATACATCTTTTAGTGAAGTTTATTTTTATATTCTGTGTTTGAAAATACCACTTTTAGAAAGTAGGTATTTTCTTGCCTAAGCCTTCCAGTGTGCTCGGCTGTTATGTGTATTGGCTGTCTGGTTTTAGAGGGGCAGGGCAGGCTGAGTCAGACCTGGGTTGAATAGAGAGATCTGCATTTAGAGTGTGGGGAGGGGTGGCTCCTTGACCTGAATAGGGCTGTGCTCGGCAAGGTGAATGCTGGCTCCACCTCCTACTGTGTGTCTGCTAGCAGACCCCCTCTTTCTGAAAGGAAGGATGCAGCCTGGTAAACAAAGTGCTCCAGGCCTGAGCAGAACTGGTTCTGGCTAGGTTCAGTGACTGGTAGCTTCTAAGAACAAAGACTTTTGGGGTATAAATATCTGTGCTCAAACCCCTACATTTTGTATTGCTTTTGGATCTGGAGAGGAAACTCTGTCCGTGCCACTGGAGGAATCTGCAGGAAGTGACTGTCCCTGTGCTGTGTGTTGTTTCTTGCACTGGCCTGCAGCAGTGACCACTGGACCTTGAAGAAGAGGAAAAGGAACTTTTGAGAGAACTTTTATTTTTGTTACAGCAATTACCCAAGGGCTAGGAAAAGAGCTAGCCTCCTGCTGGAGTCTCAGGCACATCTGACTCCACCACCAACCTCCTGCTTCCTCCCTGCGAGGATTGCTATCTGCTGATGAGGCTCCTGTGAGTTCCAGGGCCTCTAGTTTTGCTACAGAGAAAAGAGTGCTGAAAATCGTCGCTAACGCACGTTTGCGAGCCGCTGCAGCCGAGAGCGCTGGAAAAATCATCGCGCTGCTGCCGCTGGGTGCTCGCAACACGAAACCATCGCTAACGCCCCCTTGCGAGCCGCTGCAGCTGAGACGCGCTGGAAAAATCATCGCGCTGCTGTCGCCGAGCGCCCGCAACCCCTAAAGAAATCATCGCTTCAAGACATCGCTTTGCGGACGCCGTGCGTCCGCCATTTTCATCGCATCGCACCGGATTTCGTCGCTCCCTCGCGGAGCGTCATCTCTTCGCATCGCAACACAATCGCACAGCGCAACAGGATCGTCGCATCGACTTCTCCCTCGCGGTAAGAAAGTCATCGCATCGGCGGCCTAGCGTGCAGAAGTTGGTCGCAGTGTCTCCGCACGCATCACGCAGATCGGCGCATCATCCTCCCTTGCGGCAAGGATTTCAACGCATCGCCGGCCTCGCGTGCCGAGAATCATCGCTACCACTTCTTTGCGACATTTTGTTGGTTTTGCTACTAAACCCAGGTACTTTGTGAGAGAAAGGTTCGCAGAGACCACTGCTTTGAATTTGAACCTTATTTTTGCAACCTTTGAACTATTTTTTGACAGTCCTTCAACAGCCATCCTATTTTGGACAGTCTTATGAGAGAAAGGGTCGCAGAGACCACTGCCTTGAATTTGAACCTTATTTTTGCAACCTCTGAACGAGAAAGGGCGCAGAGACCCATGCCTTGAATTTGAACCTTATTCTTGCAACCTTTGAACTATCTTTGACAGCCCTTCAACAGCTATCCTATTTTTGACAGTATTGTGGCTTTTACAGTTATTGGTCTTGTGATAAATCTGCCTTTATATAAAGATACTTATTTTTTATAACTACTTGTGTGGTGTCCCTCTGTAGTGTTCCTCACTGTGTTACTGTGTATGGTCATAAATGCTTCACACCCTGCCTCTGAGATAAGCCTACCTGCTCGTGCTACGTTACCACAGGGTTGAGCAGGGGTATTAAAGAGGGTAGCCCTCTCACTCTGACTTAGGAAGAAGGGTCCCTACTTGGACAGTGGCCAGCCATTGCCAACTAGAGACCCCCATTTCTAACAGCCCCCCCTACAGGTAAGCACCCAGTGCGGCCCCACTGGTCGCACTGCCCTAGAGCCGGCCCTGGAGGTATCACAGGGTGTGACTCCAGATCTTATGTTAAATAGACAATACAACCAGGGCTTTAAGTGGGCTGGGTCCTGCCGGTGCTCACCTCCGGCAGTTCTAAAAAAGCAGGTGCTGAGACGGGTCTCTATCGGGCTCTCCATTTTTGCCCTCACCCACAGGGTGAAAAATAAAAATCCTAACTCTGCAGCAGTACCACCCTTCACAGCCCTTGATGTAACTTGAAAGAGACTAGTTATAGTTATTTCAGTCTCCTCATTTTCAGAATGGAAGCATTTCCGGTATTATATACAACGAAGCCTTAGTTGTTACCTATTTATCTTATGCAACTAACAACCATTGGCAAAGCCAATAGCCCTGGCTTGCTGTAGGTGTAATGTTACTTGTATTATATATCTAGATGCAAAGCCAGAAAGAAGCAGCAAAAAACAAGTCGGGAGGCACATAATGCTACTGTTTTAAGCCACGCCCTTAATTATATCGCCCCCCTTTAAGAGACCCCCAGTTTTTTCTTCCGCACCTAAAGCCCTGACTATAACTCTATGTAATGTCACAATGTGTGGTCTTACATTCATTAAGCAGTGTATTCTGGGTGTTGTAGTCCTTGGTTCATTTCAATGGTTTGTACAAAGGAAAGTCTAGAACTACAGTACTTCGGCCTTGGTGACGTGATCACCTTACACAAGAAAGGTTCGCATTGCCAAAACTTTTGGGTCCGGGCGGCTTCAAGTCATCACTTCCCGGCTCAACGATTGCAGTTTATGAAAAGGTGGCTTGGATGGATGGATGAATTTAATGCAAACCAACGATCTACAGGATGATGCTTCCTTTTAACGTCTCACACCATCATTAGCGCTACAGGTGCACGAGCCACTGAAGCTCAAACCTGGCACGAGCTCATCTTCAGCAAAGCTTCCAAGTTGCCCAGGTACAGGTGTGACTAGCTGCTCCAGTCTCGTTTTTTTTTTCTGGTAGCCACGCATGGACTCCGGAAGCGTTGTAGAGTTGCTAAAAATAATTTGTGCCTTTTCACAGAAAAACGTTGTCAGCTGCATAGAACATGTATCACAATGTGGTAATCTAGATCCGGGAAGAATAAACACAATCTAGTGTCCTTTAGAGTTAATAGGGAAAGAGAAGGCGGTACCCACCGAGCTGCTGAGCTGCAAAATGAGCAACCCACAAACCTGCATTCAATCTCGGCTTCTCTGCTTATCCAAACTGTGGGATCCTGAGCAACTACTTTATTTCCCAGTGCCTCCTTTTGCTTGATCATTACATCTGAGAACACCCTGAAATAATTCATTTTCGTGTGTGTGCATTACAAAAACCTCTGGTGTCTATGGTTTAATAGCCGAGAATGAAAATCTTCCAAATGCTAAAATAAGAGGTTTTGAATTTTGGAAAGTTTTTATAATAGCATGAAGTCTGTTGCACGATTCACATACCAACTGTTTGAAAGCTCGGCTCGTGGTCTGGCGGTTAAGGCCAACCCAGGTCCCTAGCTCTGCTCACCTGTAGGAAAGTGCCTGTTTTTGACATGGTCACCCCCACATTTTGCCCATTGGTACTGATGCTTTTGATTGGTAGTGCACTGGGTCCCTGCTAACAAGGCCCTAGTGCCAGTGCTCTTTCCCTATGACAAATGTTAATTGTAACCCAATTGGCAAGGACGTTAGCACCCTTGTAAGTCCCTGGTAACTGGTCCCCTTGGTACCGGGGGCATGGGTACCAAAAAGGGTCCCTAAGGGCTGCAGCATGTATTATGCCACCCTAAGGGACCCACACACAAACTGCATGCAGACTGCCATTGCAGGATGTGTGAAATGGTGCAAACCATTCAGAAAACACATTGCCCACTCCCTGTGGGCAATGCCAAAGTACACTGCATGTCCTATATGTAAGTCACCCCTACAGTAGGCCTTTAGAACCCTAAGGCAGGGTGCATTATAGTACATGCGAGGGCACAACTGCATGAGCTATTCATTCATTGATTGATGTGTCTCAAGATTGCTACTTCCATAATAGCCAGAGTAAGGCAGCATACTTACAGCACCATCAGCTGGTAGTACAAACCGAGTGCAACAGTACAGAAAAATGCCGATTTCCAGTATGTACTGAAGTCTTTTTTATATAAAATTCACCCATTAGTGGCCAGCACTCACGCTGGGTTCTAATGTAGTATGTACATTTTAACATTCATTCATTTTCTCAACCGCCAGCAAAGTGGTAATTTCAACGCTTTTATTTCACACTGGTGCAGGGCAATTTAGTGTTTTATGCACTCTTGCATTATATTTACAAGTTATGCGATAACAATGTTAATCTGGGTGCATCAAATTAATCTTTTTTAAACACATTCTTTATTGGTTTTCAAAGGTCTGTTGCATATACATTACTACTGAATCACTTTGGTAGTCCATTACAAATAGATGGTAAGCAACAACATATTCAATGTACATAGCATCGTTCCATACATATATAGTAGTAAACATTTTCTATATGTAGATGCAGGTACTCATTGATTGCATATGTGAGAACAAGAAAAGATGCATTTGTTGCAAACAGGAGCAAGCAGCTTAACCCCTTCCCCCCGCCCTAAACTTGCTTGAGTGGTCTGGTAGGTCATTTGCATATGCATTGGAAAAAGGGATGAAGAACCAAAGGGGGGCTGAGGCGGTGGGGGGGCTCAGAGAGGTAGTCTAATAGTGTGCATCCCAGTGTGTAGCAGTCGAGGGAAAGAGGGCCTCATTTCGTACGTTCCTAAGTGTCGGAGGAGAACGACCTAAGCTGCTCTAGCAGGTGAGCCCACTCCATTGAGATGGGTTTCTTGCGAAGCCCTCTGTATTCCTCATTCCTCATGCCTCATGCCTCAGGGCCTCTCTCTCTCTCTGCAGTGGCCCATAGCAATACCTCCTCACCCCATGCCCCTTGTCTAGGTGCTGTATGGGATTTCCAGCGCTGTGTGCGCATCCTTTTTGCCAATATTAGGGAGAGGTCGGTGAAGCAGCGCAGTACCGCAGCTTTTCTCTGGAGTGGGGGGGATTTTCGGATAGGTGCGACAGGCCTGCAGCAACTTCCCTCTAAAACCCTTGCAGGGAGGGATATGACCAGAGCATATGGATCAAGTCGGCGTCGGGCAAGCGGCAGTGGGGGCACTTCGAAGAGCAGAGGGGTACATTGCATGCACTCTGTGTGGTGTTGCATATGCTCTGTGAAATATTAAGAGCTGTATAAACTTGAACTGGACATTGCGAGAGACCCGTTTGGGGTATTCCAGCATAAATGTCCACTCTTTGTCCGTTAGGACCCTCGCAATATCCGTCTCCCATTTCTGCCTGAGAGGAAGCAATGCGACTGATAAGTGTTCTCTCAGGCCCCTATACAGCCATATAACCAAACGGCTCCCATGTCCCATTGCATGTAGTGCACGCAACAATTCGAATGTAGGGGGCTCTTGATTCTCCAGCAGCCAGTGTTGACGGATAAAGTGTAGTATGCTAGCATGGGTCAAGAACAGTGTATTGGGCACTCCATGGATGCCCGTGAACTTGGCATGTGGCATTAGGGTTTTGTCTGTGAACAAGGATCCCACAGTTGTGACTCCAGCATCTTCCCAGGGGGCCAGTCTGTGGGCCGACAAAATCCCCTGTGGTGTAGGTAGTCCACAAAGTGGAATGTTCGGAGCATACGGTGTAGGTGTGTTAGTGTATTTTAATGCTCCCTTCCAGTAGTGTATCGCTGTGTGGAGAAGCAAGGGGACAGCCCTCAGCTTCGCTGATACCAGGCAGAGCAGAGCTTGAAGTGTACCTAGCTGTAGTTATGCGGGTGTATATCCGATTTCAAACAAATTATGACCTGCTAGCCAGTATGCTAACCCCTGTAGCTGCCCAGCTATACAGTACGCTTTAAAGTCCAGAGCCCCCATACCACCTCTGGTCGTGGGCAATTGTAGTTTGGCGAGACTTATCCGGCGGCGACCCACTCCCCATATCAGGCCTATCAATAAAGAATCTAAGAGTTTGAATACCCAAGCAGGGACCACTATTGGCAAATTGACAAAGTGATATAATAACCTTGGCAACATCACCATCTTAGCTACTGCGAGACGTCCCGCCGTGGACAAAGGCAATTTAATCCAGAAGGCCACCTGTGATTTTAGAGAGTTGATTGTACGAACCACATCCCCTTCTAGTGCATCGTGTGTGTCTCTGTAAATCTGGATGCCTGGGTATTTAAAGGTGACCGGTTCTACCCTAAACTGCACCGTACCAAGTTGCAAAACGGGCTAAGTGTAAGAATTGTAAAATGAGTATACACTTGATTTGGAGGCATTTAATTGTAGCCCCGATATGGAGCCAAATCGGGTCAGGAGTGCGGCCAGTGAATGCAAGTCTAGCCGTAAATCTTTGAAATACAATAGCATATCTTCAGCGTACATGGACAGAGTGGGTGACCGGACCTATCGGTATGCCAAAGGTTCTTATTGCTTGGCATAAGTGTTGGGCAAGGGGCACTATTGCCAGTACGAACAGAACGGAATATCTGGTATGCGGGGGAGATATTGTGACCAGTTTTTGCTCGTGCTGTGGGTATTGTACAGAGTAGTTCTACCCAACGGCAGTATTCAGTGGGATCCCATATTTTCTCAATGTTCCAAGCATGTAATCCCAGCCTAAAGTATCAAAGGCTTGCTGAATATTTAATGAAAGACAGCCTCCATAAGGGAAGTGGTCTCGGCTGTGTCTATTAAGCTGAAGAGGCAGCGTATATTTAGGGAAGTGTTTCGGCGGGGTGAAAAGCCACTTTGGTCAGTGTGTATCAGCTTGGGGAGCAAGAGAAGGAGACGAGATGCCAATATTTTACTAAGGATCTTGTATTCCGTATTCAGGATGGATAAGGGCCTATAGGAGGAGAGGTCCATGGGATGTTTATCAGGTTTTAATAATGAGGTCACTATTGCCTCCTTAGTCGTGGGGGGTAGGGTTCCTTCCTCAAGAGACGTTTCATACAGTTGTAACAGCTTTGGAACTAACTGTGATGCAAACGTGGAGTAAAATTCAATAGGAAGCCGGTCTGAGACCGGCATTTTATTGCGGGCCAGTTCCTTGATGGCTCCACGTATCTCAGTTTGTGTAATCGGAGCTGCTAGGTCTTTGACATTTGTATCCGTGATGACAGGAAGGGGTATTGCCGCAAGAAAGTCACTTATAGACTCCGAAGGGGCCTTGAGTGGGGTGGTGTATAATTGTGTGTAATAGTCATAGAACGCCTTATTGACCCCAACCTGCGTAGTCACCAGACTGTGATTAGTGGTGATAGCTGATAGTATGGGCATGGGGGGAGGTTGTGACAGTATTATGCGAGCCAGTAATATGCCAGACCTGCCAGCATCTCCGTGTGACCGCATAATGTATGCGTTCGAGTCAATTAGACACAGGCGCTCCAGCAGTTCTGCATATTTCACCCTGGCATCTTGGAGCCTCCCTTCTTCTAGTGCATTAGGCTGGGCAGCCACTTCCAAGGATTGCAACTCTGATTCTAACTCATTATTGTCACGGGAGACCTCCCGTGTAGCCCCCACTACCACCCTCGTTGAGGCTCCACAAATCATTACCATGAAGGCCTCCCACTCTACCGATCGCGTTGTGGCAGTACCCGCGTTTTCAGCAAAGTAAGAGGTGATTTTAGTAGCTATAGTGTTCCTGAATACGAGGTCTTCTAAAAGTTGGGGTTGCAAACGTCACGTTGGGATCGGGGACGGCACACGGCCCCAGTTAAGAGTCAGTTCAAGCGGGTTGTGATCTGAGATAGTCTTGCCCAAATAGGTGGTATGTGACGTAGCTGGAAGCAAGGCAGGTGAGCACAAAAATCTGTCTACGCGGGAGTGAAGGCCATGGGGATGGGAATAGGGGGCGTGGCTTGATGCTGATGCGGACGTAGCGGACCTCGGAGCTCCTCCGTAGCCTCCTTCCGCTACCATATATCCTGGTGACCTGGGGGGGCCCCTGAGCACCCGTTGGGTATCGGAACCCTTGCTGCCCCTCTTGGTGCCCTGGCGGCGCTCCGCGCGGCCGAGACGGGGGAGCAGTTTGCTGGCCGGGTCGGCTCCCGGCGGTGATCGCCCAAGATGGCGGCCGCGACCTGACGAGAGGACCGCCGTCGGCCTGGGCGGCCTGCGCTGGGTAGTGGGCGGCTGAGTGGTGGCTGTCGGCTTTTCCTGCAGCGGAGCCCGGCGGAATATCTGGAGCGGAGGCGAGACCTCGCTGACATGGGAGGCTGCTTGCGGTCCCAAGATGGCGGCGCTGATGGAAGCCCTGACTGCGGGCGCTGATCGGAGGACCCGGCCTGGTGAAAGACCGAGTGTGGAGGTGAGCCCAGGTACGAGTGTGCGGGGCCGGCGGTGGGGAGCGGAAGGTGCCGGCGGAGTGCTGGAGCCCAGCCGGGGTGTCTGTACGAGGCCAACTGGGCCCATGAGGCCGAAACTCTGAGCTTCCCCTGGCCCGGGTGTGCTGCCGCGGAGCCTGACGACCTCCGGCTGGACTTGACCTCAGGAGAGAGACCACTGAGGAGTGTGCCTGGCTGTGAGAGGGCGCTGGCTGGGGGACACCAGACACCCGAGTTCCTCGATCCATTGGGTGCTGGAAGACCGGGGTGCGGTGCCCCGGAGAGCTCCTCTATCTGCACTCTGGGCCGCTTTCCCTGGCTGTGGCGCCCGGGCGAGACGTCCCCTGAGACGGGGGGTGCCCCCGGACTCTCCCCCCTGGTGCGGTAGCTGTGGGATCTTGGCGGGGGATGGCTATCCCTCGCGGTGTGCCGCGGCGCAGCTGGATACTCTTGCCCGCTGCTGAGGCGGAGCTCTGATCGCTGCCGGAGCTGACCCGGGAAGTGGACGGTTTGGCTGCTGGTGGGAATCTGTGGCAGCTGAGGGTCCCTGTAGCCCCTAGTGTCCAGCTGAGATGGGGCGAGTGTCCAGGAAGAAGGGATTTGCGGCCCTCCAGATGGACGGGGCAAGTCAACAATCTGAAGAGGAGGAAGAGGTGCCGGAACGCTCGGGAGCTGCCGCACCGGGGGGACCTACGCTGACCGATATCCTGCAGGCTATTACCTCGTCCAGAGAAACCCTTGAGGCGAAAATCGACGCCATTGGTGTGGATCTCTCCCTGCTTAAAGATGACCACAGGAAACTGAAAGACAGAGTATCGGCGGCGGAGAAAATAATGGAGGGAGTGCCGGACGCGGTGTCAGTCCTGCAGAGATCCTTGACACAGGTGGAAGCCAAGGTTCGGATCTTGGAACTCCGGGCAGAGGACAGTGAGGGACGATCCCGCAGGAATAACCTCCGCTTGGTGGGGGTCCCGGAACGGGCAGAAGGGGCTGACGCTGTCCGATTTCTGGAGGAGTGGCTCAGATCTAAAGTGGCCCCAGAGGGGCTGTCCCCATTCTTTGCTCTTGAACGAGCCCATAGGGTGCCGGAGCGACCTCCTAAACCGGGTGCTCCCCCGCGACCGCTGGTGGTGAGACTGTTGCACTATTGAGACAGGGATCACCTCTTGCAGCGAGCTAGAGAAAAGCAACAGCTCCAGATCGACAACTCCAAGGTGATGATATTTCCGGATTTCACTAGGGAGGTTCAGAAACAGCGCGCCTCCTTCATTGCGCTTAAACGGAAACTCCGCCAGCTTGGTCTACAATATGCCATGCTCTTCCCGGCCCGGCTGCGGGTGGTGGACACCACTGGCACACACTCTTTCACTACGCCACAGGAGGCCTGGCACTGGCTTGAGACATGACGGACGCGATCCAGGCAAAGCTCTGCTGCAAGCCCCGTGGAGCGTGGCTCCCCTGCACACTCGAGTCCGGTGAGGGCACCTTCAATGCCGAATCTCTGCCTTGAACGGGACAGAGCGGGACAGGCGGTTGCAGTGATCAGTCAGGGTGAGGTGGGCCTGAGTGCTGCTACCCCTGGCCGAACCCTGGGTGGTTCTGAGACTTCTATCTCCTGTAGCCCGACAACGAACTCTGACATCGAACTACCTATGGTCACTCCGCAGACGGCGGACCTTTTTGGCTGAGAGGACGACAGCTGCTTGAATGAACTGAACTAATAACCTGGTTTGGGTTTGCTTATTGTGTGCTTTTGGGCCTGCAGTGAGAGAGGGGCGATGTCTATTGCTTATTATTGACCGGGGGCCCCCTATTGGTGCTGAGCGGGGGGGGGGGACCTGGCGGGGCTTTGGGTCCTCCGGGATCGGCGCACGTCTCACTGTTGCTGTGTGCACAGTTAAAGGTTGTAATAGTTTGGATGGGAACTAGTTTCAGGGAACCTGTCCTGGGGAAGGGGAGTTGGGGGTTTAGGGGGGTATTGGGGGGGGAGGGAGTATTTGGGGCCAAGCATGCCGCTGTAGGAGGTAGGGACAATGGACTACGAACCGCCACCTCATGGGAACCGCCGTAGGTATCCGCTGTTTGTCCTGGAACATTAGGGGGATGCATAATATGACACGTCGCCACAAGGTCCATGCCTATCTTAGAAGGAGAGGGGTACAGATTGCGTTGTTGCAAGAGACACATTTCGCCAAGCAGGAGAGTTTAGCCTTACAGCGCAGATGGCGAGGGCAGGTGTTCTGTACAACATATTCGGCTTACGCGCGAGGTGTTCTGATCTGGGTCAGGGCTGGAGTCCCGTTTCAGAGTGCTGGCCAGCTGGGGGACCCTGAGGGCAGATTTGTAGTAGTGTCGGGGCGCTTAGATGGTAGAGACATAGTACTAGGGAACATTTATGCACCTAACACTTACCAGGTATCATTTTTTGCGCATCTCTCAGTGAAATTGGCCCCTCTACTGGTGGAATCTGTGCTCTTGGGGGGTGACTTCAATTGCATTACTGATGTCCATTTAGATCGGTCACACCCCCCCTTAGTGGATGCTCCGGTACACAGACTGGCGGCGGCAAGAAGGTCCTGGCAGCAGCGGTGGGGGTTAACGGACACGTGGCGGGCCCATCACCCGACGGACAGGGATTACTCTTATTTCTCCTCATTACATGACCTGCATGTTCGCCTGGACTCAGTCCTTTGCTCTCCGGATGTCCATGGGGGAATGATGAATAGCGAGTATTTGACCAGAACGTCCTTGGACCATAACCCCTTGCTGGTGCAGTTGCGCTGGTCACGGGATCGCCCGGCCATTCCCACATGGCGGCTGCGGCCAGACACACTGGACGACCCAGTGTTTAAGGACACTATAGGGTCGGCCATTGAGGATTACTTCAGGACCAATGCAAATACGGCATCCACTCTGCTTGTGGAATGGGACGCCTTTAAGGCGGTGATCCGAGAGCGCTGTATAGGAGAGATGGTGGGGGTCCGCAAGGTGCTGCTGCAAGATGTGGCAACTGTGGAGCAACGCTTGCATGTGTCGGAGCGAGAGCGCCCAGAGCGTCCAGATACACATGATGCGCTGCTCGCGGCCAGGGAGGAGTTCACGGTTCAGCTCGAGCGCTTGCGTTGCTTTGATTTTAAGGCGTACACAGACAAGATGCACGCGGAGCGGGATAAGTCTGGTGCCCTGCTGGCCTGGTTAGCCAATCCGGCGCGTAGAGGGACAGCGATAACGGAACTGCGGGGACAGGAGGGCAAGGTGGTTTACACTCAGAGAGGAATAAATGACCAATTTTTGCAATTCTACTCCGAGTTATATCGCACCAAGCTGGGCCCTGGCCTCCCTGGTGACGAGAGGTTCCTGCCGGATGCAGCTCTCCCTAAGATTCGCTCTGATGAGGCGATTGCTCTTGGTAGGGACATCGAGGCGGGTGAAATATGCAGCGCCATAAAACATATGGCCAGGAACAAAACCCCGGGAACTGATGGGCTGCCGGTGGAATTTTATGCGACCTACGCAGACACTCTGGTGCCCTGCCTGGTGGCGCTCTATAATAGGGCGTATAGTGAGGGTGTTCTCCCTGTGTCCACACGTGAGGCCATCATAGTTCCTCTTCTCAAACCGGGCAGGCCTGCGTGGGACCGCTCCTCGTATAGGCCTCTCGCGATGCTCAATATGGACTATAAGGTATTGAGTCGGGTGTTGGCAAGCAGGCTAATGCCCCACATGATGACGCTGGTGCACGGAGATCAGGCGGGCTTTATTCCGACCCGGAACACCGCCATGAATGTTCGTCGGCTCGTGCGCATCCTGGGGTCCGACATGTATGATAAGGAGGAGGCCTGCATTTTCGCGGTCGATATAGAGAAGGCCTTTGATAGCCTCGAATGGCCCTATCTTACTAGTGCACTGCGGGAGTTTGGGCTCGGGGAGTGGTTCATCCGATGGACAGCGCTGCTGTACAGTGAATCTATCACCAGAGTCAGGACGGGGGGCTTATTTTCTGCTGCCTGTGCGGTGGCCCGAGGAACGAGGCAGGGATATCCGCTGTCCCCGTTGCTGTTTGCTCTGGCAATGGAACCAATGGCTGCACATGCCAGGTCGGGTAGTTATTATGCGGGGCTTTTGGTGGCGGGAGAGGAGCACCATATTGCGCTATATGCGGACGACTTGCTCATGTTCCTACCTGACCTTCGGGATGTGCTTCAAGGGGCAAAACAGTTATTGGAGACTTTGGGGAGAGTGTCGGGACTTCGTGTGAATTGGGCCAAGTCGTGCTTGTTTCCTACCAAAGCAGGCGGGCGCGATAGGCAGGCTGTGGGGGCGATACCGTGGGAACCTTGTTGCCTCTCCTACCTGGGAACCCGGATTTATCATGCCAGTGCTGACCTGATGGAGGGTAATGTGGGGCAAGCGTTGCGTAGTGCCAAAACTAATTTGGAGTTCTGGGGGTCCCTCCCGCTCTCTGTTGCGGATAGGGTCGCCTTGGTGAAAATGGTCACCTTACCACGGTTCCTTTATTACTTTGGGACGCTCCCCTTTTGGATACCAACTAGGTTCTTTACACAGCTCAATTCTTTAATCACGGGGTTCCTGTGGGGCACAGGGAGACGGAGAGTCGTGCTGCTCACTATGAAACGGCCCAAGGTGGAGGGGGGCCTTGCGCTGCCAGATCTGGAGGTCTATTATCACGCTGCGCAGTTCCAATGCTTTACGCAGTGGGTGGCGGGCCACATTCGACATCCGGAGGCTATGGGGGGATTGGATCCTAGCTGGTGCCTGCTGTCCTGTGTTCTGCTGCGAATGCACCCGGGAGGCGAAGCGTTGCCGTCGGACTTGGCCGTGGTGCAGCGGTGCTCGATGCGTGTGGCCAGGAAGATGCGGGTCAGGACCCTGAATGCGCCTGAAATCCCGCTGACAATGTGTGAGATATTACCTCATGGGGGTGACTGGAGCAAACTGCAGTCCTGGGCGGAGATGGGCATACTCACTTTGGGGGATCTATACGAAGAGGGTAACCTCTTACCGTTTAATGACCTCCTGGAGCGTCATGATCTCCCGCGAGGGGATTTCCTTTTCCATGCGGCCCTGGCTGCGGCAGTGAGGAAGCATTGGCGAGGGGGTCTGTTGGAACCGGCTACGTGCCTTGCGTGTCAATACGTGGTGATGGCTGCGGGTACTTTTAAAGCGGTAACCTGTCTTTATCGACGGATTACTCGGGACCTGCGTCAGCCCCTGACAGCGCTGCGGCTTAAATGGGAGACGGACCTGGGGGAGCCCCTCTCGGACAGAGCATGGGGGGGGTAGTTGAGAGGCCATGGAAGAGTTCCCGAAATGTGCGCTTCCAGCTTATTCAATTTTATGTCTTACATAGGGCTTACTTAACGCCACACAAACTGAACGACTATTTTGGGGGGTCGTCTGCCTGCCCTCGTTGCACTCTAGAAGGGGCGGGGTTCCTGCATATGTTCTGGAGCTGCCCGCAGTTGGAGGACTACTGGCGGGAAACAATGGCTGTCTTAACGACTGTGACGGAGAGAGAGATAGCACTGACACCAGGGGTTTGTTTGCTACATGAATATCCCCACACTGCGAAAACCAAGGTCACCAGTAAGTTCATTGACCTGGGATTAGTGCTGGGGAAAAGGGAGCTTACTAGCCGGTGGAAGCCGAGGCAGGGACCTTCCCTTGAGCGGTGGAGACGGGAGCTTGTAAAGTGGGCGGAGAGTGAAGGTAATTGCAGGGTGGGCATGACTAGACGTACGGGGAACGAGCACTCAATGGAGCTGGCCAGGGCATGGGTGGCGCTTGTGGAATTGACTAAACATCCGCCTGGTGCTGAGGAGAGTGTGTTGGCTGAGACAGGGGGCGCTCAAGACACCTGATATTGTGGGCTCTAACTGACAGGGAGGGATATTGCAGCCGGTGGCGGGGCTGCGGGGGATCGCCTCCAGTGTTTCTGCTCTATCAAGGGTGAGGATTTGAGTGATGGGATACCGGGCGGTCCATGGGGAAGACCTGGGAATACCTGGAACCTTTTAGTTAGTGGTTAGCGGCATGCTTGGGAGGGTGGGTGGGGTGGGGGGGGCCACAGGGGCTTTGAAGGGTAGTTGGGAGGGGGGGTTGATGGGGCTGGGTGTTTTATTCCTCTTGTTTTTCCCTCATGCCTATGATGACCCTGCACTCTGAACGATAATATACATGGGGTTGCTAGGGATTGTATAATTGCATACAGCGGGGGCTGAGGGAGGACTCAGTAGTGGGGCATGAGGGCCCTGGGGAGTCGTTGAGCGGCGCCTTAAGGGAGGCTGCAGCTATGCCACTAATAGCACTTGTAATATATTGCTCCCCGAATCATTCATGTATGCTGTTTCTGAAGCTATTTGTTTGCTTTCTCAGAAAATTAATAAAATTCTGTTTAAAAAAAAAAATGGGGATGGGAATAAAAGAAATATTCACGCATACCAATGTTTTGGACTCGCCAGACATCCTCCAGATTCCACCCCGTTACCCACTGGCGTAGGATATTGGCCTGGTGAATTGTTGCTGTACCTGGTAGTGGGGGGTGTGATCGGTCTAGCCCATGGGTCTCCAACCTTTTCTGTAGAGAGAGCTACTTCTGATCCGTGGAAATTATTGTGAGCTACTAAAAGCCAAGCAACTTGACATGTTTCTGAGAGTCCCCCACACCCAGCTTCATTGACTTCAAGCCTAATTTCGTAGGTTCATGGAAACACTTCCTACATAGGCTGAAAAACCAAAGAAACCACTTCCAAACACCCACCAAGTCAATGCTTCAGTGGTATACATTGGGTTACATTAGCAAGCACTATAAAAATGCTGCAACACAATGCCCTCCCTTTCTTCATTATCAAATAAACAAAGGGAGAAAAGTTATGTTACAAATGAATACGTAGGATTTCCTTTCATGTCCGGGCATTTGCAGACTATTAAAACA
>CAWUFW010013619.1:97500-102500 GCA_963921515.1 Calotriton arnoldi | reverse complement strand
ATATGTGACGTCATCAGCAGTGCATTGCGGGCGCGAGTTATAGTTAGCTGAACTAACTATAACGGGGGAATTTCTATGGTTTTGTACGAGTGAAATGTCCAACTAACTATAACTGTCCCTAAAACCTATGGTTTTTTCAGTGAATTTCAAAGGTTTTTTAAATGCTAATTTCTAACTATAACGTGCCTGAAACCTATGATTTTTTAAGTGAATTTCAAAGTTTTTTTTAAATGCTAGTTTCTAACTATGCCTACAGAGGTAGGACATGTGAAGAAAGAAGAAAAACGCACAGAAAGAAGTAAAAGATGTGCAGAAAGAACCAACAGAGGAGCAGAAAGAGGCCTTGTTGCAAAATCATCCTGTGCCCACAACTTTTTCAGACGGGTACTGGTGGTAACTGACTCTGACTAACCAGAGCCAGTGCTATGCTAAAAGACACTTAGAATACAGTGAAAACACCTACATACACTAGGGAACACTCTGCGTTGGGGTACCCCTGTGATTAGCATGACCTCCTCTGCAAGTCCCTAGTACATAATAGGGCAGGGGATTAAAACTACCTCTTAAAACGCGCTACAGGGCGCGTTTGCACAGTGGTGAAGGGAGGGGGCCTGAGGTGACATGTGTGCAAACGCACCCCGTGGCGCGTTTTAAGTTGCGGGATTAAGTCCCCTTGAATTCTGAGGGTCCCTAGGGCCCAACTAGCCCCCCAGGTACTTACAGTTAGGACCACAGAGCTGAGTTGCAGAGAGGCGTTCCGAGGCCACGCACCTTTTTCACCTCTCTGCAACGCAACTCTGTTGTGCTTACTGAAGGTACCTGGTGGGCTAGTTGGCCCCCAGGGTCCCTCAGGATTCAAAGGGAATTAATTCCCCAACTTAAAACGCACCACAGGGCGTGTTTGCGCACATGTCACCTGAGGCCCCGCCCCTCCCTTCACCACTGTGCAAACGCGCCCCGTGGTGCGTTTTAAGTTGGGGGATTAGGTCACCTTGAATCCTGAGGGTCCCTGGGGCCCAACTAGCCCACTAGGTACTTCCAGTAAGCACCACAGGCCTGCGTTGCAACGCCTGTAACAAATTGTGCAGTTGTGTTTAGGTAGTGAAGAGGGTCGTGCTGGGGGTAGTGTTTTAGGGTTTAGGGTAGTGCAGTGGTATTTGTGTAGTGTAGGGGGTCATGCTGGGGGTAGATTTAGGGTTTAGGGTAGTGCAGTGGTGTTTGGGTAGTGTAGGGAGTCGTGCTGGGGGAGTGTTTTAGGGTTTAGGGTAGTGCAGTGGTGTTTGGGTAGTGTAGGGGGTCGTGCTGGGGGTAGTGATTTAGGGTAGTGCAGTGGTGTTTGGGTAGTGTAGGGGGTACTGCTGGGGGTAGTGTTTTAGGGTTTAGGTTAGTGCAGTGGTGTTTGGGTAGTGTAGGGGGTCGTGCAGGGGGTGGTGTTTCAGGGTTTAGGGCAGTGGTGTTCGGGCAGTGTAGGGGGTCGTGCTGGGGGTGGTGTTTCAGGGTTTGGGGCAGTGCAGTGGTGTTCGAGCAGTAAAGGGGGCCGTGCTGGGGGTGGTGTTTCAGTGTTTAGGGCAGTGCAGTGGTGTTCGGGCAGTGTAGGGGGCGGTGCAGGGGTGGTGTTTCAGGGTTTAGGGCAGTGCAGTGGTGTTCGGGCAGTGTAGGGGGTGCTGCAGGGGTGGTGTTTCAGGGTTTAGGGCAGTGCAGTGGTGTTCGGGCAATGTAGGGGGTCATGCAGGGGGTGGTGTTTCAGGGTTTAGGGCAGTGCAGTGGTGTTCGGGCAGTGTAGGGGGTCGTGCTGGGGCTGGTGTTTCAGGGTTTAGGGCAGTGCAGTTGTGTTCGGGCAGTGTAGGTGGTCGTGCTGGGGCTGGTGTTTCAGGGTTTAGGGCAGTGCAGTGGTGTTCGGGCAGTGTAGGGGGTCATGCTGGGGCTGGTGTTTCAGGGTTTAGGGCAGTGCAGTGGTGTTCGGGCAGTGTAGGGGGTCTTCTGTTAGAGTTTCTTTCTGAATTCTTTTATCTTTTATGTTTTGACATAGATATGAGCACTTATATTGGATTCTATTCTAATTGTCTTTTCTGTGTTCATCTCTGATTACTGCTTGGTGATGGTAATTTTTTCATTTGATCTATCTCTATCCTTTCTATTACGTAGGATACCTACTTGGTGAAATATTATTATTAGGTCTGGTGTAGGATTGTAGTTGATCAATTAAAATTTGTAAATTTTGTAACTCAGTGTTATATTACTATATCTTATATAGTTTTAATTCATTTCAGAAGACACTGTTTGTGGCTTTTCCTGATGAAGGCGCAGTGTGCGCCGAAACGCGCGTTGAAGAAGATCCATCTTGTAGCCACTGTTCAACCAATTTTGGTTTTATAATTCCGTTATCAATTTAATTAATTTTCTATTGTACCCAATTTTGGATTTTTTGTAACATATTTCATTGTATTTATGTTGTTTGTTTTCAAATTGTATGATTGATTTACTGTACTGATGAGTTATATACACATGTATGTCTAGTATTGTCTATGTGTTTTTTTAAATGAGATTAATAAACAATAGAAACTTTTTATAAAAGTTATGTCTGTAGTTGACACTGAGTTAATTGCATCATGCCTGGTTTTGACATGAGTCTTTGACTGTATTTGACCATATGATTGCCTAGGGATTTATTTTCACATATATTATTGCCCTGCCCTAGGGTTCTTTATTCCTTGCAGGGGGTCCTTGTTATTTACATTAGTTTCAGGGTTTAGGGCAGTGCAGTGGTGTTCGGGCAGTGTAGGGGGTCTTGCTGGGGGTGGTGTTTCAGGGTTTAGGGCAGTGGTGTTCGGGCAGTGTAGGGGGTCTTGCTGGGGGTGGTGTTTCAGGGTTTAGGGCAGTGCAGTGGTGTTCGGGCAGTGTAGGGGGTCTTGCTGGGGGTAGTGTTTCAGGGTTTAGGGCAGTGCAGTGGTGTTCGGGCAGTGTAGGGGGTCTTGCTGGGGGTAGTGTTTCAGGGTTTAGGGCAGTGCAGTGGTGTTCGTGCAGTGTAGGGGGTCGTGCTGGGGATGGTGTTTCAGGGTTTAGGGCAGTGCAGTAGTGTTCAGGCAGTGTAGGGGGTCGTGCAGGGGGTGGTGTTTCAGGGTTTAGGGCAGTGCAGTGGTGTTCGGGCAGTGTAGGGGGTCGTGCTGGGGGTGGTGTTTCAGGGTTTAGGGCAGTGCAGTGGTGTTCGGGCAGTGTAGGGGGTCGTGCTGGGGGTGGTGTTTCAGGGTTTAGGGCAGTGGTGTTCGGGCAGTGTAGGGGGTCTTGCTGGGGGTGATGTTTCAGGGTTTAGGGCAGTGCAGTGGTGTTCGGGCAGTGTAGGAGGTCTTGCTGGGGGTAGTGTTTCAGGGTTTAGGGCAGTGCAGTGGTGTTCGGGCAGTGTAGGGGTCATGCTGGGGGTGGTGTTTCAGGGTTTAGGGCAGTGCAGTGGTGTTCGGGCAGTGTAGGGGGTCATGAAGGGGGTGGTGTTTCAGGGTTTAGGGCAGTGCAGTGGTGTTCGGGCAGTGTAGGGGGTCGTGCTAGGGTATGTGTTTCAGGGTTTAGGGCAGTGCAGTGGTGTTCGGGCAGTGTAGGGGGTCGTGCAGGGGCTGGTGTTTCAGGGTTTAGGGCAGTGCAGTGGTGTTCGGGCAGTGTAGGGGGTCGTGCTGGGGGTAGTGTTTTAGGGTTTAGGGTAGTGCAGTGGTGCTTGTGTAGTGTAGGGGGTCGTGCTGGGGGTAGTGTTTTAGGGTTTAGGGTAGTGCAGTGGTGTTTGTGTAGTGTAGGGGGTCATGTTTTAGGGTAGTGCAGTGGTGTTTGGGTAGTGTAGGGGGTCGTGCTGGGGGTTGTGTTTTAGGATTTAGGTTATTGCTGTGGTTTTTGGGTAGTGTAGGGGGTCGTGCTGGGGGTAGTGTTTTAGGGTTTAAGGTAGTGCAGTGGTGTTTGTGTAGTGTAGGGGGTCGTGCTGGGGGTAGTGTTTTAGGTTTTAGGGTAGTGCAGTGGTGCTTGTGTAGTGTAGGGGGTCATGCTGGGGGTAGTGTTTTAGGGTTTAGGGTAGTGCAGTGGTGTTTGTGTAGTGTAGGGGTCATGTTTTAGGGTAGTGCAGTGGTGTTTGGGTAGTGTAGGGGGTCGTGCTGGGGGTAGTGTTTTAGGATTTAGGTTAGTGCAGTGGTGTTGGGGTAGTGTTTTAGGGTTTAGGGTAGTGCAGTGGTGTTTGTGTAGTGTAGGGGGTCATGCTGGGGGTAGTGTTTTAGGGTTTAGGATAGTGCAGTGGTGCTTGTGTAGTGTAGGGGGTCGTGCTGGGGTAGTGTTTTTGGGTTTAGGGTAGTGCAGTGGTGTTTTTGTAGTGTAGGGGGTCATGTTTTAAGATGCAACGCTCCAATACCTGACCAGTCTGCACTACATAAAACTGCAAAAAAACTAAAAATAAAAAGTGTTTTGCACACTTTTGTTATTGGGCTATATGTGGGCTACATCTGGGTAATATTTGTGCTACATTTGGGCTCTTTTTTCACTGGTGGCCATCTTGGAAGACTTCTTTGTTATGAAGTTTCCTAATTTCCTCATTTACTGCAGTCTCCTCAGTAGGAAATGCTTTCAGTTTTTACTTTGATTCCATCAAGAAGGCATTCAGATGTGTCACACATTTGCCATAAATTCAGAATGTTATTACTCTAGTTGTTCATTAGATCACTGTAGTAAAGCTACTGCTCACCAAGGAGTTAACTGGAAGTCTACTGCTGGTATTGAAAGTGATTGTTTCAGTCTGCATGTCAGAATTTTCTAATGAAATAGAAGAGGATTTGAGATCTCACTTAAAACATGCACTAAATTTTCTTTTTGCAGCACTAACCATAATTTCTATGGCAAAATGAACCCCCTCATTTTGTTCCTTTTTAAATTAAATGTTTTAAGTGTTACCAGTTTATTCCAATCAAGATGGCTTCAGGTGTGCCATACTTTTGTCATAAGTAAGGCTGTTAGCACTCTAGTTGTTCTTTAGAACA